>CM028379.1:164878183-165010306 GCA_013146195.2 Codonopsis lanceolata
TGGCATGTTTCGTCCTCTTCCCCATTACTTAGAAAAGTGAGCCATTGGTTCAGGTACAAGATACTATCATTACCACCTGGACAATTAGACATCTAACCCGTAATCGCAACGACCCAATTCCAAGAGCGGAGCTCTACCAACTGAGCTATATCCCCCCAAGCCAAGTGGAGCATGCATGAAGGAGTTAGATGCTTCCACTTTCATAACTATTTTAACCCCTCTAGTCCCCTATTATTTTTTGTAACCGCTAAAGTCTCATTTAATAAAATTGTTCATAAAATGCTCATATGCTTAAAATCTTTCTTCTTTATGGGGCATGTTCTTTTGATCTTTGAAGAAGTAGAGGGGTCTTTCAGCATAGCTTTTATCTCTTCTCGGAACCAATCAGAATGAAAGTCGAGCGATCAATGCTACTACATTTTTCAACTTGGAATAATAATCCAATCCATTCACTCGCTTCATTGCAGTAGTGCAGGTCTTACAGACAGAATTGCTCTCGAGGGGGTTGGAGTTTTGCGTTTTCTTTTTCAAGGATTTACGACTTCTATATCCACATTCACGTTTAGGTATTATTTGTGATTAGTGTATATAATCTTCTACGTAAAAAGAAATTACATAATACACGATAATAGAGATCACTTGGGCGGACAAGGGGAAAAATTAATAAGCTACACCAATCTCTTGGGTAAGACCGTAAGAGAATTCAAACAATATACAACAATGGAGATCAGACGGCCAAACCAGGGCCAAATGAAAAGGCAACATCAACCTCTTATTTACTAACGAAAACTCTTGGCATGGGCGTAGGAGTGTGCATGGACAGTTGAGTTCAGTTTACCACCATTTCCTATGAAAATCATAGACTAGCCATAGGTTGAAATTCGAAGCAAGTTTTATAATAATTTATGTTCTCTCTTTTCCTGGTCCAGATTGTATGTAAAACTTTCTAATATTAACAATGTGTCTCTGCCATTTACGCCCCCCCCCCAAAATAAATAAATAAATAAATAAATTAGTACAGTAATAATAATTTCTTTTTTCCAGTCTCTTTCTTGTATAAATTGGTGCAGCAAAAAACTGCATCGGGATAGTTAAGTCCACTAGTTTAACACCACAAGTTAACTTCTCAAAAAGCTCCTTAGGAAAAGACAACCAAGTAACTGTATTGCTAACTGAACAAGGTGTAATTAAAAATACGCAAAATATGCCCTGTCCTAAAGAAACCAGACAAAAAAACATTGGTTTTAAGAAAACCATGCCAAGATTAAACCTACAAATTTCATAATTTAGAGCAACATCAGATCAACAACGATTGACGGTGTCCATTATAGATGCAGCACATCAAGAAAATTTTTCTTCGGATTTGAGCTCAATGACCCCTGCGTACATGAAACCAGGCACATCAGAAGCAAAGGTAAGCCATTTCGACAATCCAAACAAAATTACTATTTCTATCCCAAAATGAGAATCCATTAAGCCATTTCGACAATCCAAACAAAATTACTATTTCTATCTCAAAATGAGAATCCATTTTTAAAATTTTCGTGTCCCAAAATGAGTGTACTTTTATATCATTTTACTAGATTCACCTTCGCTCGCTATCATGTCTTGTCCTCATATCCAGTTGCTATGGTTTAGCATGGACACTAAGGATTTTTCATGTGTATATGGCACTACAATGACCTAAAAATCAACTTTCTTATTTGTTTTTGTGAATTGAACGCTCATTTTGGGACGGAGGGAGTATTATCAGCACATGAACATTTCACATAAGGCCATGTTCACTCCCCTCTCCCCGCCCCAAACAATCAAATCAAAATTGTTATTTTAACAACGTATAGCATTCATTTATTTTTTTTGATAGGTAAGTGTGGTCCGTTATTGGCATGGGGATTGGAACCAAGGACCTCAAGGTCTTCAACGTCTTTACATGAGTCTTGCATGAGTGCCCTTGTCATCTCTCCTTTCCCACCCCTTGGTTCCACGTATAGCATATTAAGATCCAACTCACCATCGTCACGAAATTACAATTTCAGACCAATCCCAAAGGATCCAAAGTCCCAGGTCCCTATCATTTGACCTCGAAATTTGATTATGGAAATGTTCAAGAATTATTTCCTGTGTTGACGGCTTCTGAAGGATTACAACTTGCACAAGTAGTTCCTCAAAGTAATGAACTGTGAGTTCAGGTTACCTAACATTTATTGGTGCGAGTAATGTATTCCTGTTGTTTTATCTTAAGAAGCAACATGATGTGATGTGCTTCTGGGTTCAGATACATTTGTATTTGTTATGGAATCATTAGTGTTCGTGTATATTTAGTTCTATTTATCACATGCTGACTGTGAATAATTCAAGTGATCAACATGTGTATATTTACATATATATATGGTCTTTTTTTCTGTTGTGAATGCACAAGCAGCTTTATCATTTGCAACATCAAATATTAGCATCAGTTCATAATCCGCCAAATGTCAACTATTAGCAGCCGATCATAATCTCAAATGTTACTAATGAGTGTCTTTGCCAGCTAAACCAATTCCCGGAAGCTACACTGATATTATTGTTTAGGCATAGGGTATATCACTGTGACAATGTCCAATGAGGTGGCCTGCTTTAAAAAATTAGCTTCAGACATGCCTTTTCTCAATTTTCCCTTCACTTCCAACCCGCAGAAGTTAGGGGAAACTATTCTTCAATGGAGATTGTTCTTCATTTTCTGGCTATAGCACTGAGTAAACTAGCTTTATTCATGTTCATATTAGTTTTTCTGGCCAATTCAAACTTAGATGTATCAAGGCACTTGGTGTTTGGAAGGCTACGTGCTAGAGAGGTCATCATAGTAACAAAGCAGAACGCAGATGGTCTACTCAGCACTCAACAGAGTTTAAGTTGATTAAGAAGTTATTAGATTTGGTGAGGAGAAGAGCCGTTAAATGACCATTGTGGTAGGACATGAAGTCACTAAAAGGTAGTAAAGATGGAAATTTGGAAGACAAATAGAATGCAAAATCAAGTGACACAACAAATTAATAATGCTTGCGAGTTACAGTAAGCATGGCAATACAACTTTAGTGATCTTGGCACAAATATGGTCCAACTTAACCACAAAACAGGTGTCTAAGAGAGACACACAAATTCAAAGCTAATTCCAAGAGTTCATTGTTGACCAGAAAAATCAAAAGTCTAAAGTTTGACTAATGGCTAATGCCGAGACACCATGAAAGCAAAAAAACAAAATCAACCAGCAGGGACCACCCAAAGTACATTCGTTCTCAATGCATAGTTTATTTTCCATAAGCTCATAGGTCATAGCTCGCCTTAAAGTTAAAAAGATGTCTTATAGATCCTAGACTTTGTCAACCATAGACACTTGTAATATAGGGGCGTATGCTAAAACCGATAAACCATCAAACCGAACCAAACCAAACCGAATGGAACAAAATGTAATATCTTTAGTCATCTAGCCAAGTTCTCTAATTAGTTAACCACTACATAACTCAAACTCAATAGTCAATATCACTCAATTGTGGGAGCATTCAAAAAGTACCGATATATTCCACCTCATATACACGAATAACCTAAATGTGATGGCAAGGGTACTCAAGCAAAGACCTTGAGGTCGTTGGTTCCAATCCCCATACCAACAAGGGGTCACATAGTACCAATTAACTATAAAATAAAAATAATAAAAAATGTAGTCTACCTATGATGTAGAAACAAATGCAACAAATGAAAGAATTATGAATTTCAATTTCAAAGCTGTTAAAAAGATTAGAAGACCCTTCGATTCTATCTTGACCAGGATAAAAGATAAGCTAGCAGGGAAGAGGGGAAAGATCTTGGCTCGCTCTAGTAATGCTAATTGCAGTTTATGCCACTGCATTTTTACGTGAAATTTTGATATAGGTATTTTCTTACACATAAGACAAATGCATTCATAAGACATTTAATTGCCCTTATATGTTGTTATGCAGGACCTGGGGATCTACAGGAATCCAGTAAAGAACTCACAGTAAGTTCAATTTGCAGGCAAGGCATTGCTTACATACTTGAGCTCTCTGCACTAAAAGTAAAAAAAAAAAACCAAATATGTACCTGATTTTTTGAAGGATGGCGGCCTGGAGCTTGCGAGTCATGTCTTCAGATCTAATTCTATGCATCATATTCTTGCGGGTCAACGCGCGTTTCTCGGACTTCTTGATGTGATAAATCTGCTCATTCTTTATCATTCTCTCAATACCGCTGGATGTCATAATGTTTGACATACGCCTTAGCGCCTGGTCCAAGTTGTTGTTCAAGATCTTGACTCGGATCCCCCGCTATTGATGAAACTCCGAGCATAGCTAGTTCAGCGCCACATTTGGGAGTGTGAAGATTGGCGACAACCTACTAGACATGGAGTTCATTTCTAGGGTTCTTCTCCTATTTTACGTTGATTTTTGATTTCAATGAATTTTGACTTGCTCATTACATACCTGAGTTGAGTTCGTCTGAAATTTTTATCTCGGTTACGTTATGGACTCGAGATGGGACATGAGGTTAGGGTCATTAAAACATCTAAAATCATCTAACGGACTTTAGGCATGAATGGGCTTGGAGAAAGGTTTTTGCAATTTGAAAATTGAGAAAATTGTTACCCGGTCCACTTTCATAACTATTTTAACCCCTCTAGTCCCCTATTATTTTTTGTAACCACTAAAGTCTCATTTAATAAAATTGTTCATAAAATGCTCATATGCTTAAAATCTTTCTTCTTTATGGGGCCTGTTCTTTTGATATTTGAAGAAGTAGTGGGGTCTTTCAGCATAGCTTTTATCTCTTCTGGGAACTAATCAGAATGAAAGTCGAGCGATCAATGCTACTACATTTTCTCAAATTTCTAAGCAATCTATGCAAGCAACTTTCAACTTGGAAATCAATCCAATCCATTCACTCGCTTCATTCCAGTAGTGTAGGTCTTACAGACAGAATTGCTCTCGAGGGGGCTGGAGGTAGGGTGGGCTTGGTCCAGTTCGGTCCACTTTTTCGTGAAAAAAGATAAAATCGAAACCAGACCAATAGTCTAGTTCTCAAAAAAATCAGAACCGGAACCAACCCAATATGTATGAGAACCAATCATTTGGTTCGGTCCAGAACCAGCCCAAAAAGTACGAGAGTCAGACCAGACCAATACTACGGTTTTTAACTGTTTAATGCAAACAAATAATAAAAATCTTAAACTTCATAAAAATATTTAAAAAAAACATTAAAAAACTCTATAGGTTTATATCATATCAATTCAGTGGATGTAAAATTACAAAAGTGAGTAAAAACCAAAAAGTATAACAAACTTGCTAAGGCTTCAAGAACTCAAACAAGACAACAAGCTTAAGTTTCGTTTTGGAAGTTTTGTTTAAGCTGAAGACACACACATTCTCTCTATTTGACGGGAAAATAGAAAATAACATTTTATACGAAATCAAAATACAAGACAAAATGAATAGAATTTAATAATATGAAACCTAACTTTAAAATAGGTACAAATCAAGGGATCAAATTATTATTTAATTATTCATGGAATTAATTAGCCTATGACAAATTTACTTGTTCAACCTTAATTAATAGTGAGTGATTCATTATAGTTAGGGCTATATTTGTCCAAACATTACTTTTTGTTATGGTGAATTTACTTGTTTTATCCTTAATTAAATGGTGGGTAGTTTATTTGGTGAAGGATTATTTTTGTCTATCAATTAAATTGTAAGAAACAAGCTTGACTTTTATAGTAAGAGAGAAAATTATTATTGGCCAAGGATGGAATGAGATGTCATATGACATGTAGGACAATGAAGTGTTTGTCATACAACCAAGTCTCATGCTCAAAATACAGGTTTGTATACTCCCTTATCAGTACCGGTGGCACCTTGGGAGGATGTGAGTTTAGGCTTTGTTGTCAACATAACAAAGATTCAATCATGGTGGTTGTCGATAGGTTCTCGAAAATGGCCCACTTCACTCCTTGCAACAAGACATTGGATGCAACTCATGTGGCAAATCTTTATGTGAAGGAGGTAGTAAAGCTTCATGGCATTCCAAAGACCATGACTTCAGATCGTGATTCAAACTTCATGAGTCATTTTTGTTGTACGCTTTGGAGAAAGCTTATGACTACTCTTCAGTTTAGCTCTTCACACCATCCTCAAACGGATGGCCAAACAAAGACTGTTAATAGGTCATTGGGGAACCTGTCAAGGAGATTAGTAGGTAGAAAACCTCATCAATGGGATCTCATATTAGCTCAGGATGAATTTGCTTACAACCGGTCGACAAGTCAAGCTACCGGTTCTAGCCCTTTTGAAGCCGTTTATGGTAAGAACCCTTATAGCCCGCTGGACTTGGATCCATTTCCGACTACTCATCATTTTAGTTGGGATCCATAGGAGTGTGCCAAGTACATAAATAAGTTGCATGAACAGATTTGAGACAAAATAATTAAGCATAATGAGAAGTACAAAGTGAGTGCTAACAAGCATCAGAAGTATGCAATTTTAAAGATGGGGATTTAGTATGTATTCATCTTCGTAAAGAACGTTTTCCAAGGGGTAGTCTTGGGAAATTAAGCCTAGAGCAGATGGTCCATTCAAAGTACTCTAGCGCATTGGTGAAAATGCTTACAAGATTGATCTCCCAGCTAGCTACGGTGTTTCAACAACATTTAATATGGTGGATCTCTCTACATATCATGGCGAAAACAAGGATTCTGACTCAAGGATGAGTCTTCGTCAACCAGGGGAGAATGACACTGGAGTGTCTTATGAAAATGAATCCACGGAAAGGTAGGGTAGTGGTCAAGAAATGGGGTTAAAGGTGGCCAACGTCCAGAATGTACATAACATAAATTCATCCAATTTAACTAATAAATTGTATTGACTCAGGAGATTCCAGAAGGTGTGGCAATATGTGTTGGAAAGATATACGAGTCTAGTTTAAGGGGTAAAAAACAGTTTGTCGTTCTGAGCTCTGTGGAGTTAGATAAGGCATTTTTCGTACGAGATGTCCGGGCTGTCTGCACACAGTTTCTGTAGTCTATTTTTGAAGTGCCCCGACCCCCAATCTCTATACGAGCCTCCGGTCGAGCGCTAAACAAACACATAAAATTCCTGTAAAGGTCCTACTAACGACGGGTAACAAAAATCACATGATAAAATGTAATCACTCCTGTGAAAACTATAAACATCGCAGCTTCTAAAAAGTCGAGAAAACAAAAGTCAACAAGATATTACTCGTGAACTAAACACAATGGCTCCAGGCCAACCAACTAGTGACCCCAACTAGTGAAATATAATACACCAGTAACAATCAAAACCCAAAATAAAGTCTATATATCTTTATACATCCCCGTCCTCACATCTATACAAAATAAGCATTCTAGGAGCTACAACTTAACAACCTGCTAGATCTCGTGTGTCTCGCCGATCACATGGGAACTCCCGTTCTCACTGGATCAAATTCCTAGGTAATTGCACACTAAAGTAAACAAACACGGGGTGAATGATAACTCAGTAAGTTACTACATACAATTACAAGGCATGCTGATATGCACATGTAAATATCATATTAGTCAATCAAGTATAGATATACATATACTTACACACATCACGTTGATCATGTTATAATGCACATTGACCCAACATGAATAAAACATAATCTGAATATATAATATGATTGTAACTAAACAAAATCTATACGAGAGCTTTCCAACTTGTCCTGCAATAAACAATGTAGTTATGCTGTTGAAGCAATACACATATAGAATTGTACCAGAAATCTCAATAAAACACCGTAGATGTGCTGATGTCGCGATACACATACTTAACTGTCTGAATCCAATAGTATCCAGAACTGAAATCCATATCTGAGCCTAATAATATCCAGAAAAACATCGACCTTGGGACTTAACCAGGAGTCTAATGACCCCAAGTGTTACCCAAGAGTCAAGCCCCTCATTGGTTATGCGAATTGCTCTAACCAGGCTCTTTCTCGTTATGGCCAATAACGAAGGACACATAAATTACAACCCAAAACATTTACAAGATTTGACTCTCGTAACTAGCTATGTTGCCCGGATGCCACGGAACCCACATATGCCAGCTAGACTTAATACTATGCACAAGTAGTTGTTTACTTGTAATCAAACACAATCATTGAGTTCCAAGTATGGGAGCTCAACCCACATACCAAGAATGAATGTTTACTTGTAAATAAACATAATTGTTGAGTTCTAAGTATGGGAGCTCAACACACATACCAAACATTAATGTTTGCTCGTAAATAAACACCAAATCACATATTTGCTTCAAATAAACACTATAGCTAAATTATCTTAATGATAACAAATGTAACGTTTGTAAGTACTAAACGTTAAACAACACAAGAGTAGGCCACTGGTCCTACCACAAACATCCATTACAGAAGACAAATCTATAAATACTAGACTTTATGATAATCTCAAGCAGATCATTGAATCTATATTATTCATAAAACACACAAGTAACCACAAATTACCTTAGAATCGTAATTATGTTCCTAGCTACTAGACACCAAAATCAACAACATAGGGGTAGTCCTCTAGTCTTATCACCCAAACCAAGAGACAATTGTTGAGTCCACAAATACCAGACATCATACTCAATCACCTGAATATGTCAATAGTACCTATTACATCATAAAATACTATGCGATTACTAGCGAGTATTTGACCACTATGTCTTATAACATACAATGTTGTCACTAGCTATTTGTGAGTATTAAACATTATAGCCCAAGAGTAGGTCAATGACTCTACTACACACAATACACCAACTTACTAGCAATGACAATCTATATCATCAATAAACTTTATATTTTAGTTCCTAATTACTATCTTGTACCAAATTGGTGTACATATGATAATAAGAGCACGTTCTCGATTCCGCTATTCATAATTATGTCAAACAATACTTACGAGCACCTTAACTCTGTATATAAGTCATGCATCTTATCCACGATTAACCTAATCCAGGTTAATCACTCTTTACCAATACTATACCCAAGTTTACAAGTCTTGAGTTTCAAATCAATCAAAGTGGCAGACCATTAATGCCTACTTCCCAACAAAATATCATGCACAATTTAAAAGTATTTGATCAACACAATATTGTTCTGTAACTGACTTGCAGCTATAATATCTGGGTAGTCTGTTATAACAGTTTTACACTGAACCCTAGCCACATCTCTTTGAGCATATAGATCAATTACTCAATTCAGATAACTTAGTTATCGTAAATACTGACTCTGTCAAGTCACAAACTCAAAAGCTATTTACTATTAAATAGTTGTAATATCCATCCGATGTCGTATAATTATTATACTCATAACTAGTACGGATCTACTTGTCATTCAATACAGGTATAAGAACATCCATTAATTGTTACAATTTCACGTAACTGAATTTCAGATACTATTGTCATATCTTATAGCATCTATTTAAACCTCAATTAACCCACTATTATTTATTCCAAAAACTTAATAAGTTTAGCATATGAATAATATTATTTAAAATATTTTAATTCCTTGTCGAACTAAACTACTTACTCGACTTAACTATTAGTCAACTCAAGTTTGATTCCGTAAAGTCAATTACAATATCACAATAATATTCTTAACACGTAGGGACTAGTATATACCATTCTCTTATTTAGTACTTTATTTGTCATACAAATTAACCATGTATGGTCAATTATAATACTATAACACTTTTGGGGCACAACCAATATTTATTAATTAGCCCCCAACTATCCAATGACAATTAATTATTGATGTATCATAATTTTCATAACGGTATAATCATCCCCTAAATAAATACAATCATCATAAGAGCTAGTTACACTACTGCATATAATTTATTTCACTCAAATTGACTCTATAGAGTCATTTATGTAATGAATCAAACCCCGGAGTGTTAATAATTACAACTCCATAACTTTCGGGTCATAGCTATCATTTTACAGTATCCCATATTTCATTCTTATAGGCTATTCTATCGATTAAATATATTAATTATTTACTACGAACACGTATACCAATTACCAGCTCAAAACAATTAATAAGTAGTATATTTTCTACTTGTTAATTAATATATTACCACAAAAATATCATATGTAGCACATATTATTGCATACACAAGCAAACAAGGGGATTAGTAACTTACCTCCTCCGAAAAATATTGGTGGAAACACAAAATATTCGAGTACAAATGTAACCCTTAACACGTATAACACCCCTATGGAGTCGAAATTAAAAACATGTAAATTTCTGTTAAAGAATCGAGCGTAGAAGATCAAAACATTAAAAACCCACAGTACCCTCTTGAAGCTCACAACATGAAAGAAGGGGAAGAAGTGAAACGATCAACAATATATTAGGGGCAAAGTGGGCTAGCCACCAACAAAGCCCAAAGCCCAAAAGCCCAAAAAGCCCAATGTTGTCTAAATAATTTCAGTCAACTTCAAAGACGTGCCTAGGCTGATCTACAAGTCTAAAATTTACAAATAAGGTATGGTTAAAAATCCCTTGAAGTCTAGTTTCTAACGCACCAAATGAATCCAAATTTCGAGTTTTTTACCCAAAAATGTGGCCAATTTATTACAACATGTTTCTAACCTACAGGAATGGATGGCCCGAACCAAAAACCAAACCCGAGCTCGTGCAAAGGTACACAAAACCCATTCCAAAACAATTCTAACTTAATCCTAAAGGTCTCTTAGTCATCCATGGTTGAATTTAGGGTCAACTTAGCTGAAAATTAATATTTTCTAGCTTAGCGTGTCATTTTCTATTCCACGGTGGTTATAAATCATAGTCAACATAATCAAGGTCCCAATATGGACTTTAAACACATCACACATCAAACCCAACATATCGTGAGCCCAAATGGACTTTCATAAGGTAATTATGTGACGACCCGACCCAGATTCCGGCACAGAATCCCAAGGTCGTGCCGCTAGGACAAGGCAAGAAGAGAACAAACACTTGTAAAACAGTAGTGTGAGTCGAACAGTTGCGCTAACAAGCTCAAATGAAGGTAGTGAAGCCGTACTAAAACACTGGTTTACAAAAAATCGAATATGCGGAAGCGATAAGGAAAGAAGTCCCAAGCTATGAAGCTAGAAACCAAAGTCAAAGAAACCAAGAGAGACATAAATCTCCGAAGGGGAAAACAAAACTCACGTGCCGCAACATTGCAGACGCTGAACAAACCATCGGCCATCCAGGCCAGCGTTTAAACAGAGAATTAACCTGATATAACAATTACCCATGGCTAAAGCATATCGGGGTTAACCAACAACAATAACAACTATAATTAGGAAAAGCCCCAAAGTTACTGCGTGCCCGGAGACAACTGAAATAAACACTAGATCCACGAACAACGACACGACACAACACGTCGGCCCAAGGAACAACGACATGACACAACACGTCTGCCCAAAAGAGGAAACAATACAAAAACCCAAGTGATCTACCCAACTGTAAAGTCTAATTAACTTTACAATACAACGATCTCACAAGAATAGAGAAGTACGATATACAGATGAGGATGCTAAAAATAGATAGAACTCCACAAGCTACAACTCGGGGAAGTCGGCTACTACAATCACGATCAAATCTCGAACTATCGACCAGCTGCGATCTGTTACAGTCACGATCTACTCGGCCTCAACGCGGCTACCAAACTGCAACTAGAAACAAAGTACGGGATGAGTCATAATGACCCAGTACGCTACTACTAAACAATATAACGTAAATGAAATATTGTCATAAGTGGAAATGATATCATGTTACAACGACGAAGACCCAGTAAGTCGAATTGTACTAAACAGAAACCGTTCCTTTACCAGACTACAAAGATTAACCAGGGTGAATCCCCTATCCACAAACAATCAAGCAAGTCAGGAGGCAAGTCACAAGAATCATCGTATAAATATGGACGTATGTCTAAACATAAACATCCCAAGTCTCCCATAGAATGATTAGGTAGAAGCATGCATAACTTTATATATACAAATACAGTTTTTCATTGAATTATCAAGTATAAGTATGTATGCTTACAGATATACACCTTAAGTATTTCAATAATACACAATCAAGATAAACACGGTCAATTAGATCTCATGTTCAACTAACACTTTGTTATCACATAAGTGCCCATAGTAAGCCACATAAGGGATAGAGAAAAGGTACCGAATCATTGTCGTTGTGTCACTCCTGAAATCACAACCGTTAAACTGTTGCGTGCTGTCAGATGTACGTGATGGATATATCGACATACCGAGGATACTCGGGCCAATTTAGCATAATCCATGAGTTATCTTGGTTACGACAATGGGCTAACTTTCCCACTGAGGCCAATAGTGGAGGGTGTGTGAATTGTCTCCGGTACGGCGATGCATAGAAATCGTGGATCCCATAATTCGTGAAGAGGATGAATCGTCCCACTATCAACATATAAACTCAAGTAATGCCAACTGGACTTATATGCAATGCACAAGTAGATGTTTACTTGTAAATTCTCAAGTAGATATATATATATATATATATATATATATATATATCTACTAAACTCATACGATTATGCACATTGTTACAATAATCACAAAACCACAATAGGAACTCATTTGAGTCTCTAAATCATAAGTGTCAAGTTGTCCACCCAATTCAATCCAAATTCCAAAAGCTAGTAATTTAGCTTAATAGAAACTAATTATCATAGGATCTCACCACGATCCTCGTAAGGTTCGATTGTTCCTTAAATCGACTCCGTTGAGTCCTTACTACAATTCCAACCAAATAGAGTTTGAACACTATATGTATTTCAAGACTCTTTTCTATGTTCTCATTTGAGGCACGGCTAGGTTCTTGTCCCATTTAGAAACCCTAGTTCACAAATCACTAAGTTATGCACGAGCGGGAAGCTTAAGTTGATAAATGTCAATTCAAGCCTTGGATCAATTCAAGTTCGTAATTTCACATGCTAATGGAATCCATAAATCAATGCACGTTGTTAATTCAATAGAGTATATTCATGAAAGCAAGAAACACAATATGCTTCTTAAGTCATAACATCAAATCACATAGCAGAACCAATTCTTGACAAGGTAAAAATCATGCTTTTAGTCACAATATCAAATATACACAGTATTTCATATTCAATTATGAAACCAAGCTAAGTCATAACTTAACAATCAATCCATCATGTATTATCCAAGACTACTCCGTTAGTCCAGGATCAGGAAGCCATTTACTAAACTCTTCCTAGAATAATAATTTATTCTATAATCCAAAAATCCGTAATAATCAAAGACTTAAGCAACACAAGAGGGAAGACAATTTGTAAGGTCAAATCGTAACGGCGAGTCTTAGATAACAACTTAGTTATCCTAGCGACTTATACAAGTAGACTCCATGTATAGAGTACTAAAGATAGTCCCAATCCAAATCATCTCATAGAAGGGTTCTCAAATTCATTATCTCGGGTTCCCCAAAATATTCACAAGGTGACTCTAGTGAGTCAGTATTCCAACAACAACAATCCCATTTCCTTAGGTTTCATATAGGCGTAGATTACATTCTTACAAGTCTTGGGACTTCATTTGAAGTCCGACAAACATTAATAGTTCTAATTCATAATTGAACCAATTCAAAGACTAGTGATAATCTTGTACTTAACATCACTAAAGGTCCTCCATTAGAGTCCTAAGCCTCAAATCAACCTTAACACAAATTTGGTCTCTCTCGACCAAATCTCAAGATTTCATGATTATGATTCAATGAACACGAGTAGTCCTAGGAATTTACCCTAAGGCTCAAATAACAACTTCTATAATTAATTGACTCCATTTGGGTCAAATTACAAAGTCTCAAATTCTAGGTCAAGGCATAAATTCGGGATTCACAATTTATCCAAATTTCTATACCTAACCACAATCAATCTTAAACCATAACTATTCCAATATACCCAATAATAATCATTTGGGTTCAAACCCTAACTAACATATATTGATATCCATTAAAAACATATCATTTCGACATGTATTATAATGACAAATCACAAGGAACAAGTCTCTAGCAACCTAACATCAATATTGAGTTAGAGAGAGAAATTAGGGTTTCGGTAACGTACCTTTATCGAGCCACAAACAACTAGGAAGAGGAAAAAAACCAATGGGAAATGATCTACTCGGTGAGGGCTTTGCGATGGTGGTCTCGGATCGTCAAACGGATGGCCGGAACTCCGGGAATCGCCGAACACACACTAATCCCACACACAATCTCACGCACTCTCTCTCTCTCCCGTCCTTGGCTGAAGACGGTCACTAATGAAGAGATGGAAGGAGTTTTAGGGGTTATAAGGGTGTTTAAGGACTAAAATACTCTCAAATGGTGAAGGGGCAAGGGTTAAATAAGGGTAGAATAGAAGTTTCACGTCAAAAGTCAAACCACTACAAAGCTAATGTCGGGACAACTGTTCGGGTGAGTTGGCCGAACATCTACCTAGATGTTCGGTTGTGGTGGCTGAACATCTCTAAAGATGTTCGGTTGGGCTGGCCGAACATCTCCCAGGATGTTCGGTTGTCAAGTTGGAACGATGATTTAAGTCAAAAACGAAGCCAAATGGGTCTAGGACTGAAGGTGAAGCATACATTGGGTAAATGGAACTCAATGAAGCATAAAACATTTGTACTAAGGCATTAGGAGGCTCAAATAAACCCCAAGACAAATGGAGGGATGACTTAGGGCACAACCGAGGTCACAGAAAGAACCACGCGAGAAAACTCGCAACCGAGTCAAGTAACGAACAACGTCAGTTTACGACTTGTAACTTTACCAAGTTAAAGTGTATGGAACATATAGAACTAAGGTATTGGCTTCTCGATAGCCTTTTTACATAACAAGGTTCTCTCCTCAAGTCAAGTAAGCAAGGTTACGATTAAATGACACGTAAAACGAGAAGGTCAATTACACGCAGGTTTGGGGTCTTACAAATTACCCAAGTGCACAACACAAAACACATTAAATATAATACGTAACATGTAATTAATCATGCTAATACACCCTAATGCACAATTAATCATATATGCAATTCCCGGGTGTTACAAATTTTCATCTTTCTTTTGATCTTTCCACTCGGTTTCTTCTCCAATGGACAAGGCTGGAAGTTAATCATCCCTAGTAACTATACAAGTTCAAATCATCTCTTTTGATTTGGATAAATCATTTGTATTTTGTTTGTAATGTTCCAACTTTTCATATTTCCCCATTCGTGAATTCTCTAGGTTCATGGTTCATGTATCTTTGCCAAATGAATGGAGGCATGTTTCCTTCTAGCCTATATAAACCTCTATATGTGAGGGGGTAAAGACAAATAATTGAGTAGATTTGAGCCTTTAACAATTTATAGATGAAGAAGGATTTCTTATTTTCTTACTTGTTACCTTTGGTGGATTCATAAGTGAAGTGAGTGAGTGTAGGAAATATGCATGGTTTACTTAGAACCATTAGGCTATTAGTTAGATCATTAAAAGTTATAAACTTAAAACATATATTCTTTAGTTTAAGTAACTCTTGAGTTTAACTGTCAGCCGTAATATACTTCTCTAAGATATACCTTCAACAGCTGCTGATGATTGCTAATCACATATAATGTTAGAATATTTTGCCTCTTTTAAGCAAACACTTCTCTTATACTAACACTTACCTTGTTTGTGCTAGGATAAAATCATGTCTTATATCTCTTATTCAAGATCCATGAAATCTTGTATTAAGATACACTCATCCGAATTATTGGTATCTTCAAATTCAAACATGCTTCTAACGGATTGGAAATCTCGATCTATATATAAGGACATTTGAAGCATTCATACAATTCTTACAAGAAATCATTTCTTTGAAGTGTTCCAATCCTTAAACACTTACTAGTTACTAGATAGACTTTCAATATTATTCATTTCTAGTTCTTGTTTAGACAATCATTGTATTCTTGTTCCTGACTTCTTTCAAATCATTAAGGAATCTTTGATTATCCCACGAGTGTGATTGATTCTCAATCATACTCTAAAACACCGGTCTTTGTTGTACACTAATCCATTAGTGATCACTTAGATTATTAATAAAATTAGTGCACTTCAAAAATCCCAATTTGACCAACTTGGTAGTGGACGTAGCAATTGACACTACAAACCACTTTAAATACCTTGTTATTTATTCATCTGCTTACAAAACTATTCTAACATTTAAGCAGATTCAATCTACTTAAGTGTCAGCCGGTTACTTTCTTCAGTGATTTACTTTGTTGTTTTATAAATTGTTCTTCAGTTCATTCTTTATACTTGTGATCTTACAAAAACACTTTCATTACTTAACTGTGTCAGCAAGCTGACAAAGAGTAACCAAGTTCATCAGCCAGCTGACAAACTTCCTATTTCCGCTGCAAGTTTCGAAAGTTTTCAAAACAACCCTTAATGTTTTAAAAGATTATTCACCCCCCTATAGTCTTATTTGTTGCCAACTGGACTTACAGAGTGTTTATCCAATTTCAACGTTTCACTTTTGTTTCCTCCTCATTTCACCCCTTTTCCGACGTCAAAAATCATGCATCGCGATGTATAAATTGATTCATTCGCGATGCACCGAGTAAGTTATCCTTAGCACATATCATGTTCATTAATGACATAGTTGTCATTTCGCACCAAAACTTTTCTAGGGAAAACCCATAGTGTATTGTAGTTGTAGAAACTATGAAAGGGGACCAACCCAAATTTCACCTTTCTAAAAATTTGAATTAGCTTTATAAGAAATGAAATTGAGTGAGAAATGCTTCTAAAAGGTCACTTATGTCAAAATCTACTTATTTAGAACACACACACACACACATATATATATATATATATATATATATATATATATATATATATATATATACATACATACACACACACACAAATAATTGTAATTGAAAATATATCAAGATTATGTCACTTACGTATCTAATGAACGACATAATATATATTTTAGCATAGATTTTATCCAATGCTTTGAAATGATTTTTTGTAATAGTTGTTTTACTTGATAAGTTTATGTTAATGGCTAAATAGGTGCTTAAGCCTATTTGAGGTTGCAGCTCACGTGGTCCCACCTATAACCACCAAGCCTCATGGTAATATGACTTTTTGATCCATCCACTTATCTTTTTAAACTTTTGACCAATAATGGGTATAATTAAACTTGCCAAAATACACATTTTGAAATACAAGGGTTTATGCGCAACCTCACTATCCCTCTCTTCCAAAATTAACAACCGTTTCAAAATACAAGGGTTGATATTATGAGTTTGAACTTGTGGTATTCCTACTAGTTTTAATGTTAGTGTCAGATTCACAATTTTATAAGTAATGACATGGATATTCCAAAGCCTCACCAACTTTACCATCCAATAGCTCAAATACTAAATCTCGTAGGAATAGCACAAGCTTGAGCTTGTAATATTATTAGTCATTTACATATTCTTGTGATTTGGTGGTGTAGATCTAAATGAACTAGTAACTTGGCTCATTCAAAAAGAAAAGGATATTATTGGGTACTTAAACAAAAATGCCATAAAAGATCTTTCCTAAAGAAATTAAACTATTGATAAACATGACCCCTGATAAGCTTGCATGTGTGTCGCCTTTGGACCCATTTCCTAAAGGTGAACATATTTTTTTTTGGAATAATTGCGGGCCGGTCTCCTTTTGTGAAATTATAACCGTTTCACTCCCTTATTTTTTTATTCAATCGCTAAAGTTCATTTTAATAAAATTGTTCATAAAATACTTACCGTCGTCTTCAATGAGATAAGAAGTGGGAGAGCAACCTAGTTACTTCCTTCCTCCTTCATTCCTTTCTCCGTTTTGGCTACCTACTTTTCCCAAAAGATCGTACTTTCTTTCTCGACCTGAAGCGAGCTTCTTCAAACTTCCTCCATGAAGAATATGTCTAGCTATTGAAACTTTCCCTTCTGTTTTATTTATTTCTTTATTACAAAAACAAATGTGATGACCAAATAATTGCTTTTGAGATGGAATGCTTTAGAGACTCACAAAAAAACACATTGATTGTTATTCGATGTGTGTGTGAAATTGTATGAGATAAAGGGGGTGGGATCGAGGTTGAGATCAAGATCAGGTTGTGTGAAATTGTGTGTCAATTTTGGCATCGTTGCCTATAATGTGGGCGTTGTTGCCTATGATGTGGGCGTCATTCTCTCCAATGTAGGCATTACCATGAGTTGCAATGTGAGTGTAACCAAATGCAAGGTCGAGATCAAGATCAGGTTGTATGAAATTGTGTGCCAATTTGGGCATCATTGCATATGATGTGGGCGTCGTTGCCTATGATGTGAGCGTCGTTCCCTCCAATATGGGAGTCGTCGCCATGAGTTGCAATGTGAGCGTAACCAAATGCAAGTCACTCAAGCATGCATTGAGTTGCAAATTTTTTGGAGTGAGATTGATGATCGTTTTTTAGAGAAATAACATACGTATAAAGGGAAAAGAATTCCAACTCACATTTCTGCTTCTGATGGAACGATTGCTTTCATTTACAAAAGAGTACTGCCATTGAAAGGAATAAGCAAAGCTTTCAGGAAAATCCAATTTGGGAATCATTGCCTCCGATGTGGGCGTCGTTGCCTATGATGTGGGCGTCGTTACCTATGATTAGGGTGTCGTTGCATATGACGTGGGCGTCGTTGCCTATGATGTGGGTGTGGGTGCCCCGGAATACGGCCGCGCCCCATGCTCCCTTGGTTAGGGGAATGCGGCGTGCGGATGCGGACACCACGCTTTCCATTCCACCCTCCCTTGTTTATGGGAAGACGAAATTAAAAATGCGGAAAGGGTGTTGTCAAAAAGTGCTTTGAATACGCCTCGGTCACTTTAGTGAATTTTTTGGTCCGTTATGGGAGCTATGGGTTTTCTGTATTAGGTTATCCCTTGTTTAGGGGATAACATGATACAGGAAAACATCACCCTTCCATTCACATCGTCCCTTGTGTAGGGGAAAATGGAAAGTGCAAGCAAGGATGTTGCGGGCCCCACTACAGACTTTATGAAAATTACCTTATGGCCTATTTCGGATCACTATGAGTGCTTTGGATTTTCTATATCAAGTTATCACTTTTTTAGGGGATACCAGGACATAGGAATACATCACCCTTTCATTCTCATTCTCCTTTTTTTAGGGGAAAACGAAAAAGTGCGAGAAAGGAATGTTGCGATGCCCCACTGCTATCCAATGTTTTAAAAGAGTCGTCATCTTTATTTAGAGGAAGAAATAAAGAAAAACCAAATAATAAAACCAGAGAATGCACAAACGGGTTCGGAGGCTAAGTTACGAGTTGGGAAGGTGCTAGGCACCCAACTCGCCCTTTCGGTCTCAAAAGCGGTTTTTGGCTAAAGTATGCTTTTTGTTATATTTATCTAGCAAATAAATAAAGCATTAACTACCTACAAATACATACATATTTACATTATTTACGGACTTGCAGCCGTCTCCTTCCAATAATTACAAATACATTTAAAAATGTTTGGCCATAATAATGGCTCTTTTTAAATGCTATTTTCTAAAATAATCATGACAGCACAACTACTTATATTTTTACATTGGGCCGGATAGAAAATAGCTTTTTAGTAAATAAACGCTCTTAAAGGCTCACCTTTTAGAGCGTGATGTGCTCGCTCTGTCCTTCTCGAGAGAGGGAGTCTTTTTTGCTTTGCTGCTACTGCGGTTCGGGCAGAGTAACCACTTCCGAAAGTTGCTTCTGGGTCCCGTAAAACGGACGGAGCAACTGCTTGCTTTTCTGCTGCTGCTTGCTTGCTGCTGGCGGAAATCGGGCAAAACAAGGGCTTGTTTCTGGCTGATTTGGTCTTTTTACTCGGGTAGAGCAACTGTTCTTTCCGAGGTTTTGGATCGGGGAAATAAGGTGGATACCTAACTAGAGGGCTAGGGATCACTTTGACCGGTTAGATTTTCTTTTGGGGGAGTTTTGGCAGGGCTTCGAGGCTTTTATAGGAAGGGAACTCACTATCGCTCACGATTGCTCACTAACATCGTAACAACAACGCAGAAAGCTTGGGAGTATTTTTGTGTCTCAAAGGTGTGCTGAAAGCGAACCCCGTGGCCTCTATTTATAGGTGGGAGAGGGACATCGAGAGAATTAAAATTCCTCACTTTACGCTTCAATTGCTCATACAGTGTGCCGGAATAATTGTACATTGCGCGAATTGTAGCACTCCTGTATCAGTTTGGGAATCATTGTACAAAAACTGGGCGCTGCCATAACCCATATTGGGCGCCGCACCAAGATCCCTAGTTGGCAGCGCCAACTGTTCAATTCAACCCATTTTTTGACACTTTAGCCCATGCATTTCACTGTTTTGCACATCATGCTTTATCTTTTGCATTTTTAAACCCTGTAACTTGACATTTGTTAAGTTTTAACAGGTCTTGATATCACATGCCAGAGTTACATATCAGGGGTACAAAATTGGGGTGTCTACAGTGGGGTCGTTGCCTCAGAGTTGCAAAATGTGATAATTAATATGAATTAAAATTGTAGGAATGTAGCAATCACAGTACGCGGCCCAAAATGAACGACGCTCAATGTTTTGAGCGATGCCCAATGTTTTTCATTGTGAGACCCAAATTTGAGCTATGGCTTTGTTCGCATGTATTTTCTTAATTAAGGGTATCTTCATTATTTTCTCTCAAAAAATCTTTAGCGGTTTAAAACAAATATAGTGGATTTTTGCGGTTATATTTTCTCCATAGGGGATCGACTCGATTATCACCCTATTTTTTTGGGAGAAATTACGGGCCGGTCCACTTTTTAAAGTTTTCAATCGTTTCAGTCTCTTTTTTTTTCGATCGAAAAAAGACATTTTGGGAGGCAAAAAGACTACGATACCCTTAATGAATCTGAGGCGAGCTACGGAAATGCATCGCGGTGCATTGACTTTTGCACTGTGATGAAACAATTTAAATGAAATCAATTTTAATTACAAAATCCAATTTTTGCATCGTGATACATAAATTTTAATTACCTAATCCAAATTGCATCGCGTTACCCCAACTTTTATGTACCGCGATAAATTAATTTTTGCATTGCGATGCATAAAATATTATCTAATCCATTTTTAAACCGTAATACAAAATGATAATGAACCATAACATAATCTTCACCTTCTTCTTCCATCTCCTCCGTCGTAAGCCTTCTTCTTCCCTCTCTTCCTCCATCTTCTTCTTGCAATACATTTTCATTACAGTTTTGTACATAATTAATAAAAAACTGTTTACCTTTCAGGGGCGTTGCCGTTGAACCCCCACGAAGCGGCGTTGCCCCCATGACCCCGCAACCTGACCGAGCAGGTCGATCACCGTTTCGTTGCGCAACAATGGTGATTTTCAAATCCAATTTTTTTGTCGAAGCTGTTGAAGGAGACAATGACATTTTTGGAACAATATTTCGAAAAATGGTCTTTTGCGGTTAAAAAAAAGACGAGGTACTAGAAGGGTTAGAAACTTTGTAATGACCGACCATAATTTCATTTTTTCTTTTAAAACTGAACCGGATCAATAGAACGAGACCAAACCAATAAAATTTGGACCGAACCAATTTACTAGTTTGGTTCTAGTTCTATATTTTTGTAGAACCAATCAATTGGTTTGGTCCCGATTTTGAAACTTATAAATATGTTCTAGAACGTGACGGAACCAATTGTTATAATATAATTCACCGCCACCGAGGAGATGAAATCAAGGCATGAATGAGAAGTTTGGTAGTTTCAAATAATATAAGAAAATGAGTAGAATTGTTGCTATTGCCGAGTGGAGGGAGAGAACACGAGACTGCCAAGATTGAATACAAAATTACAAACAAGTTTATGTAAGGATTAATATATAATGTGGCCCTGAACTTAGAATTTCTCATTTATATGGCTCCTAATATTGAACATTTCCTATGGTGGCTCTTCAACCTAACTTTGGGCTTCATGTTAGTTCCTGGTGGCGTTATATTTAGAAGCAACGTTAAATTTTTATCAAATGACAAAATTGCCCTCACTAATTCTAATGAATATATATGTTGTCAATTTATTGTTGGGTTGGAAATTGACCAAATATAAAATAAAAAGAAAAAAGAAATTGAAATTGAAATAAGAAATACCCTACCCCTACCCCCTCTTTCTTTTTCTTTTTTTATCAAAAATTTTATTTTAATTCAACAAACACTCGCCATTTAATCAAGCATTGTTCATCAGATAATTCCACAAATCAAAATCAAAATCCTACGACCTTGAATATAGAATCAGATATCTTATTGTTTTCGAGCATGCTTTCATGAAAAAAAAAATTTAGACTTCCGACGGCAACTACCCGATTCCGGGACGGCGCTCACAATTCCTTCTGGAATAGGGGCGAAGTAGCTACCGCCAAATTAGAATAATCTACCCTTTCTTGTGGGTCTTTGTGCTTAGAAAAGTAATAGGATGACTTTTGTTGTGATGCCTACTACTCTCGGAGATATTTTTATTATAGGGTCTTGCACCATGTGATGGAATTTCATCCTTCTTGTGATGCACTTGCTACTTAGGAAACATGTTAGTCCCAAAGGACACAATACTAAGCTAGAAGGGGAGTTGAATAGCTTAGTAAATACTTAAAATTTTTGTAATAGTTCCTTAAATCAAGTACTTGCAAGGAAGATAGACTAAGTCTGCTGGTGAAACACTACCAATAGACTTGGCTGATTACTGAAGTTTGCTGCTCAAAGGAATAATCTTAAGACGATGAAGACATTATAAAACAGTAAGCAATGGAATGTAAAGAACACATGTATTTTGAGATGGTTCGCACTATAAAGAGTGCTACGTCCACCACCAAAGCAGTCAACCTTGGATTTGAATGTGCACTATGTTTTCCACTAGTTCTATTGTAGAAATCTCTAATGGATCGTGTACAAAATATTTGACTTGTGTTTGGGGTAGGGGTTTGAATATCTGGAGAAACAAAATATTCAAGGTGCATAAGAATAGTAATGAGTACAACAATAATAAAAAATAAAGAATTAATAGTTGATGCAGATCTTCTTGTTGTTGTTGAGGGCTTCATTGATCAGTTAATGATCTCTTAAATGCACCGAGTATGATGACTTGATGTTGTTGAATAGATTCAGAGCATTGCCCACTTGTACACACACACACACACATTGTTTCTTCAGTCTTCAATGTCAGTATTTATATTGGAACATTTTTGAGACCGTTGGAGAAGATGAAGTGAATAACAGCTCTTTAGGTTGGGAGCATTAAATGCAGGGAACTGCTTTGTTGACTTCATCTCTAATTGGAACTGATCAGGGTATGGAGAGGAGAATGTGCTGAAACTAGCAGGTGGGTGACAAATAGAGTTACATACCTGCAGTAGTTGGTACAGTCTGTTTGTGTCAGAATGTAAACCTACTTTGCCATGTTTAGGAGGCGAAAGTCTTCATTCTTTGGAAAAGCTGGAAAAGCGTGTCTTGGAAGTTAGGAATTGATGATGATGGATTTATTCAAATTCAAACCACAGATAGCTGAATTAAATAATCCACTAGAGTTGGACATCCTGATAAACTTGACACGTCATACTGTCCGAGTGTAGACAAGGTCTGCTGGTGAAGTATGCTGGTGCCTTCTACCGAAGTCTTCTACCGAAACTTGTGAAGTCTAAAAACTATTCTAAAGGCAAAGTTCTATACACAGTTGTCACGCTAACTGGTACGCAGCTCATTTAGCCACTAAGTATAGAACCTAATGTAATGAATGAACAATTACAAATCAATATACAATGAGAAATAACAATCTCCTCCTATTTGCATCCGATCATCATTACTTACAAGTGAGGGCTATGAAAGGTCTAGGATAGATAGTAGCATGTCAGAAAAATACTTTTAAGTTTTATAACCGCAGACATGCCTCTATCAAAAAGAATACCTCAAATGTAACAACTAATCTAAGTACTTACAACAAAAGAGATTTAAAGGGCAAACACAAGGATTTGAGCACACAGTTTAAATAAATTTAAACTGGATGTTTAAATTCCAAGTAGATATATGAATTTAAATAACATGGAATTAAATAGTAGACATTTTTTGAAAAGGAATGAATTTATGTATTTCAAACAAGCATTTTAATATTTGTAGAGTTTTTTTAAAAAGATAGATTCAAAGGATAAGGATAGAAAGATATAAGCTACCATGACCTTTTTCCTTTTCCTTTGTTTGCTCTGTCTGCTGCTTCTCTTTTTTGGTGTTGGCACTCGAGTTCTTCAACTCTTTTGGTGTATTCTTCATCAGCTGATATCTGTTGTCTGGTGGAGCGAAAACGATAGTCAAGTTCTTCTCGAAGCTTGTTGTTCTCGTCCATCAGAACTTGGTTCATAGACCGTAGTTGTCTTTCCTCTGTGATGGCCAGATCACATTCGCGCTCGGTTGCTATTCGATCATGTGCTGCGTCGAGAGCTTGATCATTGAGCTCTAGCACTGGAGAGCGTCCATGACCAAGGTGGAAGGTAATGCTGTGAAAGAGTTGGTAGAAGAGAGTTGAGTGAGAGACAAACACACTCGTTGCGCTGAGCCTCCATGTTTATCTTCAAATCGGTCGACTCGTGCCTGACTTCTCCAAACTTAGTCCAAACATCCTCTTGAAACTGTCTGAGGATGGCGGCATTCCTGGCAGCAGCCCTGGATGATTCAGTTGCAATCTTAAAAGCAGCTGTGGAGATACTTGTTAATTCTCCCAGTCTATTGTAGATGGCATCCAATCGGTTCAGGATATCTTCGTTTGCCGGGTAGGACGGAGAAGGGTCGAGGTCTACTCGAATGGGCTCAGCACCAACAGATGAGGCGACATCAGCAGCAGCAGTAGGACGGAAGGGTTGCTGGTGGGGTCGAGTTTTTGAGTCTGAGGTGGAAAGGGAATCGGGTGTGGGGAAGATATGAGTAGATGAGGAATTGGAATGAGGTAGGGATGAAGGAGGGGTTGCAAGAATTTCAATATCTGTGTCCGAATGATCACAGATAATTGAAGGACATGGGAGTGGGTCGGTAGAGAACCAGAAAGAAGGAGGGGGATAGAAAAGGGCTTCTGGTCTCATGGGTTGAGGTTCTGGTGGAGGGAGAGTAGGTTTGGTGAAGAGGTCTTCAACTGACGAAAGTTCAAAAAGAACTTTGTAGCAGTAGAGGAAAGGATAGGGGGATACCAGGGGGTTAGGATGAAGGGAATGGGTTGGTTTCGTTCGGATGGTGTAGTAGGGTTGGTTTGGGTAGGAGTGGGTGAAGTTAAGGTAGATGGGTTTGGTGAGTAGTTGAAAGGAGAAGGAGGTGTGAGTGGAGGTGATTTGGTAGGCTCCTCCTGAGGGATAGACTCCTGAAGAGTTATAGGCTCCTCATGGGGGATAGACTCCTCCGGAGGGGCTGGCTCCTCCTGAGTAGATGACTCAGTAGGATTTGTTGAGGAAGGGGAAGGATGTTGGTTACCAGCAGACTTCCTTTTCTACCTCAGCGGCTGGATAGGAGATCCAGAGGTTTCATCAGCAGTGATGACAGGGTTTGCTGGTGGCTTGGTTGATTGACAGATGTCTTTCATAAAGCTTAAACTTAAGATATTTTCAATTTAACAACAAAAAGTGACTTTTAACCCCTTATCCTTTTTAGAAAAAATTTTACCCTCTAATAGACAGTTAACTAAAATACTAACCTGGTCTTAACGATGTTGAGCTAAAACACTAACAGAGTTAGTAAAAATTAACATCTGCTAGTATGAAACAATTGTAAACTTAAAAACAAACTTTAAGCTGATGGATCAATCATACCAAGATTTTTCCTTAAATACGTAAACCTGGTAGCATCCAGTGTCTTGGTGAGAATGTCAGCCAATTGATGTTCAATTGGTACATATTTCAAACTGATGTTACCCTTTTCCACATGATCCTTGAGGAAATGATAACGAATATCAATGTGCTTTATCTTGGAGTACATCACTGGATTCTTTGAGACTGACATTGCAAAAGTGTTATCACACATGATAGGACAATTTACAGTCTTGATGTTGTAGTCCACAAGTTTCTGCTTCATCCAAAGTAGTTGTGATCAATAGCTGCTGGTAGCAATATATTCTGCCTCTGTGGTTGAATTTGCAACTGATCCTTGCTTTTTGCATGACCATGAGACAAGTCTATTTCCAAGAAATTGATAGGTCCCATTGGTGCTTCTTCTGCTTACTTTACAGGCTGCATAGTCTATATCTGAGTATCCAACTAGATCAACGTTATTTCTTTTTGAATACTAGATACCCAGATTTGTAGTTGTTGAAACATATCTGATGATACGTTTAGCAGCAAACAAGGGTGATTCCATTGGATATCCCTGAAATCTTGCACAAACACAAACAGCAAACATAATATCAGGTCTATTGGCAGTAAGGTAAAGAAGTGAACCTATGATTCCTCGATATTTGGTCACGTTCTCTTGCTTTCCCTTCTCATCTTTCACACGATGGCAGTTAGTAGACATTGGGGTCTCGAATCCTTTAGTTGAATCAAGACCAAATTTCTTGATAAGGTTCCTTTGCATATTTGGTTTGGCTGATGAAGATCTCATATGAAGTTTGTTGAATCTGAAGTCCTAGAAAGTAGGTGAGCTCTCCCATCATGCTCATTTCGAACTTGCTTTGCATCAGCTTCTCGAATCTTTTGCAGAGGCTTTGATTTGTAGATCCAAAGATGATGTCGTCCACATAGATTTGTATCAGAAGAGAATGACCTTTGTGCTTGAGGATGAACAGAGTTGTGTCTATTCTTCCTCTCACGAATCCTTGTTCGATTGGATAGATTTTCATACAAACTCTGGGAGCTTGTTTAAGGCCATAAAGTGCTTTCTTCATACGATATACTTGATCTTCTTTGCCTTGGATGACAAAACCTGGAGGTTGTTCAACGAATACCATTTCTTGAAGATCACCATTGAGAAAGGCACTCTTTATATTCCATATGATATACCTTGAAGTCCATGAACGACACATAGGCTAGAAATAGTCTGATTGCCTCTAATATGGCAACAGGAGAAAATGGTTCATCGAAGTCAATTCCTTCTTCCTGTCGGTAGCCTTGAGCAACCAGTCTAGCTTTGTTTCTAGTGACATTTCCATCTTCGTCTCTCTTGTTCTGAATACCCATTTGGTGCCTATGACTGGATGGTGTAGACACCCCAATTTCGTACCCCTGGTATGTGAGCTGGCATAAAACATCAAGACATGTTAAAAGGACTAACGAATGTCAAGTTACATGGTTGAAAATGCAAAAGAAAAAACATGATCCATAAACAATGAATTGTAGGGGCCAAAGTGCCAAAACCAAAGGAAAAAAGGCCTTGGGCGCTGCCCAAAGCCCTTCCACGTGCCGCACCCATGCCCTCCATAGGCGGTGCCCACCAGTTCCTAAATCACTATAGCACTTTGCTTTTGGTGAACTCTCTCAATGCATGGTACAAGCCGATGAAGCACGAAAGGAAAAACTTAATGACGAAGGAAGCCTTCCTCCCAGCTTATAAATAAAGGCATCCGGCTTCAGAAATTCACATAGTGAACACGCAGTGAATACATAGTTCACGTAGTAAGATAAACTCTCACTGCGCAGTTGAGAGAACGCCGAAGGAATTTTTCCCTATAGCCCCGAAGCTCTACCAAACCTCCCCTAAATACTAAAACCCTTTGGCCAAAGTGAACCCTAGTTGCCCTACTAGGATTTTTCCATATTCCACCGGTTCAAAAGAGCTAAAAAGAGCAGTTGCCCTACCCGAATCCATACGTCAAATCAGCAAAAAACAAGCAGTTCCTCTGCCCGATTTCGACGCAAGCAAACCAGCAAAACTAGCCAAATCAAGCAGTTATGCCGCCTGGATCCCGAGGTGAAAGGCAACCAAACGGAACAGTTGCACTGCCCGAATCTCCGCAACAGCAAAAGCAAAAGACTCTCTCTCCCTGAAGGACAGAGCGAGCACCCCTAGGGCCTACCAGAATTAAAGGAGCTTGGTACGGGATAAAACCCCCACGCTTCAAGAGGTAGGTCTATTAAAGCTTTATTTATTTTTATGTATAAAAAGTTCTATTTAGAATATTCCTATGTAAATGAAATAAGCAGTTGTGCTGCCCGAAATTCTATAGAAAATAACGCTAAAAAGAGCCATTATTATGGCCAAATTTTTATAAATGTATTTGTAACTCCAAAAAGGAGACTGTTGTAAGTTTGTATTTATTTCCTTATATATTCAAATATATATTTAAAATTCTTTATTTCAATTGTTAAATATATATATAAAAAACATATTTAGCCAAAAAAAAAACTTGTTTTGAGATCGAAAGGGCGAGTTGGGTGCCTAACCCCTTCCCACCCCGTAACTTAGCCTCCGAACCCTTTTACAAATCTGGTTATTTTTGGTTTTTCTTTGTTTTCCTTCAAATAAATATGGCGACTCTGTTGATCATATTTTGAGTCCACAAATGAGTCCGGTCGTATTCCCACGCACTTTAAAAGATTTTAAAACCACCTGCTCTCTCATTAGCGGGGGGAATCGGTCGAAAATTGGGGTACTCACAGATGGCCAGTAGGTCTTTGAACTAAGCTCCATACTTTGCATCTTTCAAATTGGTTCAGCTCCTTGCATAGCTTCAATCCAGTAATGGTCTTCGATAGCTTCATCAATCTTCTTAGGCTCGATTTCAAACACGAATGCGAAGGCAAACATAGTCTCATTTCGAACACTATTTCTCGTACGAACTCCTGAGTTGAAATCACCAATGATTTGAGAGATAGGGTGATCTCTTGTTTCAATAACAGCTGGATGAAGATCACTTCTGGTGATTTCTTCCTTTAAAAAGTCTGGAGAGGGTAGAGAAGGTGATTCACCAAAATCAGGTTTAGAAGAGATAGGATCTTCGAGACATTCATCTTCTGGTGAACAAGAAGGATGAGTGATTTGCAAAGGTGTTTGAGGTAGAACAGAAGAGATAGGATCCGGGTCAACAGAAGGGTTGGAAAAGGTACCAGTAGAGTTGAAGTCTGCTGGTGTTGGATTAGCAGAATTTGAAGAGTCTGCCGTTGGAGGATTCTGAGGTGGAGAAGAAAAAGAAGCTTGATTTGTACCTGTCTCAACATCATCAAAATCATCAACAACATTTGGAGCCACTTGTGGCTCTAATAAATCATATTCATCAAAAGTAACATGCACATATTCAAGTATGAAATAGCTTTCAAGGAAGTTTTGTTAAATATGTGAAATGCTTTTGAATGATTTGAATAGCCCAGAAAAATTCCTTCGTCTGATTTTGAATCAAATTTGCCTCTATATTCTTTTTCATTATAAAGAATAAAACATTTACAGCCGAAGATTTTGAAAAATCCTATATTTGGGGCTCTTCCTCTCCATATTTCATATGGAGTTTTATTATGAAACTTGTTTACCAAGGATTGATTTTGAGTGAAACATGCAAAATTGATGGCTTCTGCCCAGAAATTTTTGGAAGTCTAGCTTCTGCCATCATAGTTCTAGCTGGTTCAATAAGTGTTATGTTCTTTTGTTCAGCAACACCATTTTGTTGAGGAGTCCCGACAACAGAGAAGTTGTAGCCGATCCCGTGGTCATCATAATATCTTTCAACACCGTTGTTTTTGAATTCGGTGCCATTGTCTGATCTAATGTCACTAATGTCTTCAAGCTTTTGAGTTTAAAGTCTTGAATAGGGCGGTGACTAGATCATATGTCTCATCTTTTGATGTCATTGTTTTGATCCAAGTGAATCGAGAGTAGTCATCAACTACTACAAGTGTATACTTGTCTCTGAAGATACTGATGGTAGTGATTGGTCCAAAGAGATCCATGCACAGAAGTTGAAGAGGTCTGGAAGTTGACATAACAGATTTGCTCTTGAAGGAAGACTTAGAGAGTTTTCCTGGTTGACAAGCTTTGCAACTTCTATCGTGGTCGGCAGACACCGTAGGTAGACCTTTGATAAGCCCATCTTTGGAGAGCTTAGAGAGGTACTTGAATTTGAAGTGGCTGAGATGCTTGTGCCAAAGCCAACTATTGTCACAAATGTTATTAGCAACTAGGCAAAGGCTTGAGGATCTCCCTAGGAGGTTTAAGTCCACGACATAGACGTTTCCTTATCTATTGCTGGTCAGCAAAGTTGAGCAGGATTCACAATCTTTGATGAGACATTGGTTGGAGGAGAATTGAAAGATAAGACCCTTGTCACATAATTGTGATATGCTCAGAAGATTATGCTTTAAGCCATTCACTAGAGAAACTTTGCTAATGGAGAGACTTCCTCTAGTGATTGAGCCATACCCAATCGTGTTCTCTCTTACATTGTTGCCAAAAAATACCATAGGACCTTTAACATCAGCTATATCTGAGAGTAGACTTCTATTCCCTGTCATGTGCCTTGAACAACCACTGCCGAGGTACCAGATGTCCTTATCTTCTGAATCTATAGCCATGAAGCAGACCTAAAAAGTCAAAGGAACAAGGTCCCCTTTATTTTCTTTTGGGTCCTGAGGATTAGCAACCTTTTGGGACCTATACTTGCCTAAGCTTGGGAGAACTAGATCTCTCAGATTTTGGTGTGAACCTTAGCAGGCATTCCGGGGCCAGATGGCCTAAACAATTGCATGAATGACATAGATGAAAATTCCATGGAGAATTGTAATAAGCTTTTGCTGTAGAGAGCTTGTGACTTTCTTTCTTTACAACATCACTCTTGGGTTCAACACCCTTGTTGACCGTAGACTTGAAGAGGTTTCTTGATAATATTCCTTGGTCTATTAACAGCAGACCTAGCCTTGGGCCACTGATCTGGTGTTAATAGTCTTAAGAGCATCCACCAGAACTACTTTAAGTTTAGTGTCAACTAGCTTGGGAGTCTTGGCCATTTCATAGACAAACTTGACAGGTACCAACAAAGATTGCGTTTGTTTATCGCCCGCAGACTTTGCCTTAGTAGAGCTACTATCGACAAACTTTGATTTCTCTACCATTCCTTTTACAAGCTTCTCATCAGAGGCAGGTACTTTGGCTTTCCTTTTATGACCCTTGGGGTAAACATGTGGTACACTTGTATAGCCAAGTCTATTTTTACCCTTGTTACCAAAGGTCTGTTTGGAGAAGGAAAGATCAACAGCAGTCTTGGAGGATTCACCTTTCTCTGTGACAGACGAGCATGCTAGGTTGGGCTTCATCATTATAGCCTAAGCCTGATTTAACTCCACTTGGCTTTTGGCTGGATAGGATTCTTTCAAAGGTTTCCTTTGAGCTATTCCAGGAGTCAATCCTCTTTTGCAACACAATTTTCTCCTGGTCTAGTCCTTTGATGTGCTCAACCAAACACTCAACTTTGTCATAGAGAACTTTGTTATCTCCTTTTAGTTTGATGCTCTCTTGTTGATAGCTAATGAGAGTTTGAATCTCAGCTGCCAGCAGAGATTTCTTAGCAGTAAGCTTTTCATAATTCTTCGCGAGTTTTACATAGGCTACTCTGAAGGAGTTGAACTCCTCAAGCATATCTTGATCATCCTTAAGCAGTTCCTCCTTACTAAAGCTTTCACAGTTGGTCTCAACCTTTTCGAAGGGATCAGGTGAGATTTCGACTTCATGTTCAGAGTCATAGGTGGGATTTGATTCATATGCTATTAAGCATGTGCTGGCTTGCTCATAATCGTCCTCATTCTCTTCCAAATCCGTCTCAAACCATGTAGCAACTTGTTTCTCTTTAATGTCTTCAGCTAGCATACCTTTTGTTTTTGAAATTTCTTATATGGAGGCTTTCGGTATGCTTCAAATTTTGGTTTCGGACATTTAGATGCAAAATGACCAGGTTTCCTACAGTTATAACACACGAGCTCATTATTAGACGAGCCTTCAATAGTCTTTCTAAAAGGGCAGTGTGTGTTCTTCCTTCCATATTTTGCAAATTTCTTAAAACGTTTTACAAACATAGCTAACTATTCATCAGAAAGAAAATCATTTTCACCGAGGAACATGCGTATGGTCTGTAACATGCCAAAGACTACCAGTGAGCCTAGCTTGAAATCTCATGTTCATAAACCTTTAAACTTGCCATAAACCTTTACGAAGAGTCATTTTATTTAAGTTTTTAGATTCTTTCATGGCAGTAGTCTTAACATGCCAAAGACTACCTAGTGAGCCTAGAAATCTCATGTTCATTTCTTTCTTGCCAGAGATCTTAGGGTCCTTTTTGAAGGAGACGAATTGCTGGATGAAAGTGTACTTTATGTTGTCTCTTATATCTTGATCTCCTTCCAAGTATTCAATAAGAGCTTCCCACATCTCTTTTGCAGATGTACACCGGATCACTTGTTGATAGGTGTTGGTGTCTAGAGAGCTTGTGATGATTTTAATGGCTTTACTGTCTAGCTCCACTAGCTTTCTTTCGTCCTCAGTCCATTTTGATTCTTCTTTTGGAACTTCTGGAGGATTTTCACTAACGGAAGCCAGAAGATTTGGCTTCATTGGTACGTGATGTCCTCTGAGTACGCACTTTCATAACCTGTTGTCAATAGAGTTCATGTAACACATTATCTTATCCTTCCAAACATCGAAATGGCCTTCGTCCAATATTGGGACGTGGTTCGCATTTGATGTAGGTAGCATGTAATGTGTTTGTGTCATTGGATCTTTATCTCTCAAGAGGTTAATCTTGGAAAAAGTTGTTTTCGAAGAGTTAAGCTCTGATACTAATTGTTAGTCCCAAAGGGCACAATACTAAGTTAGAAGGGGGGTTGAATAACTTAGTAAACACTTAAAACTTTTCGTAATAGTTCCTTAAATCAAGTACTTGCAACCTATTGAAAAGGTTGAAGTAACGGAAGAATTGCAAGGAAGATAGACTAAGTCTGCTGGTGAAACACTACTAGTAGACTTGGCTGATTACTGAAGTTTGCTGCTCAAAGGAATAAGCTTAAGACGACGAAGACAATATAAAACAGTAAGCAACAGAATGTAAAGAACACATATATTTTGAGATGGTTCGCACTATAAAGAGTGCTACGTCCACCACCAAAGCAATCAACCTTGGATTTGAATGTGCACTATGTTTTCCACTAGTTCTATTGCAGAAATCACTAATGGATCGTGTATAAAATATTTGACTTGTGTTTGGGGGTGGGGGGTTTGAATAACTGGAGAAACAGAATATTCAAAGTACAGAAGAATAGTAATGAGTACAACAATAAAAAGTAAATGATTAATAGTCGATGCAGATCTTCTTGTGTTGTTGAGGACTTCGTTGATCAGTTAATGATCTCTTGAATGCACTGAGTATGATGACTTGATGTTGTTGAATAGATTCAGAGCATTGCGCACTTGCACACACACACACACACACACACTATTTCTTCAGTCTTCAATGGCAATATTTATATTGGAGCATTCTTGAGACCATTGGAGAAAATGAAGTGAATAACAGCTCTATTAGGTTGGGAGCATTAAATGCAATGAGCTGTTTTGTTGACTTCATCTCTAATTGGAACTGATCAGGGTATGGAGAGGAGCAGGTGCTGGAACTAGCAGATGGGCGACAAACAGAGTTGCAGACCTGTAGTAGTTGGTACAATTTGTTTGTGTTAGACTGTAAACCTGCTCTGTCATGTTCAGGAGGCGTAAGTCTTCATTATTCGAAAAAGCTAGAAAGGCGTGTCTTGGAAGTCAGGAGTTGATGATGATGGATTTATTCAAATTCAAACCATAGATTGATGAATTAAATAATCCACTAGAGTTGGACATCTTAATAAACTTGACACGTCATGCTGTCCGAGTGCAGACAAGGTTTGCTGGTGAAGGCTGATGATGAAGTTTGCTGGTGAGGCCTTCTATCGAAGTCTTCTGCCGAAACCTGTGAAGTCTAAAAACTATTAATCTAAAGGAAAAGTTCTATACACGGTTGCCACGCTAACCGGTACGAAGCCCATTTAGTCACTAAGTATAGAACCTAATGTAATGAATGAGCAAATGCAAATCAAGATACAATGAGAAACAACAAAACCTTTGTTAAGAAAGACCTACTATATATTTCTTGGATAGCCTCGCCTATTTTCATATCGATGCTTCTTCCAATCCATCATCTTTCAAGGCTGCTGCAGGAGGTCTTATCCAGGTGGTAGATCTTGAGAGGCTGGAGATAGAGAATCGTTGGAGAAGAGAGAGAACCGACAACTATGAAGATCGATAAAGGTGGGAGGGAGGCTGCTCAGTTTAAAGCCGGAGGGAGATCGAACTAGGGTTGGTGCGGCTTGGAGACTGAAGAACTTGACAGGAGCTGGGTGAGAGAAGGCCAAATCTGGAGGTGGCTTTGACCTAATCTGGATAAACTTCTGCTTGAGACTAGAAATATAGGTGAACAGAGAAGAAGACGAAGGCTGTAGCCTGTAGTGAAGCAGGTGCAATCAAGTATGAAGAAAGAGAAGGTTGGATGCACAGAGAGAGAGTTTGGTGAGGCTTTGTCCAGATTTGAGCGAAAGAGATCGGAGATGAAGGTGAACAAAGAAGACACCGAAAGAGGGATGAAAAGAGAGAGAGACATAGATGAGAGATAACGAGAGGAGAGAGGTAGATCATGGTTTTGCTGGGTTTAGGAGAGAGAATCATGTGGGTTTGCGGTTGGGATTTTGGTAAAATTATTATCAAATTCAAAGATATTGACTTTAATCAAGTAGATTATCCAAAATGATTATCAAATTCAAATTAATTCCAGGTGGACATCCTACTCAGCTCAAGTGAGGAAAAATTATCAGTTCATAAAAATTTTAACGTTCCATCCAAAGATAATGCCACTAGAGCCTATCATGAAGATCAAAGTTGGGTTGAAGAGTCACCATAAAAAGTTTTAACATCCGTTACCATATAAATCAAAATTGACAAGTTTGGGGACCAAATTATATATTAATCCTTTCTGTAACAAATGTGTCTAAAATTTATCTCACTCATGTTAGAAAATCTCAATTACCAAATATACTTGTACCACCCAACTCGCCTAAACTAATATTATCCTATAATGACTAGGATTGATAATAATAATAAAACTAATAAATAACTAAACCCCTTAACTAATTGGACTTGATTTATGATATTTTTCTACTACATATAGTAATTAAGAATTTGAAGTTTTACATGTTTTTATCGTAAAATTCTTATATACTTTAAAGTGTTAAACTCACATATTTATCTACCTACGTTATTTTCAACGTTTTACAATTATTGAATGTTTTTTCTATAAGTTGCTTTTTAGTTTTCGATTAAGTATTACTTCCTTTATTCCTAAATAATCGTCCTAGTTGATCCGGTGCACGGTTTAAGAAAAAACAATTGACTTGATTATTTATATTGGTTTATTGTGTAGTTTTCTTTAAAGCCCATGTGTATGTGGCCCATAATTAAAGTAGAGTGAAAAAATAAGGGTAAAGTGGTAAAAGTGATGTTCTAAAAAGGTAAGTTTCAAACTGGACAATTATTTTGGGACGGATGAAAAATGAAAGGAGGACGATAATTTAGGGACGGAGGGAGTATATTTTATTATTTGTTTGTATTAACCAAAGTATTCGTCTAGTTCTGGTTTCATACAATTTTGGTTGGTTCTGAACTAGACCAGTACATTGATTCTTGTACATTTTGGATTAGTTTTGGTGCTGAATTTTTTAAGAGCGGAGTATTGGTCAGATTCTGATTCTTCGTATTTTAGCAAACATCAGACCGACCATAATCACCCATATCATTTCCTTCTAGTATTACTTGACATCACCACTCTTAAGTCTATTCTTCTAGCATCTGGACCCATAGATCTTGTGAGGTGACAAATAAAATAACCTCTTATAGTATGACAACTTGAGTAAAATGGAGGGCCAGTTTTTGAAATTGTCAAACTTAACTTTCTATTAACCAAAGCATTGTATTTGTGGGTACTAGGACAATAATAAATGGGATACCTTTATTTTATTTTCAAGAGGATGATAAAGCATTGTCGGCACTAGGACTATAACGGAAGGACAAATAGAGATATGGTGCAAATTTGACCTCTGATTAAAAAAATTAACTGAGTGGTTAGGGGTACCAACTTAATTAACAAATTTCGGGACCATTTGGTAAATTGGATAAAGGCCTGATAGGAGCACTAGCACAAAAGAAATTTGCGCTCGAGTACATTTTTACATTTGAGATTATTAATTCAAGAGAGGGTGATATTATTAATCCCTGCTCTAATGGTATCGAGCTTAACGATGATGTTTATTTTTGTTCGGCCATCAAACGACCCTTTATTTTTTAAATTATATATATAAAATCAGTTAATATTCCATGTGAAAACCAACAAAAGGACTACTTTCACAGATAGGCTTTGACAAAGATATACCTCCCAACAGTTTTTTATAGCCAAGTCTACCCAATTATTTTATTGGGTATTTGGTCAAGCAATTTTGTTTTCTAAATTTTAATAATTGCCTCTTGATGTCAACCAAAAGTTGTTGAAAAACTATATATTTTGCTCTTCAAGGTGAAGTAGAGGAGATGATCACCTCCAACTAATTATTTGTTTTTGAAATTTGTCAAATAATAGTATAATTTTAGAAAGTAGTTAAGAGCATATGTGGCATTGTCGGGACTTTTAGTAGACCATTTCAATTTATAAAAGCTCCAACAAAAAATAATTGCTATTTTAATGGTTGACAAAAACCAAAACTAATAAGTACTCCATTTGTTTCGGACAAAAATCTACTATTTCATTTTATAATGTTTTATTTAAAGAATTTACTTTCAAAAAAATAAGGCATACAACTGTTATTTTATTACGAATTGCTCTATCCGTTCTAGGTAAAGAGTCTGTTATTTTATTTTGGGATGATTCACTTAAAAAATCAACTTTTAAAAATTAAGATATAAAAGTGTTATTTTATTGCTAATGGGCTACTAAAAGCATCATTTTTTTTTAAAAAAATTGACTTTCAAATATAGACTATTTGTCCGGAACGGAATGAGTAGTTATTAAAAATATTACTTTCTTAAAAAGTTTGATTTACAAACGAGGAAATTTTACTCGAAACGGAGGGAGTAATAATTAATCATGAGGTTATTTTTAGGTTTAATTAATTATTTGGTCCCTCGACTTGTTCGAAAATTTTTGTTTGATCCCAAATTTTTTAAAAGAATTAGTTTGGTCCTACATGTTACATTTTATTATTAGATTCCCCTTTTCCCGTTTAATGTTAAAAATACATAGAAAGATGGATTTTTGGGTTCAAATTTTGCTGTTTCGAAGAAAAAAAGAAAAAAAAAAAGAGAAAGTGAAACTAATAACTCCGACAGATAGTTAAGTGATTACCTATCATATAGTGCGACTGTGTGAGAACCAATAACTCTGTTTTAGATGCTGGGATTTGTTTTTAGTGTGAGAACCAATCATATAGGATGATGACACCCTTGAGCATCCCCATTGTTGACAAAGCCAATTTCGTAGGACTTAGAAAAATATGTGTAGTGGTCATATTAGATTTTTTTTGGTTCATCTAGGAAAAAGAGAGTGTGAGAAATTCTTATTTAAGAACTTGGGGGAGGAGAGAGAGTGAGGGGACAGCCGCCCACTTTCTCGGGTTTGTGTGTAGGGGTGGGGGGTTTTGTTTTTATTTAGATAATGTTAAATTTAATATTTTTTTATGTAAGAAGTTGTGTAAGAATAGGGATGGCAAAAATCCCGTTTTTCCCGACCCGTTCCGACGCCCGACCCGATCCCGTCCCGACATTTCCTGATCCAGACAAATCCCGATCCCGATTTTGTCGAGATTTTTCCCGTCCCGACATATTTCGGGACAGTATTCAGGATAATTATCAATCCTGTCGGGATTCCCGACCCGTCCCGACTATCAATCCCGTCGGGATTCCCGAATCCCGACAAATTTTTTCATTTTTTATTTATTTTATTTATTTTTATTATTTATATATTTTATATATTTTTATATATTATATATATATATATATATTTATATATTTATATATTTTATTTTATAAATATTGTGAGTGTTAGACAATGTTTATTTTTTGTTTGCTAAAATTACTTAATGATGTTTGTTAAATTTATTTTCATAATTAATATTGTGGTTTTTTTTTTCTATCACTTTTCTGCATTTAGTGTAGCTCTTCTCCTACGAGTGAGGGGTGCATTTTGTTCATAATGACATATTCAACAATATTCACCATTAAGTAAATATTCAAGCATACTTTGTAAATATACAGCTTGAAATCTTAATTATGATGAAGACATTTTAAAAATATTTTAGTGTCAGAAAATATTGTTCATAAATATTATAGTCGGGATTACGATATTTTTTTATCTCGAACTGTCGGGATCCCGATTAGTCGGGTCCCTACACTTATCGGGAACGGGATCGGAAAGGAAATTGAAATCCCAAAATCTATCGGGACGGGATCGGGATGAAGGGTATCGGGACGGGTCTCGTCTCAATTCCACCCTTATGTAAGAAGATTATACAATGTGAAGATATATTCTTAAGTGAGTAAAAAGATAAAAATGTATAGGTGGCAGTGAGATCCAGTTAAGAAGTTGTGTAAGAATTTATAACATTGGGGATGCTCTCAACATTAGTTATGACAATTAGCTCGTTAATTTTTATTGGGATAATTTGAAAATTATACAAGCCGACCCGTTAATATTTTTGGATTAAAACAGATGGATTTTAACCCAAAAATATTAACTGATTTTGTTGGATTAAAACGGGTTGAACCCGTTATCCCTTTTGAACTCATAATTTTTACTCTATACATTTATGAATTTAGTAGGGAATATTCAGGTTAAGATGGATCGACCTGTGTTTAACTTGACCCAAATACCTATTTCAACTCATTTAATATTCAAGTTTTAATGGATTCCAAAACTCTCAACCCTCTCAATTATCATGTCAGCTCTTCATTATCATACCAAATGGTTAAGTGATTCCAATAGTTTCTAATTTCAAATACAAAGACATAAGTAGTTAGAATACTTATTAGAAATGTAGATTTAAGAAGATTCTATCTTAAAACTCTCACTAATAGCATGCGTTGATGACTAGTTATGCTCATATTTTAAGTTGGTAAAAACTTGGTTAATACGATTTTACGAATGTTTTATATAAGACGTATTCTCTTTACTCGACTTCCTATGCATTGATAAGTTGAGTTATGTGAGAGTGAGACACCGTCTTACAAATTAAGATATTAATTAAATCTCATTTGATTGTGAGTAATTAAAACCCTTAATCACATGTGATAATTTTTCTTTATTCATTCAAATTTAATTAAAAGACACCTCTACAATGCAACTGTGAATCGATATTATGTGACACGTGTTTCACCACTAAAATAAAATTTGACACAAAAATAAAAATATAAAAAAGGAAACAACCAATAGGAAGAATTTTTAAAAAAGAAAACTGTTGATTATGACCTATTCATATTTTCAAGTAGAATGTGAAAAATTAACATGCTTTATTGATGATGTGAAAAAAATGTGATTGACACATCATATATACAGCTTCGTTCACAGTTGCATTAGTTGCATTGAAGAATTTTGTTTTTCGTTTCAAATAAGATGTAAATCCTATGTGTCACTTAATTTTTTTACACATTCACATTTGCATCTCAATACAACTGTGGATGAGAGTTACAGATGTAATGTGACTACCAATTTTCTTTATATTCTTGATAAAACTCTCAATTTTTTGATATTCTAATTAATGATGTAAATATATTTTAGTGCTTGTTTGGTGGAGCGTTTTGGTCAAAACGCTGTTAAAAAACGCAACGTTTTCTTTTTAAAAGTGTTTTAATGCAGCGTTTTAAAACGCAGCGTTTTAAAAACGTGGAGCGATTTAAAACGCTCCAATTTGTAGCGTTTTAAAAATATGTTATGTTTTCAACTAGTTTGTTTATAAAAAATAGCGTTTTGAAATAGTTTTCCAAATGTGTTTACAAAAATAAAATTACGTTTTGAAAATGCTGCGTTTTCAAAACGCTGCACCAAACGAGCCCTTAGTTAATATTTTTCTTATTAAAACTTTTCAAAATGCTGCACCAAACGAGCCTTTGTTAATATTTTTCTTATTAAAACTCTTCCAATGAGTTGTTCCATTTTTTTTATTTTATTAAAATTTGTTTTAGTGTACCTACGATAAATCACATCAAATGTACGTGATGATGCTTTAATAAAATATCACATCACAATAATAATTTATGACACCAATAAATAATTTATCCTTGAGGGGACTAAAGTCAAATGGAGAGGATTCAGTCATAGGGGTATTTTCGTCCTTACAACCGCATCATAGTGCATATATATTGGTTGAAGATATGACTTAGAAACAGTGTGAGCTCTTTCTCAAATCCCAACTCCTTAACCTCTGATCTCCCTCCATTCTTGAATAAATAAGTCTGCAAAATCCCCTCTTTGCTTTGTCCCTTTCCTTACAGACACAAAAAAGTTTTTAGATCAGATTTCTTTTTTTGGTACACTACATCGATTTTCCCCAATTGAGTCTAAGAAATTCAAACCTCCCTCCCCTCACCAGTCACCACTCTCCAAACTCATCGAAATGGTGGAATTCAAGATGAACAAGAAGAAAATGTGGATGTTCTCCCACTAAATTCTTTCTCCCTCCCTACCCTTCTAACCAAAATAAACTCACTTGCCAATCTTTCTGCATTAATGGAAGATATGTGCCCAATAACTATTTTTACCTCAACAGTTGCTCAACTCATCAGGCTCCCCCCTCGTTCCCTCTCTTTCTGGTTTGCACCCACCACCCGCCCTCCTGGTCTTGATCCTTAAACCATTCTTTTTATGTTCTGTCTTTTTTATACACACACACACACACTATACATATATCTGTGTTTAGTTTACAATATTGTAAGATGGCTTATTATTCTTGGAAACAAGAAGTTTCAAACTTTGGATCCAATAGTACTGTGGGACTGCGGAATAAGCATGGGGGGAATTGGGAAAATGGGTTGATTTCGAAATCTCAATCTTTGGTGTTGGATGAGGAGAAAGGAGAACTTGTCAAGGCTCATGGGAGAGCTGGGAAGAAAGGTGGGTTGTCTGAAGTGAAAGCTATTGCTGCTTTGAAGAGTCACAGTGAGGCTGAGAGGAGGAGGAGAGAAAGGATTAATGCTCACCTCGATACGCTTCGTGGTCTTGTTCCCTGCACTGATAAGGTATACTCTCTTCTTCCTTGTAGATTTTGATTATGAATAGTGCTATTTACAAATTGATACTAGCCCACATTAAATTTGATTTTTAGGTGATCATTCAATCATTGAAAGAATATCAAGTGTACTATGAATAATAACCTGACATGGGTAATAGATTATCCCCTCCGTCCATAATAAAAAGAAAAGAACAAATTAGTCTGGACGACTATATAGGAAAGTGAACTTACGATAATAGCAAATTACATATAACACATACATTTATTATATTTTAGGCGATCATTCTATCATTGACACAAGATCAAGTGTACTATGAATAACAACTTTTAATTTTTCCTAAGGACATGCTTTGGTAAAGTTTAATCAAGTTGACCAAATAAAGTCCAAGTTTGACTGTTTATTTGGGACCGAGGGAGTATTGGATATTCTTTAGATACATGTGGTTTCTTAGAAGATAAACGTTGGCAGTTTAGACAAAATGGTGGTAGGTTTTATGTTTACTTGGAGTTTTTTCATCATTTTATTCACCTTGAATGATCAAATCATTAAAATGATACCGAGATACCAGTAAATTTGTAGCTTATACAGTTTATTTTTACATTTTACTTGAACTTCTTTAATAATTGAAGATCTGATACGGTTTTGAGTTTTGAAGAACTTTACACCAACCTTTCTAGTAAATAGTAATGCATGCTTGGCATAATTGATATTACGTGATTTACTTGGTCTAAGTTTTATATCTCAATTGGATAATTGGTGTTCTGGTTCTATGCTATCTTGTCATATATTTTTTAACCTTGTTCTTTATACTCACCTTTCTCTTCTGTTAGTAAAATTTTAGCCTTTTCATGATCATAACTCAAACAACCATTAGAGTGGACTTTTGGTTGGGATTTTAAAATCTCTAAAGTCCCTCAGGTATGGTTTAGGTTCTTATCCTGAGAGCACAAGCAAATTGTTGAGGGAAATTGTAGAATCCTCCCGTCATCAAGTCTAAGCGAAAGTTATTAATAACTTGTTGATTGAGTGCACAATATGATCTTATTGAGGGTTAAACTTTGTTATTGATTTGTTTCCTAACTTGTTATTATATAGTGTATGATAAAAATGATTTACTCCCTCCGTCCCAAAAAAAAGTCGCATTTAACCAGTTAATTTTTTTTATATCATACTCTTTTACTTCTTTATATTTTCCTTCAAATAAAACGGAAGTTATATATTATTTTGTATGGCATCTACGCTAAATGCCATGTTTTTGATAGAGAAATTTGTTTACAAAGAAATAAAGATATAATACTTCTATTTAAAAAATCCACCTTTTCTTATTGGAACAGATGGAGTGATTTGGATTGCCAAATTTGGTGGGTTTCTTGTTTTTAAAAGAGAAATTTTTCATGTGTACGTAACTTTCTCATGTAAGTAGCCTTGTAGGATATTATACTTGCTGGTAACAAAGATCCTTTAATCTCCTATTATTGTAATGTGGTCCTGCTGCTAAAAATTGACGGGTAGCATTTTATAATATATATTAGGCTGTTCTACCATTATTAATCATGAGTTGTAGAGAGTTGTTTACCAACTAGCTAAACATCATTTTTTTAGTGAAATCGGTAGCTATATAGTAGGCATATGTATATGTATTTGAAAATGATACCATATGCCGCTTGTGGCAAGGATGTCCTATTGAGGGTTAACCGGAATTAATTATCAATTATTTCTATTATAAACATTTTGACAAGCTACTTTTTTTTATGATTTTTAATGATGGTTGCTTATGTAAGCGAAGGCATCCTTTTATAATAAGATATTGGGTCAAACTTTCCTAGTTTATGTTTACTTATTTTATATTTACTTATAATATGTTTTGACCAGATGAAACAGGCAGCCTGAGTTTGCTCAAGTGAATGTACATGAATACTGGCATTTATTTTCTTGTTAGCACCACAAACTCGTGCTTTAGATTCTAGTCCTCTGTGAATATGGCGAGCTCGTGACTAACAAAAAACTTGGGTAGAAATTGTTGTGAAGTATTACTAGTATGAATCATTAGTCATGAAGTAGATTCTGTTTGCAGAGTAGCTGGCATAGTTTGGGTTCTGTCTGCTGCTTTTGATAGATTGACTAGATTCATAGTTCCTCTAATATTAAAGTTGCTGATATACACAATAAGGTCTTTAGACTCTTTAGTGGTGAGCTTGCTTACTTTTCGAGGTGGATTATAGGGGAGAGTCTGTCTGAGAACGTAACTGTATACATCATCTGGTCATAATTTTTGACATTTTTAAAAAATAGATTATTTGATGGTTGTACAGTCTGCTCTTAGTCAATGACTAGTTCTGAACTTTGCTCCTTGTATTATTGGGGGTTTCACCCTTTTTTGTCCTTATCATTATGCGGTACTTTTAAATAAAAAATAAAAAAAGAGAAAAAAAAGAAAGAAAACAAGTATATGTTGGGATGTCAGTGGATTGAATTTTGATGTTATTCCCTGGATACGGATCTAATGTTTCAATCTGATTATCCGAATATGATTTGAATCCATTAATCTCATGGCTTAACAAATCAATTGGGTTTGGATCTAGGGTGATACGATGCATTAATTACCCGATTTTAATTAAAAAAATATACTTCAATTATACGTATGAAGTTATTTATGTTGAGCTCATAGTAATTTTGATAATTCCTATTTCAGCACTAAAAATCCTTAACATAATTGTCATTCATGTTTTTGTAGTATGAAACACAAGAATTTTGATATATGTTTGAAATTCAATCAAATAAAAAATAGCTCATATTTCAATTAAATAAGGAGCTTCATATTTCATTATAACATATTTTTATACGACTCAATGCAAATCCGAAAGTAATAGGATATGAATTGAGCGTTAAAATATCCCCGAGATAAACTGATTTGATCCAAATATAATATTTCCATAACAATCCGATTATCAGATTTGGGCGAGGTAAATCAATCTAAATCCGATCCACTGACAAGCCCAAGTATATGACCATGTGTTGACTAATTTTTTTGTGTTGAGAGAAATGTTCAGCTCAGCTAGGGTGAAAGGAGAAAGACATTGCAAGGTTTGCAAATATATTCATATGTGAACAAGCATTAACAGTGCCGCATACTTTAGTTTATTCTTGAATCCGTGTTTTATGTGATCCTTAATTCTGCTGCATTTTGCGCATATACGTATATAAGGACAGTGCGATCATGGCTTTGTCCCGTGGTATGTTTTGAGCCTAACCCTAACTTTAATCTCTTAATAGATGGACAAAGCCACGTTGCTTGCTGAAGTCATCAGCCAAGTAAAACTACTGAAAAATACAGCAACACAAGCCAGCGAAGGTTTACTCATTCCTAAAGATGCAGATGAAGTGAGAGTTGAAACACTAAACGAGGCTGCCGATGACGGAAGTTGTACTTTCAGAGCATCTCTCTGTTGTGACTCCAGGCCCGAGCTGTTGTCTGATCTGAGACAAACCCTTGATGCCCTCGATATAAATATAGTAAGGCATGAAATCTCAACATTAGGAGGGCGGGTGAAGAGTGTTTTTGATTTCACTGGTAAAGAACAAAGAAGTGGTGGAAGTGGAAGTGGCAGTGGCAAGGCAGGGGAAGCTCTTGTTGGTTCTGTTCGTGAAGCTTTGAACTCTATCCTGGAGAAGGTTTCCTTTTCACCAGAATACTCGCCACGAACCACCCTTCCAAACAAGAGGAGAAGATATTCTGTTTTTGAAAATTCAAGCTTACCTTCATGATCAAGAGCACCGATCTTGTGGTTGATAGAATTCTCGTGCTATTTTTTTTCTAATGGAGCAGCGATTACGACTTTAAAACAAACCTAGTATTGCATTTGCTCAATGGCCTTGGAGTTGTTTTCTTTCTCGCTAGGAGTTCTGTATGTAAATATTTAGAAAGGTGTGAATTATTAGATGCCTATACTGCATACCTAAAAAATATTCAAATACTGGTGTATAATATAGATGCTTCAATTCAACTGATGTATACTTAAAGCGATTCGAATTTGACTGATATGATCTTCGATGCAATCCCTGCCAGCCCAAAAAGACGTTGCCGACTGACGGTTCGTCTTTTGACAAGTTTCCAGTGATTCTTGTAACAGGAAAGGCTACAGAGTTCAATTCTTGTCAGTTGTCACCTCCCTCTCTATATTTGAAGTTCAATGCTTGGGTTTAAACTTTCTCCCTCCAAGAAGACCTGCTGTGAAAGGTACTTCTACTGGGTTTGTTAGGCATGTAGGTTTCTCTACGATTGAAGGAACCTCCTTTCTTCTCAAAGATCATGACATCCGTCTTACTAAAAACTAGTTTTTTTAACCCGTACGTTAACGCACGTCAACTAAATCATACATAAACAAAATAAGGAGGATCAGTTTATTAACAACATTACACATAACTATATCAATAATCATTTTTTAATGATAAGGAATTTTTTGTTAGAATCAATAATGATTAATGATATAGTTATGTGTAAGCAGTTGATTAATGATTTTGTTTTACATTACTATTTTTAAGAATTTGTTTTAAACTTTTGTTCAGTAAATTATTTTAATAATTTTACTAACCTCAGTTTATTTTTTATTGTTTTATTGACTCCGTAGCTATTATTTTTGTTCCATCAAATATTTTTATTTAGCTAATGTATTTTTATTTTACATAGCTATTTTTAAGAATTTGTTTTAAAATTTGGTTCTGTAAATTATTTTTATTATTTTAGTAACCTCAGTTTAAATTATTTTTGTTTTCATTGACTACGTAACTATTATTTTTGTTCCATCAAATACTTTTATTTTTCTAACGTATTTTTGTTTTACATATATATTTTTAAGAATTTTTTTAAAACTTTTGTTCCGTAAATTATTTTTTTTACTAACCTTCGCATTAAATTATTTTTGTTTTGTTGATTCTGTAACTTTTATTTTTATAATGGCTTGTTCCATATTTTTTTTACTAACCTTTTATATTTTTGTTTTCTTAACTCTGTAACTATTATTTTTGTTTTAGTTACTATTTTTTTATGTTTAAAGAGAGAAAAATATTTAAACATAATTAAAAAAGAGGAGATGATAGTAATGGGAGAGAAAATAAGGAGAATACGGGAGAGAGAAAGAGTAATATAACTAGAGAAGATAGGAGAGAGAAAGAATGAAATGGTAACTGAAAAGTTAATAATTCAAAAATTGAAATTTTGGAAAAAGAAATCTACCTTTATCATTATATATATATATAGATAACGATAAAACCTTCTAAACATAAATAGTCAACCGACTCCATTTGCTACAAACAAAGAAATTACTCGGTCGTATAGCTTTCACATGATTTTATTCTCCTCAATTTATGTACCAAATCAAGAGATAACCCAACAACCAATCAGCTAATATCAACATTTTCGCTAGATTTGGATGAAATCTGATGCTCGAAGTAGGGCTGACGATTGATTGGGTTGGGTCAAAAAAAGGTTGTGACCCATTATGACCAAAATATTAAATGAGTCGAAATGGGTAACGAGACGACCCATTTTGACTCACACTTTATGCAAAAAAACTATATATTTATATAACAAAAATTAACAGTGTGACATGGGTAACAGGTCTGACCCGCTTTAACCTGACGCGCTAATTTTTTTGGGTCGAAACAGGTAACCCATTTCGACCAAAAAAAATAACATGTCAAGTTGAATCGGATAATTTTCAAGTCGGGTTGGATGGATTAACGAGTTTTGAGTTGCAATTGCCAGTCCTACTCGAAAGTGAAAGGAAATGTAAGTTTGTTATTTTGAGATGTCCAATCTAATGTTCCTAAAGACTTGGTATACAAATTTTCTATCATTCTTCTCAATGCCAAAACCTTGGGTAAGACAGTTTTACAGATATTTTTTTAAGACAGATCTTCTTTACTTGATCACCGTGTGTTGGTGGGTTAAACTGTAAGATGGTGGAGCTCTGTCTTACAAATTAAGATCCGTAAGACGGTGTTACAGGAAACATTTTTCCTTCCGAAATAATTAATGAGAAAGAGGCAGATTATGGAAGAAAGTATAATGGGTACATAATTAAAGATGAGTAGCTCTCCGGTGAGACCGTCTTACGGATTCTAATTCGTAAAATTGAGCTCAACTCTCTCACAATTCATCCCACCAACAAACAGTGGGTAGGCCAAGGAGAATCCATTTTTCTGAAAATGCATGTAATACCGTCTTTCATATGTTTTTGTCATTAATGAAAGTGAGAATATAAAGAGTATTATCGTTATGACCTCGTCATTTATTATATTTCTTAATCTTTGTGCTTTGTCAACTAAGAATATTTATCCGGGACAGACTGAGTATCATTTTTGCAAGTAAATTATAGTAAGTTTGATTTCTTTACCATAATAAAGAGAACATGTTAGGGTATAATTGACGGCTCTGATCGAGTTGTGTCAAACACAACTCATGATCAAAATTGATCGTAAATATATAAGTTACATATGAACCCCTCAGCTATAAATTTTATTTAAATTAACCCCTTCACAACCAATTACACTGCAACCAACTTCTCTTTGTTGATGAGATAGTTATCTATAATTTATCTCGAGCATCCATTGAACAAATCTCATGCCGATATCGTGCTTATTGCACGAGCACAGATACTAGTTTACACTAAAGAGAAATGGAGATACGAAGTGTGTGTGTATATATATATATAGAGAGAGAGAGAGAGAAGGAGGAGGAGGAGGGTCTATCGACTAATTAAATAAAGAAAAGGGATACTTTGAGAAAATATAGAAAACTAGTGGGGAGGTCTTTGTGGTTTTCACTTTAAACGACCTCTGTTTGACATTGATCCTCCAAGATCCAAACACTGTTCATTCCATTTCCTCGCTCGTTAATTACCGAAAGTAAATTACTGGACGATACTTTGAAGCAAAACTTTCCCCACCCCCCTCTCTCTCTCGATCGGCAACTTTCTAAACCCGCTTCGCAGCTTAGGTAACTCAAACTTTTGCTTATCTGTTAATTTCCCTTCCCTCTTGAAGATTTTTTCTTTGATTTCCTATTTTCTTTGATGATTTTTTTACCAAGTATAGCTTGGTTAATTGCTTTGGGTGTTTATTGTTTTGAGAGTTTTTCTTGATTATGCAATTTGTTTAGCTGAATCGTGGAACCCCAACTCATCTTTGTTGAATGAATTTTTTTCGATTTTATCTGCGGATTATTGTTGTCGTCTGTTTCTTGTATCTAGAAGTTGTTTTCTTTCTTTGTTTAACTGTAAATTGTTGCCCTGGATTTGGTGTAACGAGCTCCTATGTTGATTCTGATTTGATAAATCTTGGGTTAGTAGAAGTATGCAATGGGTCATGACATGATCAATGTAGTTACACACACACACACACACACACACACACTAACTAACTATAATCAAGTTTGAGTTGTGAAAAGCATCACTATGAGACATTTTTATAAGTAGTCTGAAATTGGGGACCAGTTTTTCTTGTTGATGATAGTTGATAATAAGGGTGAACTCTACTTTTTGAGCAGTGGTGAAGCCATGATTCTGTTTGAAGGGGATCAAAATTATTTTAGGGAAGAAAATTACTTAGTAGTATTTGAATTTGACTTGAAAGCATGTCAAATTTATGGGTAGTATATGGTAACTTTTTAAAAACTAAAGGGGTTAGGTATCCCCTTTGGGTTACATGGCTTTGTCACTGTTTCTGAGCATAGCGCATTCATCGCTGATGATTCAGTAGTTAGTGGTGGAGTGTGTGCGTGTGTGTGTGTTTTGAGGGAGGGACGAGGGAGTTAATAATGACTCAAGCTGATTAGAAGGTGGCTGTCATTGTTTTTTGTATTTTTTTTTGGTGTTCTGCATTTGACTGCAAGGTTTGGGACTTTTCCCTTTTCCATCTCGATTCTTCCTACTCCCCCTTTTCCTCTCAAAGAGTTGTTCTTTCATTTTTCCGAAGTTCCATCAAAGATTCCCATTAAACAAATTAAGCTTGCAATGACCATGATGTTCAAATTGTAACCTCGTCTATGAGATAAACGGAAATTGTTTGTTATCATGTTGACTTTCAAGGTAATTATGCATCTCTTCAATATTTGACTTTCAATTGGGAACTCTTTGAGTGGGAAGGTAGGAGTATTTATCACCACATTGACTTTTCGTACCATCTTCCACGGTTCCATAGTTTGGTTCTTTAATTGAGTTATTCCTGATCGGCTGATCCTTGTGTTACACAGATGAATTGCAATACGTGGGAACAAATTGATTCATAAAATCAATAGGGGCCTTGGTCAAACCCTTTTTTCTTTTTTAAATGATTTAGTGATATATTTCTAAACATAAATATATACGAAGTTTTTACATATAAAAAAAATGTATATATACGGAGTTTTGTAGCAACTTAAGTTGCACCTTTTCATGGTTGGTTGATTTTAGCTTCACAAGTTTGGTCGATCTTTCTTTGCAGCCAAGATGCTGTTTATGCTAGCGCCGTTTCCTTAGAACTTTCTTGAGTCATGTATTAGAGGGATAAATTGAGCAACAGATATGGCTGAACGTGAGAATAGGCCTGTTCTTCAGTTTTCTCCATTTCAGAGTTCGGTAGATGAAGGCTTTTGGCATAGATTATCCTCTTTGAAACTCAATGAGTTAAAAACTGATGAATCCCCTATTCCCATAACAGGTATACTTCTGTAAACCTTGTTCTTTGTCTAGTCGTATTTACTTTTCCTGTTTTTATCAGTTATAGTAAGAGTTTGAAGTTTCCGTCCAGTTTGATTTGTGAATAAAATTGCCATTGACCTTTATGAGTTTTGGTAGATGATATTTTAGTTAGCAATTCCTTGTATTCTTTGTCGTTGGTTGATATATCGTAACAAAAAAGCCTTTTGTTTAGTATGTTTGCGCTGTGTCATGTATGAACGATGAAGTTCCTTTTTCAATTGTTGTTGTTTCAGTTAGGACGTTGTCCTTATTGATGAGACGAAGAATGTGATTAATGATAATCTAAAAAAGCGGAAAGAAGCTTTAGAAGTCGTAGGCTTTAAGATGAGTAGGAGGAAAACGGAATATGTGGAATACAACTTTAGCGGTAAAAAGAGTATTAGTGGAGACAATGTTAGGTTAGATGGTCAAGAATATACCACAAAAGGAACAATTTCGATAAGTAGGATTAATTTTAAATCAAGATGGGGAGGTGAGAGATAATGACAGTCATAGATTAAAAATAGGCTGGGTGAAATAGAGAAGTTGACGTGGAGGGTTTTGTGATTGACGTGTACCCGTTAAGTTGAGTGAGTAGTTTTATAGACAACCATTAGATCCGCTTCATTATAGAACCAAATGTTGGGTAGCCAAGAAAGAACATGTTTACAAGATGAGTAATTGAAATGCGAATGATAAGATAGTATGTGGTAAAACTAGGAACGATAGAATTCATAACGAACAAATTCGTGAGAGAGTTAAAGTTGCCTTGATAGCGGATAAAATAAGAGAAATCACTTTAGATGGTTTAGACACATATAATGTAGATCCATAGGTGTGCCCGTTAGGAAGTGTGAGTGTATCAACATCAACCAGAGTAGCAGACTACATGCAGGGGAAGGGGAAGACAAAAACTAACATGGATGTTGATTGTATAGAAGAAGAAGAAGAAGAAGAGAACAGTAGAAAGAATTGGAGAAGCCGCAACCTAATTACGGTTAGGCAGAGAAGTATATATATGTTTGTGATAAAACATGTTACACCAAGACCCCCAAACATATACCCTATACCAAATAAACCCTCAATACTTCTAACACTCCCCCTCAAGCTGGAGCATAAATGTTATGCATGCCCAGCTTTGTTACAAATATATCTTATTCTTGTGCCATTTAAAGACTTCGTGAAAATATCTGCTAGTTGATCGCCAGTCGGAACAAAACTCGTGGAAATTATTTTCTCTTGAAGTTTCTCACGAACAAAGTGACAATCAAGCTCAATATGCTTTGCTCGCTCATGAAACAGATTATATGCAATATGAATACCGCTTGGTTGTCACACCACAACCGCATAGGCATGCATTGATTCCCGATACCGATCTCCCCAAGTAACCGACGAATCCACACTAACTCGCGTATGTAGCATGAGCCATAGCCAGATTTCGATTCAAGACTTGATTTTGACACAACCGATTGTTTCTTACTCTTCCAAGAAACCAAGTTACCCCCAACGAACACACGATATCCGTAAGTAGATCTCTTATCCGGGATCCTCGCCTAATCCGCATCAAGAAACCCTTCTACTCTCATATGTCCATGATTTCGATATAGTATGCCTAGCCCCTGAGCTCTCTTAAGATACCGAAGAATCTTAACAAAGACCTCCCAATGTGTACTCGTGGAGAGGACATAAACCGACTTACTACACTAATCGCAAATGCAATATCGGTCTCGTCGCCACAAAGAAGATAGTTCAATTTCCCAACAAGCCGCCGATATTTCTCCGGATCGAAAGCACCCCTTCCCCATTTGTAAGTTTCAGATTCGATCCATAGGAGTCTCGAAGGCTTCGCTCCCAACATGCCCGCCTCACTCAACAAGTCACACACATACTTTCTCCGGGACAAGAAGATGCCTTGCTTGCACCGAGCAACCTCAATCCCTAGAAAGTATCTTAAATTACCGAGATCCTTCGTTTGAAACTTTTCCTGAAAGAACCGCTTTAGTGCACTAATACCGCACTATCACTTCCCGTGATGACAATATCATCCACATAAACAACCAAGAAATGATTCCTTCACCCCTCGGCCGATAGAATACCGAGTGATCACTCGACATCTCATAAGCCCGAACTCGAGCACTACCTCACTAAATCTCCCAAACCACGCACGTGGAGATTGTTTTAACCCGTATAATGACCACTTCAACCAACCCAGACTCCCCGAGCAACAAACCCCTGAGGTTGCTCCATGTAAACCTCTTCGTAAATCACCATGAAGGAATGCATTTTTGACATTTAGTTGATAAAGAGGCCAATGAGAAGAGAAGAGAGATAAGTAAACGAAGCAGGCAAGCTTAGCAAGCAACCGGAGAAAAAGTGTCCGTATAATCAACCCCATATGTCTCGAGCATACCCCTTTGCAACAAGGCGAGCCAAAGAACCATCCGGGTTCACCTTAACAAAGATGTAGACCCATTTGCACCCAATAGTATGTTTACGACGGCAATGAAACCAAATCCCAAGTTTGATTGTGCGTAAGGGCGATCATTTCCTCGTCCATGCGCCTTCCCAATGATGACCCACCGCTTGCATGTAAGAAGAGAATGAGACTCAAGGACACTAACAAAGGCACAAAGATCAGGAGACAAACCATCATAACTAACAAGGTTAGAAATAGGATGTAACGTACAACTACGTTTACCTTTTCTAAGGGCAACGGAATATCAAGATCGAAGGTACCTCTACTAAGCCGGATCGGGCGACGATGGTAGACGGACTCACAGAGCGGTGAGGCATATTCCCTCGAAAGCACGTCGGGTGTAAACTTGTTGAATCAGAGGACGAGGTAGATCACGGGTAGGGAAAGAAGTGGACTCCACAACCCGATAGAGTAGAAAATCATCATCGGGAACAAACTCAGCCAGTGGAATATCCGATGTAGGTGTAAGGACACCGACTCATGAAAAGAAACATCGCAGTAAACCAAATATCGATTCAAGTCGAGAGAAGCATCGATATCCTTTCGAGTACGAGAATAACCCAAAAAGATATATTTGAGTGCCTTAGATCTAACTTGGTGACATTAGGGACGATGATCACGAACAAAGGCGACGCACCCGAATATCCTAGGAGACACCGGGAATAGAGACTCCGAAGGAAACAAGACTTGATGAGGGATCGCTCTAGAAAGAATAGAAGATGACATACGGTTGATAAGATGACAAGCGCTAACACAAAGATTCCGCCCAAAAGGTTTAGAACATGCACCGAAACGAAAGCGCACGAGCAACCTCGAGGAGGTGATGATTTTTCTCTCAACAACACCATTTTGCCGAGGAGTATGCCATGAGCTAACATAAATTTGGTGGATTGGTGGAGAAATATTCTTTAGCATTATCATTGCGAAGATGTTTGACAGGCACACCAAATTGAGTTTTAATTTCAGCACAGAATGTAGAAAAAATATCAAATAACTTCGAGCGATGTCTCATTAAATAAATCCAAGTAACACGAGAATGATCATCCACAAAAGTAACAAAATACCTATAACCTAACTTCGAGACAATAGGACTAGGTCCCCGAATATCCGAATGAACTACATCAATGAAACGGGCATGCGCGTTTATTAACCCTAGAAATATAAGAAATGCGATGATGCTTACCGACAACATCACATCCAAAAGCGGGTAAAGATGAAAAATCGGACATAATTTCTTGAGACTCGACATAGGCGGATGACCCAAACGACAATGGATTTGAAAGCGGAGACAAAGAGGCACTCGAACACGCAATGGAGTAGATGAAGCCTCAAAGAAATAAAGTCCTCAGGACTCACGCCTCTACCAATAATCCTTTTAAATCGTCATACGATCTGAAAGATGCAATGAGTGGGAAAAAATGAGACATCACAGCTATGATCACGGGTAAACATACTAATAGATAGTAAATTGAACGGAAAACCAGAAATGTATAAAACAGAGGATAATGAAAGAGAGGATGTGAGACAAATATCACCCTGCCTGCAAGCGAGACCCATTGGCTCTGATAACACTCGGTAATGTCGAAGATGGAAGGAATGAAGAAAAAATACCTCTGTTGCCACTCGGATGGTCGGAAGAACCAGGAATCAATAACCCGTTTACAAGTAGAGGAAGAAACACAGCGCGGTGGGCATACATGCGGACAAAAGTAGCGATGGAAGAAGCGGACGAAGAAGCGTCTTGGGTATATCTCATGAAACTCATCATCGATCATCAGTATTACCTTACCCTCGCTAGGTTGAGGCGGAGCGGTTGGGGGGCGGACTCGGTGTGAGAAGGCAACATGCGCATATCGATCACCGAGCGGTTTACCATGCAACTTCGACAATTACGAACCACATGATTCGTATCCCCCGGTGATAACAAGCACGAACCTCTCTACTCTCTACCTCCACCACGACCACCATCACGACCTCCTCTACGGAAGATCGCGGGTGTGAGAGGCAACATGCGCATATCGATCACCGACGGTTTACCATGCAACTTCGACAACAATTACGAACCACATGATTCGTATCCCCCATGATAACAAGCACGAACCTCTCTACTCTCCCTACCTCCACCACGGCCACCACCGACCACCATCGCGACCTCCTCGGAAGATCGACCACCGCGACCACTAGTCTCGGGACCGTTAGGGTGAGATGTCGACTCACAAGTTCGGAGGAATCACCAATCTGCTAGTGGGGCCAAATGAAGAGGACTCGAGAGAGCCGAAGCCTGCGAGAGAACACATCTGAAGAGAGCCAACACTTGTGCCCGATAAGATTTGAGAGCGGCGATCTTGAACTCGGATCTCAAACCGAGCTAAAAATCCAAGAATAATCAAATGTTCTCGTTGTGTCTGCGTAGTACTAACATCGGTACTCAAAGGAAGCAAAGAACTCCATTCGGTCGCCAATTTCTTGTAGTCGCAAAATCTTGGGTAACACTACGACCTTGTTGATCTGGCGAAACATAGCACACGACAAGTCATACATCCGGTTCATGTTATCCTTGCCCCATACAACGACTAAATACTCCCACAAATCACGAGCGATTGGAAGTATGAGCTACCAATTCAATCTCATCATCCATGGAATTCATGAGCTTCCAATACAAATCGGCATCGCGCGGACCCAGCGACATCGATAGAGTTAAGCGTAGTGAGATGATCTTCCTTATTTTGCCCTTTTAAATTCATTTCAACAACCCGCCACATTAAATAATTCTTGCTGTTAATTTCTTGTCAGTAATTTTTGTACTAGTGGAGAAAACCTCGAAACCATGGTTTTAGACTCAGTAGTCCCGTATTCCACGATGTCGACATCGAAAAACCAACAAGCAACCAAAGCGAACCACGAAACAAGACTAGGTGGTGATCTAGCCTGAAAAACCCCCAAAAACTTGTTGAATCAAAAAACCAACCTTGAACCAGAGACCTATAGGCTCAGGCGACCAGATGTGTACTGGTCCGGAAAAAATTCCGGCAAACTTTTCCGACGGCAGCGTGGGCGCCTGGCGCTTTTCCGGCGACTTCGGTGGCGGCCAATCGACGGACACGTTCGCTAGGCGGGCGACACAAACCTTCTATGTTGATCCTTCAAATGACGTCGCATCTCCTCGGCGACTCAAGCGCATCGCAAGGCGCATACCCATGTCGAACAAAAACCGAAAGAAAAAAAAAAGAAAAGGGAAGGATTTATGAAGAACAATCAGCACATGAGATTAGATGGATTCCTGCTCTGATACCATGTTGATTGTATAGAAGAAGAAGAAGAGAACAGTAGAAAGAATTGGAGAAGCCGTAACCTAATTACGGTTAGGCAGAGAAGTATATATATGTTTGTGATAAAACATGTTACACCAAGACCCCCAAACATATACCCTATACCAAATAAACCCTCAATACTTCTAACAATGGACATCCGTAATAAATAAAAATATGAATGAGTGTGGTGGGTGTGATGACCTTGGTTTAGACCAAATTGAATGACAAAAAAGGATTCATGTAGCCTACCCCAATGGACTAAGGGTGAGTTGAGTTGTTTGTCTCTGTTAGAATACTTTCCAAGAGGACTTATAAAGACCACAGGTCAACAATATCATGTAGAAAAGGCATACCAGTGAAAGGTCTTTTAACATGCTTCTTTGTTTTTAGTCTTATGTTGGAACAGTTATTAAGCAAAAAAAAAAATCATAGTTTGGAGTCAATTTTGACAATGTACGCTTAAATATCTTATTTGTGCAAAATTGTTTAAAGGAGAAAAAAGTATTCCTTCCTTGAAACTCACCTCAATCTTCTTCTTCCATGCCCTTGTCCCAAAAAAGGCTAGAGATTCCTTAATATAGTTTTAAGGTGAAGTTGTCTTCTTCACTCGTAGCCTTAAAGGAAATAAACGAATACAGTGAAGATGGAAGTTGTGGCTTGGATGGTCCAATGAAAGATAGATAACAATAACATTCATACTTCAGTTGAGCAACGCTTTCTGTATGGAGAATGTTATCAGCAAATAAAATCCTATGAATTGAAATGTGAAGCCACTTCGAAGTTTCATTTGCAAAACAGTACTCAGGTGTAATACTTTTGAGGCAAAATACAATCTCCATAGGATTGATCTCTGTCTAAGAACCATTAATATAAAATTTTCAATCCTTATACTCCCTCCGTTCCGGGTAAAGAGTATTATTCCATTTTTAGATGTTTCACTTAAAGAGTCCACTTTCAAAAATTAAGGCATAAAAGTGTCATTTTATTATTAATGGGCTACTATAAATGGCATTTTCTTAAAAAATTTGACTTTCAAACGGGGACTCTTTACCCGGAACGGAGGGAGTATTAGCTTGCGCTGTCTGATATACTTTTTTAATATTAGCTCACCATTTACATCAAATATATGGTATCACCCTTCTTCCTGTGACTGATCTCATGTGGTGTGGCTTTTGCAATGACATTTTGACAGGTTTCTATGCCCCATGCTCCAATGCTCAAGTATCTAGCCATTTAACTCTTCTTGCTGAATCTTTGCCATTGGAACCAAGTGAACATTTATCAGTGGAAACAATAAGTCGTGGGAACAGGAATAGGTGCTCTGTCCCTGGCATTCTTTACAACACAAACACATTGGAGGGCTTCCGTTCCCTTGATAAACAGGGTTTGCTAAAGGCTGAAGCAAACAAGGTATGTTATTTATGAAGAATCTTTTCCAGCTATAGTATGTATGTATTATAACAAGTTTTTGTCCCAATGATCCGCAAATCATTTTCAGTTCCACATTCTTAGTGTTTGGCAGCATGAATATACATTATTTTTGATCAACTTATTGCGTAATTCCCTTTTAATCAGATCTGGGAGGATATTCAGTCAGGAAAAGCAGAGGAGGATAGTGCTGTACTCTCTAGGTTCCTTCTTATATCATTTGCTGACTTGAAAAAGTTTAACTTCCATTACTGGTTTGCCTTCCCTGCTTTGGTCCTTGATCCTCCCGCAACTTTGGTTGACTTGATGCCAGCTTCTCAATGGTTCACCCCAGAAGAGGTGATACAGAATTTATGATTTTTTTGGTTGTAGTTCACCCTCTTATTTTTACTATTGGTGTCAAGGTTATTAACTTAATGGTATTATGTATAGGTGGTATCCATTTCAGCATCTTGTAATGAATGGCGCAACTCAAGCTCAACTGCAGGTAGAAGGTCCCAGAAGTTTTCTGCATGTTCTTAGTCGTTCATAATTTTATTCACTTTGTATGGAGATATCTTAAAGATGTTAGTTCGCTACAGATGTGCCATTCTTTCTGCTCTCTATTGATTCAAATTCAGGCGCTACTATTAGGCCTCTGAAGGATTTCGAAGCTTGCCTACGTGATGACCAAAAGGTCTGTTCTTGTCCCTTGTCACAATATATTGAAACTCATTTTGGATTTGTTCATTTAAAAGCTTTATATGATTCTGGCAGATCTTTTTTTCCTTCTATGATCCTTGTCACCTTCCTAACAATCCTGGCTGGCCTCTCCGGAACTTTTCCTGGCATTTATTTCTTCAAGATGGAATCTTGAGAAGGTTCACTTTTCTGCTATCGTGAGAACCATGGCTTTGCTGATTTACGGTTATCCCTTGTTGGTGAAGCCTTGATACCACTTACACAAGGTAGAGCGGCTTGAATTGGGTAACAACTCTCCTCAATTTTAATTTATCTCCTCTTTCTGGAGTCAAATTATATTCTAGAACTTTTTTCTGACTTGTAAAAGGGACTTTTCTATTTCCAGCTTGGAAAGGTCATCAACATATGCCTAATGCTGTTGGATGGGAACTCAACAGAGGAAAGAGGGTATCTAGGTGCATAAACCTTGCTACTTCTATGGATCCAACTAGGTATGTTGTGTGGGTTAATCTTGTTTTATTATATTCCCCTTCTTGTAAATTTCCTGCTTAACAGAAGACGTAAAATTTGACAGAATGGCCATATCCGCGGCAGATTTAAATTTAAAGCTAATGAGATGGCGTGCTTTGCCATCTTTGAACCTGAACGTTTTATCTGCCACCAAGTGTCTTTTGCTTGGTGCAGGTACCCTTGGATGCCAGGTCGCTCGGATGCTTATGGTGAGTGTTTGAGAGTAAAGAATAAAATCTCTTAATTTTGTAGTGAGTTGATGAAAATTTATACATCTTTGCAGGCCTGGGGTGTTCGAAAAATTACCCTACTTGACAGCGGCAAGGTGGCCATGTCTAATCCATTGAGACAATCCCTTTATACATTGGATGATTGCCTACATGGTGGTGATTTTAAAGCCTCAGCAGCAGTTAAAAGTCTTGAGAGAATCTTTCCCGCAGTGGTATTAATTTCAGTTTCATCCTTTAAATTTCTGGTGCTCGAAATTCAACAGGGGAGTAAAAGCGGAATGGTTAACTAAAATAATCTATTTGGGTTAATTCTCCTTCCAGGAAGCAGAAGGTGTAGTGATGGCTATACCAATGCCTGGGCATCCAGTTCCCAGCCAAGAAGAGAAAAGTGTACTTGAGGAATGCAGACGTCTGGACGATTTGATTAAATCTCATGATGTTGTTTTCTTGTTGACGGATACAAGGGAAAGTCGTTGGCTTCCGACTCTTCTTTGTGCCAATGCTAACAAGGTATCTCTTTTGCTATCCCATCCCCATACTTAGTTTCAAGGATAAAGTGAAATTAATATCTGTGGACAAGTTACGGATGTAACCTGCTCTCAGTTCAGAGATGGGCGCTCAAGCTCCTTGTAGTCTCGTCTGAAGGGTTATGCTGGCATATTGTGCGTTGCTGGCAAGATTGATTTTAATATGGACTTGCTCTTTGTGCAGATTACTATTACTGCTGCTTTGGGGTTTGATAGTTTCCTCGTTATGCGTCATGGTGCTGGTCCACTCGGTGCAACTAATCAGTTTACAGATGCACCTGTACATGCTTTATCGTCTAATCTTGGAAACATATCACTTGCAGACAGAGATGGAGAACAGAGACTGGGCTGTTATTTTTGCAATGATGTTGTCGCCCCAATTGATGTATGTTTTTTTTTTTTTTTTGAACGGCCGAAATTTCATTAATTGATAAGAATGGTACACCAGGGGTATTAAAGCAAAACACCATAAAACACAAATGCTCAAACCTTACCCACTTTCTATAACCCACCTAATAACCGAAAAAGCCCTCATTGAACCAACAAACTTGTTTTAGACAGTACAACTAGACCCAATTGATGTTTGTTGTTGTCTAATGTTACATGGACAATGGAGTATACCTAAATGAAGATATCTTTCCCCCAATAAATGCTGATACCTGAAATTGATTTCTTAATCTTCATGCAGTCAACTGCCAACCGCACTTTGGACCAGCAATGCACAGTCACACGTCCCGGGCTTGCTCCTATTGCTTCAGGCCTTGCAGTTGAGCTCTTAGTTGGGATTCTGCATCATCCTCGTGGGTAAGGCATCACTTTGGGTTAGTAGTTTGAAGGATGAGCTTTTGTATGAATCTTCTTGCTTAAAGAAAATGCTTTATATTTTTCATGTAGAGAAATTAGAATAAATGTAGAAATAGTGAGAAAAAACATCCCTGAATAGAAGTTTCAATGAACAATTGGCAGACGGAGGTTCATGAATTGGAAACTCTCCCTTTTGGAAGTGAAAACCATCTTCAACTTATCTGGGGAACTAATTAGAACTTGCTTCACCCAAAATATTAAAACTGAAATGAAGAGCACTTCTTGAAGAAGTTTGATTTGGAAGTTGATGAAAGTTCACCATTTCTGTTGGTTGGATAAAAATTACCAACTGACAAAAAGGCACTTTATGGTCACCACTAGCCACTAGGCCTGATCATTACAATCCGTAACCCGTCCCTACATGAAAATTATCAGATTATCCGATCTGACCCCACCCATTAATATTTTTGGGTCGAAACGGGTTGGGCCGGGTTAAAGCGGGTCGGACCCGACACCCACTTTGACCCGATATTTTTACTCTACAAGTGTATGGATCTCTAGACGAAAATACAAGTCGACCTATTATAACCCAACCCATTTCAACGTTTGGTATCCGGGTTCCTACCCGCTTCGACCCGTTACCAGTCTCAATCCGACCCATACCCGACCAAACTCACCAAATTGCCAGGCCTAGTCACTACTATATACAAAGATGTAAACCCTTGCGATTTATTTAACCTAAGCTCAGTTGTTGACTTAATAAGCATTGAGAAGACTAATTACTTGGTAATACTTGATTTACACATTAAGATAATCGATTATACCTTGGTTGGCTTTGATTTTACATCTGATTAAACTGCATTTTCACAGGATATCTGCCAAAGCCGAGTTTGCCAACTCTCTTGACAGCGGAAGCAGCGAGCAACCACTTGGTATTTTACCCCATCAAATTCGAGGCTCACTCTCTCAATTTTCTCAAATGACCCTTGTGGGACATTCCTCTAGTACTTGTACAGCTTGTTGTTCCACAGTAAGTTTTAGCTAATTATGTAGCTACTTTGTTTCGATGCATGTGTGTATTCATATTTGTTCAAGCCTCCTTAATCCTCCCATCTCTGTTCCTCCGCCCCCAGCTACTCATATTTCAAACAAATATCAATCAATTCTTGTATGTTTCAGGTGGTATCGGAATATCGAAACAGAGGCTTGGATTTTGTTCTCCAAGTCATCAATCATCCCACCTATTTGGAAGATCTCACTGGACTAACAGAGCTGATGAAGTCTGTCAATTCTTACGAATTGGACTGGGATGATGAAGTCTAATTTCCTATACAATATCCTTTGTAAATTTACAGAAACCCCCAAGGAATCTAATTGTGGCCCATATCCTTTGTACTTCTCTCAATTTCTGAAAAAACCATGAGTTATGGCACTTAGTAGTTGCATTCTCTCTAGTCTCTATCACGACATTGACGGCATATACACCTCAAAATAGTCGCTACACTAATTGCGACTTTTGTTGAAGGAGAGCTAGAAAGAGCAGAAAGTGTGGCTCTATTATCACCCATAACCATCACTTCCATCGACATCTTTGACATCTTTCAATCAACGACGAGATAACACCATAAGGAGCGAAATCCCACGAACACTAGAAAAATATGATAGAACTATACGAGTACACTGTAGGCTTTTTTCAAAATGAGAGAGGTATAAAAGATTGTCGATGATGGTGCAGAGAACTTATGTCAAACTAGTTTTGACATTAGCCCATTCGACTAAGAAATAAGAGTTGTAACTATGGCTGCTCTTTCTCCAAAGTCTGATGTTCTATCCCAATACTGTGTTAGGTCAATAAGTTTGCCTACTAGATCTCATCCTAGCACAATGAGCATCGAACAAGTGCTCACCAAGATTCAACTTCCGGGGGCATCCTCCTCTTCAAAGGCAGAGTCTATCTATACTTCTCTATCTGGCCTTCAAGAACTACAAAAATCCGTTCAAGAAGTTCTTGTTTTATAGCCACTAACCCGAAAAACTCTCTCCTCCCATCGACTTGATAATTTGGTCAAGTTGTTAGAAGAATCTGTAGTGTATGTAGACGTAAGCAGCAATGTAAGAGATGCCATCATGTCGATAAAGCAAGGTCTTCGAGAAGTTCAATCTGCTCTTAGAAGAAGAGGAAGCAAGGTAGGGGGAGATTTGAGTACTGGGAACATTGTCAAGGCTTACATTTGCACTAGAAAGAATATGGAGAAGGAAATTAGCAAGTCTCTGACGAGTCTAAAGCATGCTTGTAACGATCGCAAAAACGTTCGTGTTTTTCCTGTACCAGACTTTGATGAGCACTGCCACTCTGCCTCCACTACGAAATTTTTAAGAGAAGCTACTGTGAGGACAGCTTCTGTTCTTCAGGCGCTCGTGTCGTATCTGTTGGTGCCAGTTTCTTTGAGGACGAAACCTAGAACACGATGGTCATTGGTTTCGAATCTGCACAAAGGGTTGGTAGAAAGTGAAGGTAAAAACGACTACTTAAACGAGTTGGAGGAGGTGGAGGTTGAATTGAGCCTCTATTTATGTTTCCATCACGGTACCATTACAAGCAACGATTTTGACAGTGAAGAGAGAATTCAATGTCTTCAAAGAAAATTGAAGGCTTTGGATGCTACCTTTGAAGGTCTTGCATATGGAGTGGGTATTTTGTTAAGGGGCTTGATCAACACTAGAGTCTCTCTTCTCAACATCGTTTCGGATCAGTAGAACCATCTTGATTCAGAATGCAGTTTATTGGCACGCGGAAAAATGTGTAAACGAATCGAAATGTATAGTAATATAGTTTTAGTTTGAATCAAAAATGGCTTTCTGGGTACAAATTTCTCCTCTCGCTCAAAGCTAGAACGAAAAAGTGCAGTTAAAATGTGCAAATCAAGACCATATTCTGACATTATAGACATCTGCTATTTTTAGGCCATTTAGTGGAGATTGGTGAGTTATTTTCAAGTTCCAATTTTCTTGTCATGGAATTTCAATCTTTTTGATCAGTGAAAAGATTGAGAGATGCACAAATATGAGACCAGATACTACATAATAGAGAGGAAATGAAATATCAACGTCTTGAGAACCTGAGGCGTAGATACCTCTTTTTTATCCGAAAGAAAATGAGAAAAGCAAAAGCCCCCATTCAACAGTTGCAATATCGTTGCGCCAAACTATTGCACATGTGGGAGAAATCGACTCCTGTGGCAATAAGTGGAACTGTCGTATGAAAGTGCTAAAAACACCATCAAAGGCTTCACAATGCCCAATTGAAAGTGAGTTTTAGATTTCAAAGTCGGTGCACTTCAGAAACTTTCCAAAGTGCACTCCATTACAGAAAGAAAGCTCAAAAATATGAACTTGTCAGCGCCAAAGTTGCAAATGAATCATGAATGCTTTATAAGGACTAAACCCCACTTTCCACTACAAGCACTGGTTATGAAGAAGCTTCAATTATTCCGTGTGATCTCTTGGCCATTCTTAATGAGGTTGGTATAAAAGAGAGATGCAGATGCAGAGAACTTATTGAGCCTGTATTGGCATCAGCTTTTCTGTTATAAAAAAACCAGATTATCCACTATGTCTAGCTTCTCCCCCAAACCAAACAGTCAAAGCCGATACCATTTCAGGTCAATTAGCTGGCCTGCAAAATCCGGTCTTTGCACCATAAGAATCGAACAAGTGCTTACCAAGCTTCAAATATTGGAGGCATCCACATCCTCAAAGGCAGAATCAATATGCAGTTTCTTTTATGACCTTGGGGAGCTGCACAAATGCATTCAAGAACTTTTTAGTTTACAGCCAATATCCCAAAATCTTGAGAATTGGGTCAAAGGGCTGTTAGAAGAATCAATAAGGTACATAGATATATGCAGCAATACAAGAGACATGGTTATGCAGATAAGGGAAAGTGTTTGTGAACTTCAATCTGCTCTTAGAAGAAGGGGAGATTTAAGCCTCGAAAGAATTGTAAAGGCTTATTTTTGTACTAGAAAGAAAATGAAGAAGGAAATTTACAAGTGTTTGAAAAATTTAAAGCATCCCTGTCATTTAAACGCTATTCCTATGTGGGATTCAAATGAAGACAACCTCTCTGCCACAACAATAAGATTTCTCCAGGAAGCGAGCATAAAGACTGTATCGATACTCGAGTCACTATTGCTCTTTTTATTGGCACAGCCTAATTCTAGGCGGTCATTGGTTTCAAAGTTCTTACACAAAGGAGCAGGGGAGAGTGAAGGTCAACACAACAAGATGAGCGAGCTAGAGAAGTTGGAGATGGAATTGAGCAAAGATGTTGCTACTGAAGATAGGATCCAGTCCCTGCAAAGAACGTTGGAGGCTTTGGACTCGAAATTTCAAGGTCTTGAAAATGGATTAGAGAGTTCGTTTAGGTACTTGATCGATATGAGAGTTTCTCTTCTCAACATACTCTCAGATCATTAGCGTTTTAAAAAACAATTACTCCATATGAACATATATAGAACATGCACAAAGTTTATTTCATTAAATGTAGTTTTACAACTCTTTGTTCATTACTAGAATTCCGTATGCTCATTGCTATATTCTACAAATTCAATAATTTTTCGATGAACTGATCATATATTACATGTTCCCATCCCGCCTGCAGCAGCAGCCACCACAACTAGGCAAAAAAAGAAGAAGGTTAAGGTCATTTCCAGCCATTGTACAGGACAGGTATAGGTGTAAAGCTACCCTGTAGAACGAAGTTATCCTCTGCAGTTCTTCCTAAGAACCACGTGCTCGCACAAAAACAGGCTTCGGGTCTGCATGTAAAATCATTCTTTTTAAAAGTAACACTCATTTTAATAAGATTAAACAGTACTTAAAACTGAAAGTTATCAACTGATCTACCAGATTTTACTTATGATATCCAAATGATTGTCAATTTTGTTGAATAGTTCAGATTCTTGCAAAGAAGCCAGACTATCAGAAAGAGTCCACAATTTCTTATTGGAGAATAATATCTTTATGTTTATTTGTTATTATTATTTCCCTTTATTTACCTTCCTTGTATAGTTCATTTCCTTGTTTAACTCTTTTCTTATTGTAATTCATTCTTGTAAAAGTTTCTTGTACCACACTCCTAGCGTAACCTAATTGTAACTTCCTATATAAATAGGTGATTCAATCAATGGAAAAGCTATGTCATTATTCTTGAAGTTTATTATTTCCTACATGGCATCAGAGCTTCGCTCCCAAAATTTTTAAACCATCAAACTTCCGCAACCCTATAACCATCATCACCATCTCTCCCTAAGTTCAGCATTGCCTCCAACAAACACCATCACCATCGAAGATCCCACCGATGCCACCAAAACCTACCAGCTCATCAACATCTCCAACCACAACATCATCAAGCTCACCCCTACCAGCTACCTAGCCTTGAAACTTCAGGTTGAATCCACACTCATCGGGTGCGATCTGTGCAAATTTGTTGATGGCACCTCCCCTTGTCCTCCAACCACCATCACCACCAACAATGCCCCTGTCCCTAACCCGACCTACATCCCGTGGATGCGCCAAGACAAGCTACTGTTTGGTGCCCTTGTCGGCTTCCTCACCTCGCCTTTGGTACCGCTCATTGGTCACGCGGCCACCACTCGGGATGTCCGGCTCATTCTCGTCAACACCTTTGCTCGCCCCTCTCATGGGCACATCAAGCAAATTAAGGACCTGATGTGAATTCTAAGCCCCGAATACTCAAGTTGGCGGAAACAACTTGAATGGCTTGAATCACCAACGAAGAACAACCCAAAACAACAAGTCGTCAGAAAATTCCCTAAATACTCCAAAACGAAAATAAAAATAAACTAAAAGGATAGGCGGACTCACCGGTTAGACTTCACTCATCTAACGTAAAGAATTCCGACGTCACAACTAATCTAGGCTTCACTCACCTTTGATTGAATTGAAACGATTTTAAGAAAGAACAAAACTAGTTCTTTGCAAAGTTTTCACTCCAAAATCTGATCCGCTTTATTCAATGAAAAGGATGCCTTTAAATAGGCTACAAAATAACCCTAATCTTGGAGAGAAAGTAATCCTAATTCTACCTACCATAAATAAGACTTCCTAATCAACTAAAACATTAAAAGTAAACCAACTTTTAAGGAAACAAAATAACAACTAAATAAATAAAAGATTTAATTAAAATCCTAGTCTAATTGTACTTCATGGAGGTCGGCCTCCTTTCCATAAACCCGTGTTGTCTCCAATTTGCAAGCCACGCCACTCGAGTCCCAGCCAACTCGCGACCTCCTTCCACCAACCAACTCGCCCAAAGACGACCTCTCAACCGTGCTCCCCTTGTGACCCTTGCTTTCTTCCACAATCCACACTCCACCCTTTCGTGTGCTTGCCTTGTCTTGCTTGCATGGACCCTCATGTGCTCGCGTGTCCCTTGTCGAGCTTATCTCCCATGCGCTGCCCGACTTGGTTGCTCTACTCGCATCCCAAGTTCTTCCTTTCCGCGAGCCCACTCTGTTCGGCCCTTCATCCTCGCACCAAATACCCAAGTCTGCTTTAGTTTCCCTCGGCCTTTTAGTGCTCAGCCGAACACCTTTGTGAACCTCAGCATTCCATGACCATTTCTCTAGCTCATCCTCGGCGTTCCTCGTCCCGTTCACTTCAAACCCCCTTTCTTCGAAAAGGATTGCCCTCAATCCTTGACTCTTTTCTTCGAAGACCCTTCTTCGTCGACTCCCATCCTCCACGTCCTCGATCTCCTTTATAAGTTCACACCCCATGAACCGAGCATTCATCTGGGATAACTCCCACCATTCCATTACTGAATTCTTAACATCTCGAAACATTGTGAAGTTCATAAATGCTCCCAAGAATTCCTTCCAACCCGTAGCCTCTTGTTCGCTAATCTTCTGTGCTTGATCGAACCTCATTCCCCACTTTTCATAAACCAACTTATGGACGCTCGAATCAGGTTTCCAATGGTGATCTTGTTGAACTTTCCACGTTAAGTCTAGTATTCCCAAACTGCCTGCTTTTGATTCACTATTCCCAGCGAACTCACCACCCAATGTCACCAATCTCTTTGCTTTGTTCTCGAGTACCTGCCTCCCACCTCGCATGCTCGCAACCTTGAGCTCGCTGCCCCCTTCCGATTTGTCACCATGCTTGAGATCCTCTACCTGAGCAATCCCATAATTTTTGTTTATGAAAGCTGTACTACGCTTGAGGTCAAGAATAATCCCAATCCTGAGGCCTTCCCTTCGGAAAGTCCCACCATTATCACTCAACAACAATGACGAGGACGATGTTACAGTCCGCATCCACCCATCACACCCATCTTCACCCTGCAAAACCTTCCAGGGTGGCTTTAATTCATATAAGACCCATAATGCAATAGCCACACGTTTTTCCTTCCACCCTACGCATGTCATCACCACAATCTGACCACGCATGCAAATTAAAATTGCAAGGTAATAAGCCTCCAAGGCTGAGTTCAACGTCCTTGCTACCCTCGGATTTGTAACATCCAAATTATACGGATCGCTGTACACATGCAACAGCTTCACTTCTTTCAGAACTGCCTCCTGTTCGTTCGACTCCAATTCTGATTTTTGTGGAGCTTGATCATCTAACCCTTCCTTGCTAGCTATCAAATAGGATTCCCGCTTTTCCACTTTCATCGATTCTTTGACGGTTTGCAACGTAAGCGATGCGCCTTCAACTTTCTCCGTTCGCTAGCCTTCATATGTTGTTCATGCTTCGCTCCATCTCGGATTACGCCTTTTCTTCCTTCTCGATGGTGGTAGAAGGTTTTAGTACGAACTTCCTTCCATCCTTTGTAGCGATGAAGGTATTCTGCCTCCGTCGTGTACCACAAATCTATCAAATTGCCATGGCCTACCCAAGAGTATGTGACACGAGTCGATATGGGAAGAACGTCACGCACCACTTCTTCTTCAAAGCCCTCAAAAACGCGATCACCACCCGCTCGGTTACCCTAACCCAAGCATAAAGCAAGTCCATAAAGCTCAAGGATAAAGATGGACAAGGATGAGCTTTTCCACCAAAACGGTAGAGGTCTGCTGACAGCCTTCCTCCGTCGATGGCTATCACGCGAGACCCTTCCAAGAACTAACCCGTGTCCTAAAAATTTTCTCTATGTGCGCTTCCTCCATGATCGATCGACATAAATAAGGATTCGTAATGAACCGCGCTCTGATACCACTTGATGTGAATTCTAAGCCCCGAATACTCAAGTTGGCGGAAACAACTTGAATGGCTTGAATCACCAACGAAGAACAACCCAAAACAGCAACAAGCTGTCCGAAAATTCCCCTAAATACTCCAAAAACGAAAATAAAAATAAACTAAAAGGATAGGCGGACTCACCGGTTAGACTTCACTCATCTAACGTAAAGAATTCCGACGTCACAACTAATCTAGGCTTCACTCACCTTTGATTGAATTGAAACGATTTTAAGAAAGAACAAAACTAGTTCTTTGCAAAGTTTTCACTCCAAAATCTGATCCGCTTTATTCAATGAAAAGGATGCCTTTAAATAGGCTACAAAATAACCCTAATCTTGGAGAGAAAGTAATCCTAATTCTACCTACCATAAATAAGACTTCCTAATCAACTAAAACATTAAAAGTAAACCAACTTTTAAGGAAACAAAATAACAACTAAATAAATAAAAGATTTAATTAAAATCCTAGTCTAATTGTACTTCATGGAGGTCGGCCTCCTTTCCATAAACCCGTGTTGTCTCCAATTTGCAAGCCACGCCACTCGAGTCCCAGCCAACTCGCGACCTCCTTCCACCAACCAACTCGCCCAGCACAGACCTCTCAACCGTGCTCCCCTTGTGACCCTTGCTTTCTTCCACAATCCACACTCCACCCTTTCGTGTGCTTGCCTTGTCTTGCTTGCATGGACCCTCATGTGCTCGCGTGTCCCTTGTCGAGCTTATCTCCCATGCGCTGCCCGACTTGGTTGCTCTACTCGCATCCCAAGTTCTTCCTTTCCGCGAGCCCACTGCTCGGCCCTTCATCCTCGCACCAAATACCCAAGTCTGCTTTAGTTTCCCTCGGCCTTTTAGTGCTCAGCCGAACACCTTTGTGAACCTCAGCATTCCATGACCATTTCTCTAGCTCATCCTCGGCGTTCCTCGTCCCGTTCACTTCAAACCCCCTTTCTTCGAAAAGGATTGCCCTCAATCCTTGACTCTTTTCTTCGAAGACCCTTCTTCGTCGACTCCCATCCTCCACGTCCTCGATCTCCTTTATAAGTTCACACCCCATGAACCGAGCATTCATCTGGGATAACTCCCACCATTCCATTACTGAATTCTTAACATCTCGAAACATTGTGAAGTTCATAAATGCTCCCAAGAATTCCTTCCAACCCGTAGCCTCTTGTTCGCTAATCTTACGTGGCTTGATCGAACCTCATTCCCCACTTTTCATAAACCAACTTATGGACGCCGAATCGGGTTTCCAATGGTGATCTTGTTGAACTTTCCACGTTAAGTCTAGTATTCCCAAGCGCACGCTTTTGATTCACTATTCCCACGAACTCACCACCCAATGTCACCAATCTCTTTGCTTTGTTCTCGAGTACACGCCTCCCACCTCGCATGCTCGCAACCTTGAGCTCATTGCCCCCCTTCCGATTTGTCACCATGCTTGAGATCCTCTACGAGCAATCCATAATTTTTGTTTATGAAAGCGTACTACGCTTGAGGTCAAGAATAATCCCAATCCTGTGGCCTTCCCTTCGGAAAGTCCCACCATTATCACTCAACAACAATGACGAGGACGATGTTACAGTCCGCATCCACCCATCACACCCATCTTCACCCTGCAAAACCTTCCAGGGTGGCTTTAATTCATATAAGACCCATAATGCAATAGCCACACGTTTTTCCTTCCACCCTACGCATGTCATCACCACAATCTGACCACGCATGCAAATTAAAATTGCAAGGTAATAAGCCTCCAAGGCCGAGTTCAACGCCCTTGCTACCCTCGGTTTGTAACATCCAAATTATACGGATCATTTGTACACATGCAACAGCTTCACTTCTTTCGAAGCGCCTCCCTGCTCGCTCGACTCCAATTCGATTTTTGTGGAGCTTGATCATCTAACCCTTCCTTGCTAGCTATCAAATAGGATTCCCGCTTTTCCACTTTCATCGATTCTTTGACAGTTTGCAACGTAACTGATCTGCCTTCAACTTTCTCCAGTTCGCTAGCCTTCATATGTTGTTCATGCTTCTGCTCCATCTCGGATTCTGCCTTTTCTTCCTTCTCGATGGTGGTAGAAGGTTTTAGTCTGAACTTCCTTCCATCCTTTGTAGCGATGAAGGTATTCCCTGCCTCCGTCGTGTACCACAAATCTATCAAATTGCCATGGCCTACCCAAGAGTATGTGACACGAGTCGATGGGAAGAACGTCACGCACCACTTCTTCTTCAAAGCCCCTATCAAAACGCGATCACCACCCGCCGGTTACCCTAACTCCCGCTGCTCGAAGTCCATAAAGCTCATATGGACAAGGATGAGTTGTTGTGGACAGCCCTAGCTTTTCCACCAAAACGGTAGAGGCTCCGTTGACACAGCTTCCTCCGTCGATGGCTATCACGCAGACCCTTCCAAGAACTAACCCGCGTGTCCTAAAAATTCTTTCTCTATGTGCAGTTTCCTCCATGATCGATTACAAATAAGGATTCGTAATGAACCGCGCTCTGATACCACTTGATGTGAATTCTAAGCCCCGAATACTCAAGTTGGCGGAAACAACTTGAATGGCTTGAATCACCAACGAAGAACAACCCAAAAACAAAGAACAAGCGTAGAAAATTCCCCTAAATACTCCAAAAACGAAAATAAAAATAAACTAAAAGGATAGGCGGACTCACCGGTTAGACTTCACTCATCTAACGTAAAGAATTCCGACGTCACAACTAATCTAGGCTTCACTCACCTTTGATTGAATTGAAACGATTTTAAGAAAGAACAAAACTAGTTCTTTGCAAAGTTTTCACTCCAAAATCTGATCCGCTTTATTCAATGAAAAGGATGCCTTTAAATAGGCTACAAAATAACCCTAATCTTGGAGAGAAAGTAATCCTAATTCTACCTACCATAAATAAGACTTCCTAATCAACTAAAACATTAAAAGTAAACCAACTTTTAAGGAAACAAAATAACAACTAAATAAATAAAAGATTTAATTAAAATCCTAGTCTAATTGTACTTCATGGAGGTCGGCCTCCTTTCCATAAACCCGTGTTGTCTCCAATTTGCAAGCCACGCCACTCGAGTCCCAGCCAACTCGCGACCTCCTTCCACCAACCAACTCGCCCAGCACAGACCTCTCAACCGTGCTCCCCTTGTGACCCTTGCTTTCTTCCACAATCCACACTCCACCCTTTCGTGTGCTTGCCTTGTCTTGCTTGCATGGACCTCATGTGCTCGCGTGTCCCTTGTCGAGCTTATCTCCCATCTTGTTGCTTGTTGCCGCCCGACTTGGTTGCTCTACTCGCATCCCAAGTTCTTCCTTTCCGCGAGCCCACTGTTCGGCCCTTCATCCTCGCACCAAATACCCAAGTGCGCTTTAGTTTCCTCGGCCTTTTAGTGCTCGGTAGAACACCTTTGTGAACCTCGGCATTCCATGACCATTTCTCTAGCTCATCCTCGGCGTTCCTCGTCCGTTCACTTCAAACCCCTTTCTTCGAAAAGGATTGCCCTCAATCCTTGACTCTTTCTTCGAAGACCCTTCTTCGTCGACTCCCATCCTCCACGTCCTCGATCTCCTTTATAAGTTCACACCCCATGAACCGAGCATTCATCTGGGATAACTCCCACCATTCCATTACTGAATTCTTAACATCTCGAAACATTGTGAAGTTCATAAATGCTCCCAAGAATTCCTTCCAACCCGTAGCCTCTTGTTCGCTAATCTTCTGTGCTTGATCGAACCTCATTCCCCACTTTTCATAAACCAACTTATGGACGCTCGAATCAGGTTTCCAATGGTGATCTTGTTGAACTTTCCACGTTAAGTCTAGTATTCCCAACCGCCTCGCTTTTGATTCACTATTCCCAGCCGAACTCACTCACCCAATGTCACCAATCTCTTTGCTTTGTTCTCGAGTACCGCCTCCCACCTCGCATGCTCGCAACCTTGAGCTCGCTGCCCCCTTCCGATTTGTCACCATGCTTGAGATCCTCTACCTGAGCAATCCCATAATTTTTGTTTATGAAAGCTGTACTACGCTTGAGGTCAAGAATAATCCCAATCCTGTGGCCTTCCCTTCGGAAAGTCCCACCATTATCACTCAACAACAATGACGAGGACGATGTTACAGTCCGCATCCACCCATCACACCCATCTTCACCCTGCAAAACCTTCCAGGGTGGCTTTAATTCATATAAGACCCATAATGCAATAGCCACACGTTTTTCCTTCCACCCTACGCATGTCATCACCACAATCTGACCACGCATGCAAATTAAAATTGCAAGGTAATAAGCCTCCAAGGCTGAGTTCAACGTCCTTGCTACCCTCGGATTTGTAACATCCAAATTATACGGATCGCTGTACACATGCATGCTTTCACTTCTTTCGAAGCGCCTCTGTTCGCTCGACTCCAATTCTCGATTTTTGTGGAGCTTGATCATCTAACCCTTCCTTGCTAGCTATCAAATAGATTCCCGCTTTTCCACTTTCATCGATTCTTTGACAGCTTGCAACGAACTCGATCGCCTTCAACTTTCTCCAGTCGCTAGCCTTCATATGTTGTTCATGCTTCTGCTCCATCTCGGATTCTGCCTTTTCTTCCTTCTCGATGGTGGTAGAAGGTTTTAGTCTGAACTTCCTTCCATCCTTTGTAGCGATGAAGGTATTCTGTCTCCCGTCGTGTACCACAAATCTATCAAATTGCCATGGCCTACCCAAGAGTATGTGACACGAGTCGATGGGAAGAACGTCACAGACCACTTCTTCTTCAAAGCCCCTCCAAAAACGCGATCACCACCCGCTCGGTTACCCTAACTCGCTTCAAGTCCATAAAGCTCATATGGACAAGGATGAGTTGTTGTGGACAGCCCTAGCTTTTCCACCAAAACGGTAGAGGCTCGGCTTGACACAGCTTCCTCCGTCGATGGCTATCACGCGACCCTTCCAAGAACTAACCCGTGTCCTAAAATTCTTTCTCTATGTGCGCTTCCTCCATGATCGATTACAAATAAGGATTCGTAATGAACCGCGCTCTGATACCACTTGATGTGAATTCTAAGCCCCGAATACTCAAGTTGGCGGAAACAACTTGAATGGCTTGAATCACCAACGAAGAACAACCCAAAACAGCAACAAGGCGTAGAAAATTCCCTAAATACTCCAAAACGAAAATAAAAATAAACTAAAAGGATAGGCGGACTCACGGTTAGACTTCACTCATCTAACGTAAAAGAATTCCGGCGTCACAACTAATCTAGGCTTCACTCACCTTTGATTGAATTGAAACGATTTTAAGAAAGAACAAAACTAGTTCTTTGCAAAGTTTTCACTCCAAAATCTGATCCGCTTTATTCAATGAAAAGGATGCCTTTAAATAGGCTACAAAATAACCCTAATCTTGGAGAGAAAGTAATCCTAATTCTACCTACCATAAATAAGACTTCCTAATCAACTAAAACATTAAAAGTAAACCAACTTTTAAGGAAACAAAATAACAACTAAATAAATAAAAGATTTAATTAACATCCTAGTCTAATTGTACTTCATGGAGGTCGGCCTCCTTTCCATAAACCCGTGTTGTCTCCAATTTGCAAGCCACGCCACTCGAGTCCCAGCCAACTCGCGACCTCCTTCCACCAACCAACTCGCCCACAGACCTCTCAGCCGTGCTCCCCTCAGTGACTTGCTTTCTTCCACAATCACACTCACTCCACCCTTTTCGTGCTTGCTTGCCTTGTCTTGCTTGCATGGACCCTCATGTGCTCGCGTGTCCCTTGTCGAGCTTATCTCCCATGTGCTGCCCGACTTGGTTGCTCTACTCGCATCCCAAGTTCTTCCTTTCCGCGAGCCCACTCTGTTCGGCCCTTCATCCTCGCACCAAATACCCAAGTCTGCTTTAGTTTCCCTCGGCCTTTTAGTGCTCAGCCGAACACCTTTGTGAACCTCAGCATTCCATGACCATTTCTTTAGCTCATCCTCAGCGTTCCTCGTCCCGTTCACTTCAGGACCAACTCAAACGGGCTACGGAAGGTATTCAGTTGATTTCCGATTATATGCAGCTCATCAAGGGTAAGTTTGATGAACTTGCCGTTCTCGGCAAACTCCTTGACCATGAGGATCTCATCGAGACAGTGCTGGGTGGTCTCGGCGAGGACTATCGCCAAGTCATTGACACCATTGAAGGTCGTGACACTCCCATACCTTTTTTGATGAACTCCATGAGAAGCTCGTCAATCACGAGCTAGTTCTGAAGAAATCCGCTCCAACTCCTCACACAGTCACGGCTAACACCGCGTCCACGAGGTCACATGGATCTGCTTAGCATCATCACTCACAGCAGCACGTTCAAGGACCTCACTCCTCGTCAACCACTAACTCGGGCTCTCGCCGTCCTTACCTCGGCAAATGTCAGGGCTGCAGGCAACAAGGTGGTCTCTCAATGTCCTTCCTTTCAACTTGTTCAGGCCTCGGTGTCCATGCCTGCTCGCTCCTTACCCACGATCAACAACTGGCACCCGCGTGCTCATATAGCCACAACCACGGGTAACCCTTCTTCGAGTTGGCTCCTCAACAGTGGAGCATCTCATCATGTCACCAATGATCTTGGGAATCTGTCTCTCCATCAGCCATACTTGGGCAACGACGACATGGTCATCGGTGATGGCACCGGTCTGCCTATTGCCAATGCGGGTTCAACCTCTCTTCCTACACCCTCAATTACTTTTCAATTACATCATGTTTTATTTGTTCTTAGCATGCAACGAAATATTATTTCTATTTCCCAATTTTGTACATCCAATAAAACATCTATTGAATTCTCACCAACTTCTTTTTATGTGAAGGATCTACAAACAGAGACCTTGCTACTGACATGACAATCTAAGGATAGTGTGTTTGAATGGTCGAGCTCTCTTCCTCCTCGTCAACCTACTGCCTTTATTAGTTCCACGAGTTCTTCTCCTGACTGGCATCATCGTCTCGGTCACCCCTCTCCCTCAGTTCAACGTCACCTAGAGTCTAAGTTTTCTCTTAAGCATAATAGAGTTGCTTCCACTTTTTGTAATGCGTGTTTGAGTAATAAAAGTCACCGACTTCCGTTTGCTTTATCTACTATTGTCTCTTCCCATCCTGTTAGTCCTAAAGGGCACAATACTAAGCTAGAAGGGGGGAGGGGTTGAATAGCTTAGTAAACACTTAAAACTTTCGTAATAGTTCCTAAAACAAGTACTTGCAACCTATTGAAAAGGTTGAAGTAACGGAAGACTTGTAAGGAAGACAGACTAAGTCTGCTGGTGAAGCACTACCGGTAGACTTGGTTGATTACTGAAGTTTGCTGCTCAAAGGAATAGGTTAAGACGATGAAGACAATATAAAACAGTAAGCAATAGAATGTAAAGAACACATGTATTTTGAGATGGTTCGCACTATAAAGAGTGCTACGTCCACCACCACGGCAGTCAACCTTGGATTTGAATGTACACTATATTTTCCACTAGTTCTACTACAGAAATATCTAATTGATCGTGTACAAAATATTTGACTTGTGTTTTGGGGTGGGGGAATTGAATATTTGGAGAAACAGAATATTCAATGTGCAAAAAAATAGTAATGTGTACAACAATAAGAAGTAAATGATTAACAGCTGATGCAGATCTTCTGGTTGTTGTTGAGGACTTCGTTGATCAGTTAATGATCTCTTGAATGCACTGACTATGATGACTTGATGTTGTTGAATAGATTCAGAGCATTATTATATTCAGTCTTCAATGGCAGCATTTATAGGTTGGAGCATTCTTGAGACCGTTAGAGAAGATGAAGTGAGTAACAACTCTATTAGGTAGGGAGCATTAAATGCCGGAAGCTGCTTTATTGACTTCATCTCTAATTGGAACTGATCAGGGTATGGAGAGGAGCAGGTGCTGGAACTAGCATGTGGGCGACAAGCGAGTTTGCGGAACTGCGAGTTGGTACAGTGTTTATGTCGGAGGCGTATACCGCTCCTGCCATGTTCAGGAGGTGAAAGTCTTCATTTTTCGAAAAAGCTGGAAAGACGTGTCTTGGAAGTCAAGAGTTGATGATGATGGATTAATTCAAATTCAAACCATAGATAGCTGAATTGAATAATCCACTTGAGCTTAATATCCGGATAATCTTGACAGGTTATGTTATCCGAGTGTAGACAAGGTCTGCTGGTGAAGGTTGCTGGTGAAGTCTGATGGTGAAGCCTTCTGCCGAAACCTGTGAAGTCTAAAAAACTATTATAAAGGCAAAGTTCTATACAAAGTTGCCACGCTAACTAGTATGCAACCCATTTAGCCACTAAATATAGAACCTAATATAATGAATGAGCTAATGCAAATAAAGATACATTGAGAAACAACAATCTCGTCCTATTTGCATCTGGTCATCATTACTTACAAGTGAGAGCTATGAAAGTTCTAGGATAGATAATAGCATGTCTGAAAATACTTTTAAATTTTATAACAACAGACATGTCTCTATCAAAAAGAACACCTCAAATGTAACAACTAATCTAAGTGCTTACAATAAAAGAGATTTAAAGAACAAGCACAAGGATTAGAGCATACAGTTTAAATAAATTTAATCTGGATGTTTAAATTCTAAGCAGATATATGAATTTAATTAACATGGAATAAAACAGTAGAGATTTTTGAAAAGGAATGAACTTCTGTATTTCAAACAAGAAGTTTAATATTTACAGAGTTTTCAAAAAGAAATAGATACAAAGGATAAAGATAGAAAGATATAAGCTACCAAGGCCTTTTTCCTTTTCCTTTGTCTGCTATTTCAACTGCTTCTCTTTCTTGGCATTGGCGCTCAAGTTCTTCAACTCTTCTGGTATACTCTTCATCAGCTGATGTCTGTTGTCTGGTGGAGCGAGAACGGTAGTCAAGTTCTTCTCGAAGCCTGTTGTTCTCGTCCATCAGAACTCGGTTCATAGACCGCAGTTGTTTTTCCTCCGTGATGGCTAGATCACATTCGTGCTCGGCTGCAAAGCGATCATGAGCTGCATCGAGAGCTTGATCGTTGAGCTGAAGTACCAAAGGGCGACCATGACCAAGGTGGAGGGTAATGCTGTGAAAGAGCTGGTAGAAGAGAGTTGAGAAGAGCCGAACACACTCGTTGCGCTGAGCCTCCATGTTGATCTTCAGATCGGTAGACTCTTGCCTGACTTCTCCTAACTTAGTCCAAACATCCTCTTGAAATTGTCGGAGGATGGCGGCATTCTTGTCAGCAACTTTGGATGATTCAGTTGCAATCTTAGCAGCAGCTTTGGAGATACTTGTTAATTCTCCCAGTCTGTTGTAGATGACATCCAGTCTGCTCAGGATATTATCGTTTGCCGGGCAGGACGGAGAGGGGTCGAGGTCTACTCGAATGGACTCAACACCAGTAGACGAGGCAGTATCAGCAGCAGCAATAGGACGAAATGGCTGTTGGAGGGGTAGAGTTATTGAGGTTGATGTGGAAGAGGAATCGAGTGTGGGAAAGGTATAGGTAGATGAGGAATTTGATTTGGGTAGGGATGAATGAGAGGTTGGTGGGATTTCAATATCTGTGTCCGAATGATCACAGATAATTGAAGGGGATGGGAATGGGTCGGTGGAGAACCAGAAGGAATGAGGGGGATAGAAAAGGGCTTCTGGTCTCAGGGGTTGAGGTTATGGTGGAGGGGGAGTAGGTTTGGTGAAGAGGTCTGCTTCTTACGAAAGTTCAAAGATGAACTTCGTAGCAGCAGAGGAAAGGATAGGGGAAAACCAGGGGGTTAGAATGAGAGGAATGGGTTCGTTTCGTTCAGATGGTGTAGTGGTGTTGGTTTGGGTATGAGGTGGTGAAGATGGGGTAGATGGGTTTGGTGAGTAGTTGAAGGGGGAAGGAGGTGTTTGAGTTGGTGAGTGGGTAGGCTCCTCCTGAGGGATAGACTCCTCCTGAGGGTTGGCTCCTCCTGAGTAGATGACTCAGTAGGTTTGTTAGAAGAAGGGGTAGGAGGTTGGTTACCAGCAGACTTCCTTTTCTGCCTCAACGGTTGGATAAGAGATCTAGAGGCTTCATCGACAGAGATGACAGGGTCTGCTCGTGGCTTGGTTGGGATGCCCTTCCGCAAATGCCTGCGTTTGGGTTTAGGTGAATGTGAGGGTTGGTCAGAGGAGGGTTTACGTTTAGGTGTTGGGGATGGCTGGGTAGAGGAGGTTGTTGGTTCAGGCTGGGATGGCTAGGGAAAAGAGGTTTGTCTAGCAGCAGCAGAGAACTTGCAGTAGACTTTGTATGTCTACTGGCCTTTAGTTCCTTCCGTATCCAGGCTTCTTGAAGCTCTTCTGTTTCAGCTTCTAGCCTGGCCTTGGCATCTGCCTTGGTCTTGGCACGAATGTCAACGGGACTTCTTCATGCGGAGAGAAAGCAGGTCTCCTTTCGGCCTTCTTAGCAATCTTAGCGCATGGATGTTCTCGGACTCATCTGCGGTACTCTCTTGCCTCTTGAGAATGTCAGGAAACGGTAGAGGTTTACTTCGAACCTTGCATAAATATAGGCTGCATCGTCATACACGTCCATATCGAACCGCGTGACCATCATAGGAGCAGGCTTGGCCACCATTTTAGCAGCATTGTTGGGGAGCCCTCTTTGCTGCCTCTTCTTATTCTCGCACTCAACGTACTTGGAGAAGAAGGTGGCTATTAGCTGCTTGTCCTTCGACACCTTCTTGAGCTCCTCTGGCTTAACGACAGAGTTGATTTCTGGTGTATCCCTTAGCAGGGTGTTGATCAGTCGGACAAAAGGCCTCTTGTTGTAAGGGCTGGCCTTTACTGTTGCAATGTGGTTGTGGAGCTCGTTGAAAATAAGAGCGCCATAGTGGATGTGTGTCCTCTGGTGGATGGCGTATGAAAGGTTGAGCTATTGGTAGGTGAAGACGTCATGGGAGCCGTTCTTGAAGAGTAACGACTTGTCTAGTAGATGAATGGAACAGTAGACGTCCAAAGGAAAGACGTTCCTCAGCATTTTCCCTTGAGGTTCCCTTGGGGTATTTGGTCCCCTCATTGCTTCACAGGCATTGTTAGCCTCAGCAATGGATAGCTCACAGTCCCCGCCATAGTGAACTCTAATTACTTTGGATATCACCTAGGCAGATAGAGAGAAGGGACGTCCACGAATCCACCCTCGAATGACAAAATGTGTTTTGGCGTTGATCTTTATTCGCTGGTAGAATTCTTCAGCGAGGAGGTTGCTGTAGTCTTCATCGTGAAGAGTGAAGAGAGGTAAAATCCCAGACTCGTTCATGTCCTCACACATTTTTTCTCCGGCAGCAAAGGTGCGGACAGGCGGCAAATCAATGCACATACCCGGGAGGTATGTGTTCGTCGGCAGCTTTTGGATTATATCGTGAGCGACGAGAAAGAAGGGGAACCCAGGAAGGTTGACAGAGGGGTCAGGGTGACAGACTTGCTCTGGATCGAGCACCTTCCCTTTGCCGGAACTTGATTTCGCAGATGAGTTCACCTACAAAAGTAGTTTGAAAATTAGGGCTTTTTCCCCAGACAGAACAAACAATCAAGGATTTCATTTTAAGGAAAAATAAAATAAATTTTCAGATAGAAAATTGAAACCCTTGAATGTTTTGAATGTTAATTACAGAGAAACATCAATAGTTAATTCTTGAAGAAATAAGTATTTGAAGCACAGAGAAAACCATTAGGTTCAAGGTTTTGAAATAGACAACAATGGCGGAAACTGTCAAGATATGCAAAGCGGCCTTTCAGATTCCTCAAAGAAACAACTCAAAAGAAGAAATTTACGCAGTAAATCATAAGAGAAGAATCTAATAAGCATCGTAATGCTTACCATTGTTGCTGTAAGGAGGAAAAAGTGAAGAACAATGTATATAAATGAAGTAGTTCTAGAGAAGAATGAAGAGTTTGAGTAGAGAGAGAATTTTAGAGAGAGAGAGGGTTTGTGAATGTTTTGAAAGAGGCAGTTCAAAGTCTATTTAAAGAAGGAGAAAAGTCATTTTAGCAAAAAATAACTTGGATGATTTACATGTGTCTTTCATAAAGCTTTTAACTTAAGATATTTTTCAATTTAACAGCGAAAAGTGACTTTTAACCCCTTAGTCTTTTTAGAAAAGCTTTTGCCCTCGAATAAACAGTTAACTGAAATACTAACTTGGTCTTAACGAAGATGAGCTAAAACAAGAACGTAGTTAGTAACAATTAACGTCTGCTGGTATGAGATAACTTTTAAACTTAAAAATAAACTTTAAGCTGTAGGATCAATCATAGCAAGATTTCTCCTTAAATAAGCAAACTTGGTAGCATCCAGTGGTTTGGTGAGAATGTCAGCCAATTGATGTTCAGTTGGAACATATTCCAAACTGATGTTACCTTTTTCCACATGATCCTTGAGGAAATGATAACGAATATCAATGTGCTTTGTCTTGGAGTACATCATTGGATTATTTGAGACTGAAATTGCAGAAGTGTTATCACACATGATAGGACAATTTGCAGTCTTGATGTTGTAGTCCACAAGTTGTTGCTTCATCCAAAGTAGTTGAGAGCACATTGCTAGCAGAATGTATACGCCTACGTGGTTGAATTTGCAAGCGATCGACTTTTTGCATGACCATGAGACAAGTCTATTTCTAAGAAATTGACAAGTCTCACTGGTGCTTCTTCTGCTTACTTTGCAGGCTGCATAGTCTGCATTTGAGTATCCAACTAGATCAAAGTTGTTCCTTCTTGAATACCAGATATCCAAATTTGTAGTTGATGAAACATATCTGATGATACGTTTAGCAGCAAGCAAGTGTGATTCCCTTGGATCTGCCTAAAATCTAGCACAAACACAAACAACAAACATAATATCAGGTCTACTGGCAGTAAGGTAAAGAAGTGAACCTATGATTCCTCGATACTTGGTAACGTTTTCTTGCTTTCCCTTCTCATCTTTGTTAAGATGGTAGTCAGTAAACATTGGTGTCTCGAATCCTTTAGCTGAATCAAGACCAAATTTCTTGATAAGTTCCTTTGCATATTTGGTTTGGCTGATGAAGATCCCGTCTGAAGTTTGTTGAATCTGAAGTCCTAGAAAGTAGGCGAGCTCTCCCATCATGCTCATCTCGAACTTGCTTTGCATCAGCTTCTTGAATCTCTTGCACAGGCTTTGATTTGTAGATCCAAAGATGATATCATCCACATAGATTTGTACCAGAAGAGAATGAATGACCTTTGTGCTTGAGGATGAACAGAGTTGTGTCTATTCTTCCTCTCACGAATCCTTGTTCGATTAAGAACTTGGATAGACTTTCATACCAAGCTCTGGGAGCTTGTTTGAGGCCATAGAGTGCTTTCTTCAGACGATATACTTGATCCTCTTTGCCTTGGATGACAAAAACTAGAGGTTGTTCAACGAATACCGTTTCATGAAGATCACCATTGACAAAGGCACTCTTTACATCCATCTAATATACCTTGAAGTCCATGAACAACGCATAGGCTATAAATTGTCCGATTGCCTCTAATCTGGCAACAGGAGCAAAGGTTTCATCGAAGTCAATTCCTTCTTCCTGTCGGTAGCCTTGAGCAATCAGTCTAGCTTTGTTTCTAGTGACATTTCCATCTTCGTCTCTCTTGTTCCTGAATACCCATTTGGTGCCTATGACTGGATGGCCAGTAGGTCTTTGAATTAAGCTCCATACTTTGCATCTTTCAAACTAGTTGAGCTCCTGTTGCAAAGCTTCAATCCAGTAATAGTCTTCGATAGCTGTGGGTGCCCCAGATTCTCCCGCGCCCCACGCTCCATTTTCTAGGGGAACGCGACGTGCGGAAGGACATCACGCTTTCCATTCCACCCTCCCTTGTTTAGGGGAAGACGAAATTAAAAATGCGGAAAGGATGTTGTCAAAAAACATGTGGAATACGCCTCGGTCACTTTAGTGATTTTTGGTCCAATATGAGAGCTTTGGGTTTTCTGTATCAGGTTATCCCTTTTTTAGGGGATAACAGGATGCATGAATACATCACCTTTTCATTCTCATTCTCCCTTGTGTAGGGGAAAACAAAAAAAGTGCAAGAAAGGATGTTGCGGGGCCCCACTATGGACTTTATAAAAATTGCCTTAAGGCCTATTTCGGATCACTACGAGCGCTTTGGGTTTTTTGTATCAATTTATCCATTGTTTAGGGAATACCAGGATGCAGGAATACATCACCCTTTCATTCTCACTCTCCCTTGTGTAGGGGAAAACAGAAAAATGCAAGAAAGGATGTTGCGATGCCCCACTGTGATTCAAAATGTTTTTGACAGAGTCGTCATCTTTATTTTAAATAGAAAATAAAGAAAAAACCAAAAATAAAACCAGAGATTAAAAAACCGAGTTCGGAGGCTAAGTTACGAGTTGGGAAGGTGCTAGGCACCCAACTCGCCCTTTTGGTTTCAAAAACAATTTTTGGCTAAAGTATGCTTTTTGTTATATTTATCTAGTAAATAAATAAAGCATTAAAGACAAATATATCCATGTCTACATTATTTACGGACCTGCAGTCGTCTCTTTCCAGTAATTACAAATACATTTAAAATAATTTGGTCATAATAATGGCTCTTTTAAATGCTATTTTCTACATAAATCCGGGCAGCATAACAACTTATATTTTTACATTGGGTCAGATGGAAAATAGTTTTTTTATAAAATAAACTCTTAAAGGCTCACCTTTAAAAGCTTTGGTGTGCTCGCTCTGTCCTTCCGGGAGAGGGAGTCTTTTGTCTTCTTTGTTATGGTTCGGGCGGGGTGGCTCGAAGGTTGCTTCGGCAGATCAAGCGGGCGAGCAACTCCTTGCGCTTTTTGCCGCCGCTTGTTTGCTTGTCGGGCGGAAGTCGAGGCGAACAACCTGTTTGCTTCTTGCGGATTTGGCCTTTTTACTCGGGCAGAGCAACTGCTCTTTTCGAGATTTTTGGACCTGGGGAATAGGGTGAATACCTAGCTGGGGGGCTAAGGCTCACTTTGACTGGTTGGTTTTGTGTTTAGAGGAGTTTTGGTAGAGCTTCGAGGCTTTATAGGAGGGGGCGCTCACTATCTCACGATCGCTCTATATTTCTTCGGCGTAACAACAACGCTGAAAGTGAGATGAAATTCTCCGTCCATGAAAGCGAACCCGGGGCCTTCTATTTATAGGCTGAGAGAGGGACACCGCTGGGATTAAAATTTGTTCTTTGTGCATCACCAGCTTGTACCGCGTGCTTGAGAATTTGTGCACTGCGTTAACTTTGGGAGCACTGTAGCAGAGCCTGGCGCCGGAACCATATCTCCTGGGCGCCGCGCCAGTATGCCTTATTGGTCGCGCTTGTGCTCCTTTTCCAGCCTCTTTTTGATACTTTTGACCCCTGCATTTTACTGTTTTGCGCATCCTGCTTTGTCTTATGCATTTTTAAACCCTGTAACTTGACATTTGTTAAGTTTTAACAGGTCTTGATATCGCATGTCAATGTTACATACCAGGGGTACGAAATTGGGGTGTCTATAGAGCCTCTCAATGATGGAGTCTACGGGTAACCCGCGGCTTACTGAGTAGACGAACATTGTTGATAAGAAATAGACTCTCCAATTTTGTGCAGTTAAAATGGGGAGAAATGTAACAGGTAGCAGTTATAATGCAACATTTTATAATGCTAACCAAATCTCACATATCCTAAACATGTTTAGTCGGTTATAGCAGGTTATCGTAGTTTTTAAGCAGATATGCAAATTATATGCTTTAATGGTCGGACCTACCGAAGTAGGCTGCCTACGTATCCCTTAATAAAGGGTATCAGACCAAATGTAGTTCGGCCAAAAGCCGAAACAAGCATGTTGCTATGGTCGTGCCTACCGAAATAGGCTGCCTACGTATCTTTATCAAAGGAATCAGACCAAACGTAGTTCCCCTCATGCAAACAAACAACATCCACTGGGTGGGATAGATGGTGCGTTTTGCCCAACATAGGCAAAACTGACGGGACCTCTTCAAAACGCGCTTTCCCCAGCATAGGGAAAGCGATGGAACTTTTCAAAATGCGCGTTCCCCAGCATAGGGAAAGCGATGTGACTCCTTTTTTTTTAAACAGGTTTTCCCCAGCATAGGGAAAGCGATGGAACTTTTCAAAACACGCTTTCCCCAGCATAGGGAAAGTGATGCTGCTTTTCAAAATGCGCTTTCCCGGCGATAGGGAAGCGATCTTTAAAAGCGTTTTGAAAGCGATGCGATCTTTGGTTTTTAAAAGCAGCGTTTTCCCCAAAGATAGGAAAAGTGATGGAACTTTTCAAAACACGCTTTCCCCAGCATAGGGAAAGTGATGCTGCTTTTTAAAACGCGCCTTCCCTAGCATAGGGAAAGCGATGCTGCTTTTTAAAACGCGTTTTCCCCAGCATAGGGAAAGTGATGCTACTTTTTAAAACGTGCTTTCCCCAGCTTAGGGAAAACAATCTTTTTAAAATGGGCTTTCCCGGCAAGTAGGAAAGCGATCTTTGCTTTAAAGCGTGCTTTCCCGGCATAGGAAAACAATGGAACCCTTGTTTTAAAACACGCTTTCCCTAGCATAGGGAAAGCGATACAACCTTTTCAAAATGCGCTTTCCCCAGCATAGGGAAAACGATGCCACTTTTCACAACGTGCTTTCCCTAGCATTGGGAAAGCAATGGAACCCCTTTTAAAACGTGTTTTCCCGGTATAGGAAGCGATGCGATTTGAAAGCGTGCTTTCCCGGCAAAGATAGGAAAGCAATGCAATCTTTAAAGCGGGCTTTTCAGCGTAGGAAGCGACTTTTTAAAGCGGGCTTTCCCGGCGTAGGAAGCGTCTTTGCTTTTGAAAGCAGGCTTTCCCAGCGTCTTTGTTTTTTAAAACAGGCTTTCCCCAACATAGGGAAAGTGATGCTACTTTTTTAAAACGGGCTTTCCCCAGCATAGGGAAAACGATGCTGCTTTTTTAAAACGTGCTTTCCCCAGCATAGGGAAAGCGATGGAACCTTTTCAAAATGGGCTTTCCCCAGCATAGGGAAAACGATGCTGCTTTTTTAAAATGAGCTTTCCCCAGCATAGGGAAAGCGATGCTGATTTTTTTTTTTTAAATGTGCTTATCCCAGCATAGGAGAAGCGATGAAGATTTTTTTTTAATGTGCTTATCCTAGCATAGGAGAAGCGATGCAGATTTTTTTTTAAATGTGCTTATCCCAGCATAGGAGAAGCGATGCAGATTTTTTTTAATGTGCTTATCCCAGCATAAGAGAAGCGATGATTATGAAGCGTTGTGGCAGAATGGTGTCGATGATCGGCTTGTGTGGCTTTTGATGATAATGCTGAGGATCTTTGGGAAGAGGTCTTTGGCGAGATGCTGGAAGAACATTTATACTTTTCCAAGGGCTAATGTGACAGAAGACCTGATAAGATGCAATAAAATGATGCAAACAAAATATGCAAGCATACGAATGAAACTTTCTTTTTTTTTTTTTTTAAAAAAAAGGACTTTGGAATGTGCATGTGTATCATCAGTTTCTTAAACATGTTAAGACAAGATGGGTCAGGGGATTCAGATGTGATAAGAGAGGTTAGGATGCAGCTTTTGGCTTTGAAGGGTTATGTGTATAGGAGTTGATACTGATATTTGAAATGAAGGTGAATGGAGTACTGGGTCACTTTTCAGTCTTTTGACTAATGCATCATTCAAGAAAGGAATTCAATCAGGACTAGTGAATCCTACTAATCGATGCCTCGGAGGGACCATTTTTTTTTCTTTTTTTGTTGTTGTTGTTTGTTGTGCTCTAACTTTTACCTAGGCCTCCCTTTCGGGTTTTCAACCTAGCAAGCTTTTACCCCATAGGGAGCCGGTCTTTCAATGCATGCGAAGATAAGTCGCTCATTCTTGAGGGATCACACCTTTGTAGCTTCTTCGTTTCCTCAGGCGAGATGGAAATGACAGCTGTTTCTAGAGATGATGAGCCTTTATCTATCCAATGAGTTTGGCGGGAGAAGCCCCAGGATGACTCGATGAACCATATTTTGTAAGATGGGACATGCAAGTTCCTAAAGAGATTAACTGGAGACAGCCCCGGAAAGACTCGATTTGGAGAGACTTTTTGTGGGGGACAAAAATGAGTATGCTCAAAGAAAAAGGACGAATTTAATGGACAAAAGAAGAGTCATGATCCAGAGTTTATTTCTGAGTATCACAAGTTTCATGGACCCTACTTAACATTTATCTTTTGATAATTTTATATGTCTTTAGCAAGGAGTTCTGTCCTGGACCCAGATCACGTTATAACCGATTGAAACAGAGCTATAGGTTGCAACTAGGTTAGGGTATAGTGTTTAAGTATTTGGGATGGATTAGCTTTAGGGTTGAGGATTTGATTGACCTCTGGTTCAAAGGCATTTTGGGCTGCGGGTTTGGTTATTTTCGGAAAGGCGATCGCAAATCGATCGTTGGTTGGCCTTTTAGGCTGTGGGTTTGGATATGAAATTAGTTTCTGGATCTGGTTGTGGATATGGTTGGGAGATTGGCTTTTGGCTTTGGTTATGGGTTATGGGGTTGTCCAAGAGTGATTGATAAATTTATTTTTTCTGAGTGAGAGATTTTGAGGAAGTTGCTCAGGAGAGGCTTCCTTTCTTTTTCTTCTTCTCCTTTTTTTTATGCATAGGCCTCCTCTCTTTTTTTTCTACTTTTTTTTGTGTGAGAGAGATTTTGAGGAAGTTGCTCAGGAGAGGCTTCTTTTTTTTCTTTTTTTTTTTTAATGCATAGGCCTCCTCTTTTTATTTTTGTTGATCTGTCAGAGCAATTTGAGAGAGTGCTTGAAGAGATATTTGTCTTCTTTCTTTTGGGATAAAAGAAGGTTGTCATTCTTGGTGGATAGATATATAAGGGTGGAGCAGCCCCAGTTTTGAGAAGCTGGATCTTAGAGATGGTTAGGCTTTGGTATGTGGTGGATTTGTTCAGGTATTTGGGAGAGGTTTGGTGTACGGTTGGAGGCCCCTAGTGTGTCATTTAATAGCTCAGTCGCAATGGGTCGAAGATGACCTTTTACCAAGATAGAAGGTTGCTTCATCGAACAAAGATTTTTAATGGTTTGTGGGTCCATATTCTTGAAATGACTCATCACCAACTCGTGCAATTTTATCATGTTTTTACATGAGTTGACTCGTCATTTTTTTTAACAGATACTTTGGCGATATGTAGTGCTCAGAGATCAAGAAGAAGACTCGACAAGCTGATATAGGAGAAGCAAAAATTTTATCAGTCTTGAATATAGATAAAATACCTTTTGGAAAGCTTGATTTGATGACTTGGTTGGACTTTTGAAATAACGGAGACCAAATAAATTCATGAGCATACTCTTGCAAGGATGGGTTGTAGGCATCAATATGAGCAAAAGAGACACCCCTGGGGTTTGAAAGCCCCTAGTCCTGGATTGTTGCGTATGATCCTTGAGTTGCCTGTTCTGGATTTTCTGGTTTTCCAGACTTCTCTGCTTTCTTAGCTTCTTGGCTTTCCGAGATTTCCTTTCTTCCCTAGCTCCATATCGATCTTTTTTTTTTTTTGAAGTGGTAGACCTTGACATCTCGAAGTAGGACTTACTGATTTTTTTTTAAATCGAGAGTGAACGATGCACTTATCAACTAGTGATGCATTTATGAAAGGTTAACAGAGAAGATGAATTTGGAGATTAAGAATAAGGGTGAGGGGGTTTTGTCTTGTCTTTACATGTGTTTGGAAACCAAAAGAAAACATATAGAAAAACCTATTTTTTTTTCTTTTTTGAACACTTTTTTTTATTTCAGAAAATGATTTTTTTTTGTTTTGCGATCTTTGAAATGAGATGTGATGATTACGTACCTCTGGACAATCCTCTCATGTGAGTAAATGATAATAGTTATAAAAAAAAATTCAGCCCCTGCAAAATTGTTAGTGGTACCAAAGAAAAACAACAAAGATCCCAATATCAAACGATCAGTATTATCTCTGCCTTTCCAAATTTGGGTCAGATTTCTGAGGAAAAGGGTTTGAAGATATCAGGAAGGGTTGGCTGAAGGCTTTCTGGGCTTGGAGTACAGTGTGCCTTTATTAGTATTTTTTTTATTGTTATTTATTTTTGATGCAGACAGTATCGCGTTCGATTATCTCAACCGTTTGGACCGGGTGCACGGAAAAGGGCATAACTTTTGACTCGGGTGGAGTTATGGGGCTTGCCACATATCAAAACAAAGCTCTCGAAAAGACGAACCAAACAAAAGAGTTTTACTCGTTTACGAGCATTTTTTAAGGCCAAAAAACGTCGTTTAGCTAGTGTTACGGGCCACTGAAGTTTTTTTATTAGTTTATGTTTTTTTTTTGTAATTTCAACTATTTATTGCTTTTAGGGTTTTAGACATATTCAAACACTTTTAGGGTTGTTTGAGAGACAATTTTTTTTTACAGGGGCTGACCAATGATTCAGAGATGCAAAAACCGATCGGTCCATGAAGTGTCCTGAGAATCTATATGCAATTTACCGTTGGGTGATGCAGGAGGTAGGCTGGCTATGGTATAGGGTAGCAATTCGGAATATTTATACGTGCGTGCGTGTGTGTACTGTATCTAGAAAACAGTAAAAATCTTTTTTTTCCAGATATAAAGCAGAAAATAAAACAGACATGGTCTGTCTTGCTGTTATTTGTGGATTTTCTCGGCTTTTTTTAGTTTGAGCGTGAGCAAGCAACCAATCATATCAAGAAATAGAAAGAAAAATAGAGAATCTATTTATCCCTATTAATTACAAATTTGTCCTAATCTCCAAAATAAAATGACAGAATGAAATAAAATGTACATATTTTTTTTTGCGTGATGAAAATAAAATAAACAGAGTAATAATATAAAACCGAAATAAAAATATAAAGCAGAAATAAGGCGATAATAAAAATAAAGCCCCAGCCCTTTTTGTTATGCTGCCCGAAAATTTATTATATATATTTTTTGATTTTTTTTGAAAAATATATATTTTTAAATATGTCTGTAATGGTAGCTGAAACGAGACTGCTGCAAAATGGAGGATCATATCCACAAATATATACACAAATATATAGGAACACAATATTCAAATGCTTAAAGAAATATAACAAGCATACTTTAGCCAGAAACTAAAAGAAAAGGTTTTGTTATTGAGTCTAACCCTTCATTTTTATTTAAAATAAAAACAAAATCCCCAACAGAGTCGCCACTGTGGGTGCCTCGGATTCTCCCGCGCCCCGCACTCCCTTTTCTAGGGGAACGCGACGTGCGGAAAGACATCACGCTTTTCATTCCACCTTCCCTTGTTTAGGAGAAGACGAAATTAAAAATGATGAAAGGATGTTGTCAAAAAGCGCGTGGAATACACCTCGGTTACTTTAGTGATTTTTGGTCCAATATGAGAGATTTGGGTTTTCTGTATTAGATTATCCCTTTTTTTAGGGGATAATAGGATGCATGAATATATCACCCTTTCATTCACATTCTCCCTTGTGTAGGGGAAAAGAGAAAACTGCAAGAAAGGATGTTGCGGGGCCCCACTATGGACTTTATAAAAATTGCCTTAAGGCCTATTTCGGATCACTATGAGTGCTTTGTGTTTTCTGTATCAAGTTATCCCTTATTTAGGGGATACCAGGATGCAGGAATACATCACCCTTTCATTCCTATTCTCCCTTGTGTAGGGGAAAACATAAAAGTGCAAGAAAGGATGTTGCGATGCCCCACTGTGATTCAAAATGTTTTGACAGAGTCGCCATCTTTATTTTAAGGAGAAAATAAAGAAAAAACTAAAAATAAAACCAGAGATAAAAAAACGGGTTCGGAGGCTAAGTTACGAGTTGGGAAGGTGCTAGGCACCCAACTCGCCATTTCGATCTCAAAAATAGTTTTTGGCTAAAGCACACTTTTTGTTATATTTATCTAGCAAATAAATAAAGTATTAAAGACAAATATATCCATGTCTACATTATTTACGGACTTGCAGCCGTCTCCTTCCAGTAATTACAAATACATTTAAAATAATTTGGCCATAATAATGGCTCTTTTAAATGCTATTTTCTACATAAATCCGGGCAGCATAACATCTTATATTTTTACATTGGGCCGGATGGAAAATAGCTTTTTTATAAAATAAACTCTTAAAGGCTCACCTTTAAGAGCGTTGGTGTGCTCGCTCTGTCCTTCCGGGAGAGGGAGTCTTTTGATCTTCTTTGCGGTTTGGGCGGGGTGATCGCTAGAAGGTTGCTTCGGCAAATCAAATGGGCGCAACAACTGCTTGTGTTTTTGCTGCTGCTGGCGGAAATCGAGCATAACAATTGCTTGCTTCTAGTGGATTTGGCTTTTTTACTCGGGCAGAGCAACTGTTCTTTTTGAGATTTTTGGACCGGGGGAATAGGGTGAATACCTAGCTGGGGGGCTAAGGCTCACTTTGATTGGTTAGTATTGTGTTTGGAGGAGTTTTGACAGAGCTTCGAGGTTTTATAGGAGGGGGCGCTCACTATCTCACGATCGCTTTATATTTCTTCGGCGTAACAACAACGCTAAAAGTGAGATGAAATTCTCCGTCCCTGAAAGCGAACCTGGGGCCTTCTATTTATAGGCTGAGAGAGGGACACCGCTGGGATTAAAATTTGTTCTTTGTGCATCACCAGCTTGTACCGCGTGCTTGAGAATTTGTGCAATGCGTTAAGTTTGGGAGCATTATAGCAGAGCCTGGCGCCGGAACCATAGCTCCTGGGCGCCGCGCCAGTATGCCTTATTGGCAGGGCCTGTGCTCCTTTTCCAACCTCTTTTTGACACTTTTGGCCCCTGTATTTTACTGTTTTGTGCATCCTGCTTTGTCTTATGCATTTTTAAACCCTGTAACTTGACATTTGTTAAGTTTTAGCAGGTCTTGATATCGCATGTCAATGTTACATACTAGGGGTTCGAAATTTGGGTGTCTACAATAGCTTCATCAATCTTCTTAGGCTCGATTTCAGGCACGAATATGAAGACAAACATAGTCTCATTTCGAATACTATTTCTCGTGCAAACTCCTGAGTTGAGATCACCAATGATTTAAGAGATGGGGTGATCTCTTGTTTAAATAACAACTGGAGGAAGATCACTTCTGGTGAGTTCTTCCCTTAAAAATTCTGGAGAGGGTAGAGAAGGTGATTCACCAAAATCAGGTTCAGAAGAGATATAATCTTTGAGACCTTCATTTTCTAGTGAACAAGAAGAATGAGTGATTTGCAAAGGTGTTTGATGTAGAACAGAAGAGATAGGATATGGGTTAACAGAAGGGTTGGAAGAGGTACCAGCAGAGTTGAAGTCTGTTGGTGTTGGATTAGTAGAATTCAAAGAGTCTACTGTTGGAGGATTCTGAGGTGGAGAAGAAGTAACAACTTGATTTGTACCTTTCTCAACATCATCAGAATCATTAGCAACATTTCGGGCCACTCGTGGCTCTAGTAAATCATATTCATCAAAAGTAACATGCACAGATTCTAAAATTTTTAAAGAAGTTTTGTTAAATATGTGAAATGCTTTTGAATGATTGGAATAACCCAGAAAAATTCCTTCGTCTGATTTTGAATCAATTTTGCCTCTATATTCTTTCCATTATAAAGAATAAAACATTTACATCCGAAGATTTTGAAAAATCATATATTTGGGGCTCTTCCTCTCCATATTTCATATGAAGTTTTATTATGAAACATGTTTACCAGGGATCGATTCTGAGTGAAACATGCAGAATTGACGGCTTTTGCCCAGATGTATTTCAGAAGTCTAGCTTCTGCCAGCATAGTTCTTGCTGCTTCAATGAGTGTTTTGTTCTTTCGTTCAGCTACACCATTTTGTTGAGGAGTCCCGACAGAGAAGTTGTGGCCGATCCCGTGGTCATCACAATATCTTTCAACACCGTTGTATTTTGAAATCGGTGTCGTTGTCTGATATGATGTCACTTATGTCTTCAAGCTTTTGAGTTTCAAGTCTTCTGAACAGGGCGGTGACTAAATCATATGTCTCATCTTTTGATGTCATTGTTTCGATCCAAGTGAATCGAGAGTAGTCATTAACTACTACAAGTGTATACTTGTCTCCGGAGATACTGACGGTAGTGATTGGTCCAAAGAGATCCATGTGCAGAAGTTGAAGAGGTCTGGAAGTTGACATAACAGACTTGCTCTTGAAGGAAGACTTAGAGAGTTTTCCTAGTTGACAAGCTTTGCAACTTCTGTCATGGTCGGCAGACACCGTAGGTAGACCTTTGACAAGCCCATCTTTGGAGAGTTTGGATAGGTACTTGAAGTTGAGGTGGCTGAGACATTTGTACCAAAGCCAACTGTTGTAACGAATGTTATTAGCAACTAGGCAAAGCCAACATTTGAGCAGGATTCACGATCTTTGATGAGACATTGGTTGGAGGAGAATTGACAGATAAGACCCTTGTCACAAAATTGGGATATGCTCAGAAGATTATGCTTTAAGCCATTCACTAGAGAAACTTTGATGATAGAGAGACTTCCTCTAGTGATTGAGCCATACCCAATCGTTTTCCCTCTTGCATTGTCACCAAAAATTACCATAGGACCTTTAGCTTCAGCTATATCTGAGGATAGACTTCTGTTCCTTGTCATGTGTCTTGAACAGCCATTGTCGAGGTATCAGATGTCCTTATCTTCTGAATCTATAGCCATGAAACAGACCTAAAAAGTCAAAGGAACAAGGTCCCCTTTATTTTCTTTTGGGTCCTGAGGATTAGCAACCTTTTGGGACCCATACCTGCCTAACCTTGGGAGAACTAGATCTCTTAGATTTTGGTGTGAACCTTAGCAAGCATTCTGGGGCCAGATGGCCTAAACAATTACAAGAATGACATAGATGAAAATTCCATGGAGAATTGTGATCAACTTTTGCTGTAAAGAGCTTGTGAATTTCTTTCTTTTCAACAACACTTTTGGGTTCAGCACGCTTGTTGACAGTAGACTTGAGAGGTTTCTTGAGAATGTTCCTTGGAGTATTAACAGCAGAACTAGGCTTGGCTGATCTGGTGTTAACAGTTTTAAGAGCATCCACCAGAACTCCTTTTAAGTTTAGTGTCAACTAGCTCGGGAGCCTTGGCCATTTCATAGACAAACTTGCAGGTACCAGCAGAGATTTCGTTGGTTTATCTACAACAGACTTTGATTTCTCTACCGTTCCTTTTACAAGCTTCTCATCAGAAGCATCTTCTTTGGCTTTCCCTTTGTGAGCCTTGGGGTAAACATATGGTACACTTGTATAGCCAAGTTCATTTTTTCCCTTGTTACCAAAGGTCTGTTTTGGAGAAGGAAAGATCAAAAACAGTCTTGGAGGATTCACTTTTCTCTATGACAGAAGAGCATGCTAGGTTGGGTTCATCATTATAGCCTAAGCCTGATTTATCTCCACTTGGATTTTGGCTTGATAGGATTCCTTCAAAGGTTTCCTTTGAGCTATTCCAGGAGTCAATCGTCTTTTACAAGGTAATTTTCTCCTGGTCTATTCCTTTGATGTGCTCAACCAAGTACTCAACTTTGTCACAAAGAACTTTGTTTTCTTTTTATCTTGATACTCTCTTGTTGACAGCTAATGAGAGTTTGAATCTTAGCTGTTAGTAGAGATTTCTCAACGGTAATCTTTTCATAATTCATCGCGAGTTTTACATAGGCTACTCTGAAGGAGTTGAACTCCTCAAGTATATCTTGATTATCCTTGAGCAGTTCTTCCTTACTGAAGCTTTCACAGTTGGTCTCAACCTTTTCGATGGTGAGATTTCGACTTCATGTTCAGAGTCATAGGTAGGACTTGATTCTTGAGCTATTAAGTATATATTGGCTTGCTCACAATCGTCCTCATCCTCTTCTGAATCCGTCTCAAACCATGTAGCAACCTGTTTCTCTTTAATGTCATCAGCCAGCATACTCTTTTGTTTTTGAAATTTCTTATATGGAGGCTTTCGGTATGCGTCAAATTTTGGCTTCAGACATTTAGATGCAAAATGATCAGGCTTCCTACAGTTATAACACACGAGCTTATTATCAGATGAGCCTTCAGCAGTCTTTCTAAAAGTCTGTTGGTGTGTGTCCTTCCTTCCATATTTTGCAAATTTCTTAAAACGTTTTACAAACATAGCAAACTGTTCATCAGAAAGAAAATCATTTTCACTGGAGGAAGTGGAGGGTTTGTCATTAACTGGAATTGCTTCTTGTACCATGGCTGGCAAGGAGAGAGTTTTGAACTGCTTATCCTGCTTTAGAGCTTGACTAACTTCAAGCATATAAACCTTTAAACTTGCATAAAGACTACGAAGAGTCATTTCATTTAAGTTTTTAGATTCCTTCATGGCGGTAGTCTTAATGTGCCAAAGACTGCCTAGTGAGCCTAGAAATCTCATGTTCATTTCTTTCTTGCCATAAATTTTACCAAGAGAAAAACATCTATTTATGACCTCACTGAAACGATCGTATGCTTGTCTCAAGGTTCCCTTAGGATCCTTTTTGAAAGAGTCAAATTGTTGGATGAATGTGAACTTCCTGTTGTCTCTTGTATCTTGGTCTCCTTCCAAGTATTCAACAAGAGCTTCCCACATTTCTTTGGCAGAAATACACCGGATCACTTGTTGGTAGGTACTGGTGTCTAGAGAGCTTGTAATGATGTTGATGGCTTTACTGTCTAGCTCCACTAGTTTTCTTTCGTCCTCAGTCCATTCTGATTCTTCTTTTGGAACTTCTGGAGGATTTCCACCAATGGAAACCAGAAGATTTTGCTTCATTGGTACGTGATGTCCTCTAAGTATGCACTTCCATAACCTGTTGTCAATAGAGTTCATGTGACACATTATCTTATCCTTCCAAACATCGAAATGGCATTTGTCCAATATTGGGACGTGGTTCGCATTTGATGTAGGTAGCATGTAATGTGTTTGTGCCATTGGATCTTTATCTCTCAAGAGGTTAATCTTGGAAAAAGTTGTTTTCGAAGAGTTAAGTTCTGATACCAATTGTTAGTCCCAAAGGGCACAATACTAAGATAGAAGGGGGGGGGGTTGAATAGCTTAGTAAAAACTTAAAACTTTTCGTAATAGTTCCTAAAACAAGTACTTGAAACCTATTGAAAAAGGTTGAAGTAACGGAAGACTTGCAAGGAAGACAGACTAAGTCTGCTAGTGAAGCACTACTGGTAGACTTGGCTGATTACTGAAGTTTGCTGCTCAAAGGAATAAGTTAAGACAATGAAGACAATATAAAACAGTAAGCAACAGAATGTAAAGAACACATGTATTTTGAGATGGTTCGCACTATAAAGAGTGCTACGTCCACCACCACGACAGTCAACCTTGGATTTGAATGTGCACTATATTTTCCACTAGTTCTATTAAAGAAATATCTAATGGATCGTGTACAAAATATTTGACTTGTGTTTGGTGGTGGGATAATTGAATATCTGGAGAAACAGAATATTCAATGTGCAGAAGAATAGTAATGTGTACAACAATAAGAAGTAAATGATTAACAGTTGATGCAGATCTTGTTGTTGTTGTTGTTGTTGAGGACTTCGTTGATCAGTTAATGATCTCTTGAATGCACTGACTATGATGACTTGATGTTGTTGAATAGATTAAGAGCATTATTATCTTCAGTCTTCAATGGCAGTTTTATAGATCGAAACATTCTTGAGACCGTTGGAGAAGATGAAGTGAGTAACAGCTCTATTAGGTAGGGAGCATTAAAAGTCAGGAGATGCTTTGTTGACTTCATCTCTAATTGGAACTGGTCATGGTATGGAGAGGAGCAGGTGCTGGAACTAACAGGTGGGTGACAAATAGAGTTTGCAGACCTGCAGTAGTTGGTATAGTCTGTTTGTGTCAGATTGTATACCTGCTCTGCCATGTTCAGGAGGCGAAAGTCTTCACTATTCGGAAAAGCTGGAAAGGCATGTCTTAGAAGTCAGGAGTTGATGATGATGGATTAATTCAAATTCAAACCATAGATAGCTGAATTGAATAATCCACTTTAGCTTAATATCCGGATAATCTTGACACGTCATACTGTCCGAGTACAAACAAGGCCTGCTGGTGAAGGTTGCTGGTGAAGTCTGCTGGTGAAGCCTTCTGCCGATGTCTTCTGCCGAAACCTGTGAAGTCTAAAAAACTATTCTAAAGGCAAAGTTCTATACAAAGTTTCCACGCTAACTGGTACGCAGCCCATTTAGTCACTAAGTATAGAACCTAATGTAATGAATGAGAAAATACAAATTAAGATACATTGAGAAACAACGCATCCTTTCAACTTATTTACTCTGATGTTTGGACCTCCCCCATCACTTCTCTTGACGGGTTCAAATATTACGTTATATTCGTTGACCATTACACATATTACATATGGCTTTACCTCCTCAAACAAAAATTTGATGTTGCCTCCATTTTTCCTCGTTTTCAAGCACCGGTTGAAAACCACTTTAAAAACAAAATTGTCACCCTTTACTCGGACAATGGAGGGGAGTATACTGGCATTCCCGAGACCACCAGGCTAGCCATCTACCTCGCCAGCAAAGGCATCTCACACCTTACATTCCATCCTCACGCTCCCGAGCACAATGGCTTCTCTAAGCGTCGTCATCGCAATATAGTCGAGACTGGACTCTCTCTTCTGACCAATGCCTCGCTTCCTCTCTCCTTCTGGTCGCATGCATTCCTTACAGCCACTTATCTTATAAATCACCTTCCTACACCTACTCTCCAAATGTCATCTCCTTATCAAAAACTTTTTGGGTCTGTTCTGAATTACCTTAAGCTTTGTGCTTTTGGCTATCTCTACTATCCATGGCTGCGACCATACACCTCTCACAAACTTGATACTCGGTCAACCCCTTGTGTTTTCCTTGGGTACTCTCTCACCCAGAGTGCTTATCTCTGTTATGACTCGTCCAAATCCAAACTATATGTCTCTCGTCATGTTCGGTTTGTCGAGTCAAAATTTCTCTTATCAAAGATTGACCTAGCTCTTCCTCACCCTGATGAGTCTACCCACAACACCTGGTTACCACCTCATGATATCCACGCGGCCTCATACGCACCACCGACGACCTGTCCTCGCAGCGGCCTGACTGGAGATCCTTTACCCAGCTCGGTCTCATCAATCACCGAGCACCCTTTATCTCCACAGCCAGAACAACCATCCACCGAGCAACCTTTACCTCAGCTGCAAAGAACCACCGTCCATCGAGCATACATCCCCCCTATAACTGAAATCCCTCCACCTACCTTTCCCCAGCCTCCTATTCCCCAACAGCAGCTCGCACTTCTCCCATTATCACCCATTCCAAAAACAACATCCACAAACCTATACACAAACTTAGCCTCTCTGCTCAGCTATCCTCGGACACTGAACCAACCTGTGTCACCCAGGCCATCAAAGATAGTAAGTGGCGACAGGTTATGTCTGAGGAGTATGATGCTCTCATTAAAAATGGCACATGGGACTTGCTACCTCCCACAGGTGTCCCTAATATTGTTGATTGCAAATGGATATTTCGAATTAAACGGCTACCTGATGGCAAAATTGACAGGTACAAAGCTCGTCTGGTCACTAAAGGATTTCATCAACAGCAAGGGGTTGACTATCATGAAACCTTCAGCCCATTGGTTAAACCCATAATAGTTCGTCTCATCTTTTCCATTGCTATCAGTTGGGGTTGGGCTCTTCGATAACTGGATGTCAACAATGCATTTCTCGAAGGGACACTCACCGAGGAAGTCTTCTTGCCTCAACCACAGGGCTTTGTTGATTTCGACTGACCTCAGCATGTTTTTTGCCTACGCAAGGCTATTTATGGTCTTAAGTAGGCACCCCGGGCATGGTACAATGAACTCCGTCAGTTTCTACTCGCTGCTCGCTTCAAGAACTCTATTGCTGATACCTTGCTCTTCATCTTCGCCGAGCAAGGTATCACTCTCATGCTACTCGTCTATGTTGACGACATCATCATCACGGGAAACAATGACAAGGCTGTTTAGGACTTCATAAATGTCCTCGCTACTCGCTTCTCGCTCAAGGACCTCGGCTAGAGCTGTCAAAATGGGTTGAGCCCGTTGGGATGACCTGACCCGCTACCCCAAAAAAGGTAGGTTATGTTGGGAAAATATGAACCCATTAAGAGGTGGGTCAAATGGGTTGAGCCCACGACGGGTTAGGGGTTGGGGCGGGTTGACCTGCTATATACTAGTTGCAAATAAACAAGTCATAAGTATGAAATTAAATCATTTTTGCTCAAAATGTGAGATTATTTTTTATATCTGAAATATTAGTAAATGATTTTGAATTTGTTTAAAAAGTGGCACTTATAGCAACTAAAGTTGTTAGAATAAGATATATTTACCGCAATATTTACAGAAAAATGATTATAAGAACATACAAAAAAAGTAATGATAAAATGGTTTCTTACTTCTATTTTTTTTCTCAATTTATACTATTAATATTAGAGAAAGTTGATAGAAAACACTATTAAAAATATAATATTAGAAAATATAACTTTTTTAATGAATTGTGACATTTTTTTTTGTGTTATTTATGATTATTATTATAATTTTGATTAATTGAAAGAAAAGTTGGTGGGTTGGCCCACCTAACCCACAACCCATGATGGATTGGGTTGGGTTGGCAATTTCTTGGCCCACCATATTTCATGGGTTGGCCCGCCCCGCCAAATGGCGGATTATAGCGGGTAGCGGGTTTGGCCGCCCCCGCCAACCTACCTTGACAGTTCTAACCTCAGCCTTCTTCATTTTTTCCTCGGCGTCGAAGTGGTTCCTCACCCTACTGGTCTACTGGTCTCTCAATGAGGATACATTGCCGACCTCCTAGCTCGCACTGGTATGACTGGTGCTCGCCCAGTAATGACCCCGCTATCCACCTCGTCGGTACTTTCTCTCCAGTCTGGGATAGCTCTTACGGATCCCACAGAGTACCAAATTGTCATAAGGAATCTCCAGTATCTCTCCCTTACTCGCTCGGATATCGCCTATGTGGTCAACAAGCTCTCCAGTTCATGCATAGGCCGATCACAGATGACTAGCTCGCGACCAAACTTCTCCTTCGTTATCTTTGTGGTACCATTGATAAAGGTATCTTTCTTCATCGGCAGTCTCCTCTCGACCTCCATGCATTTGCTAATGCCGACTAGGTGAGAAACAAGGATGACTGCACCTTGACCAATGCCTACATCGTTTATCTTGGTCGCAATCATGTCTCCTAGAGCTCGAAAAAGCAGCATACTGTTGCTCGCTCCTCAACAGAGGCCGAGTACCGAGCTGTTGTTGCAACTGCTTCTGATGTTCCATGGGTTACCTCGCTCCTCAGGGAGCTCGACATCTCCTCCTCGCAGCAACCTGTCATCTATTGTGACAATGTTGGTGCTACCAGTCTATGCTCTAATCCTGTGTTCCACTCTCGTATGAAACGTGTTGCTTTGGATTATCATTTCATCTGCCAACAGGTTCAAAATAGGAACTTATGGGTATCTCATGTCTCTTCGGCTCAGCTCGCTGATGCTCTCACTAAGCTGCTACCTCGGCAGCGCTATTAGTTTCTTCTTAACAAGATTGGTCTCTCCTCGCAGGGATCCATCTTACGAAGGCATATTGGAGAATAATATCTTTATGTTTATTTGTTTTTATTGTTTCCCTTTATTTACCTTCCTTGTACTGTATAGTCCATTTCCTTATGTAACTCTTTCCTTATTGTAATTTCTTCTCGTAAAGGTCTCTTGTACCACACTTCTAGTGTAGTTCTGACTAAGTAATCCATCTTGACATAGATTTTTTTTGTCAAATGCATAGGATGGTCAAGTAAAGGAAAGGGTACTCCAAAAAGTGCATTTACCAATATACGCTCAACCTCAGGAATTCTCACCTCCATGAAGACCGCACACGAAGAGATCTAGTCTACCCCTCAAACCGACTTGACCCTTTCCAATCCTCGGAACAACTTTATCGTGTTGAGAAATGACCTTCAATCATGCATGTCCACTAGTACCAAAAATAACTTTTTCCTTAAATTTCTTCTTTGAAAAGGCTGAGAGCTTAGCATCGGCGATCTCTCCATCAATTTATGGCACTATTCTTGGAGATTAAGCCTTAGTAGTTCCATTCTCTCTAGTCTCTATCATGACATTGACGGCATATACACCTCAAAATAGTTGCTCCACTAATTGTCACATCCATCCCCATCTTGTGATGGCAAGCACTTGAGAGAAATACTCGCTTTTCTAAATGAGGGTGCTTCTTAAACACTTTTTATGACTACCTTCTTGCCAATGCATATGCTACCGCCATTCCAAAATATAAGTACTCCCTTTTGAATTTACACGATTTTCAAGAAACGAGTGGATTCTATACAATTTTCCTTTACTTCCCTTAAAGTATCTCGTTATAGTGTCAAATCAATGGGACTTCTTCTTTTTTTCATCTCGTGATTAATAAAGGTTCTATGTACTACTATAATTTACTTAAAGAATCATTATAAACATGGAATAGGGGACACTTATCCAATGTAAAAATGGGTTTAAAATGTCAAGCATCGTGGTGATGCCTAGCAAATATTGGAAGGTACAGGGCATGCCTAGTTGCAAAAGGGTACAAACAAGTAGAGTGTTCTTCGATTATCAAGAAACCTTTGCACCTGTGCTGCAGCTCGTCAGTTGGCCTTTATCTCAGCTATAAGGTATATATATATATATGCATTTCTCCATTGTGTATTGTAAGATACCGATAACTATGACTTTGGTAATTACTTTGTGAGGTGCTTCTCTTGTCCACTGCTGCGTTCAATTTCTACTGATAAGCAACCTTAATTTTGTCATGTTGTTACATTTTCTAACATGATTTCACATAAGATTAATTAACTTAAGTGGTTTGGCGTGGCGTTTATTCTTATATAATTCTCTCTTATGGCAGTCTCTTAAAACTATCACAATCACTCATTAGTTGGTGGAGATAAATCACTAAAATTTAATTTATTTAGTGGAGGAGTTCCATTTTCAATTATCCATCGTGCTTCTGGTAATTGAGATTGTGTAGAGAAGTTAGCCAAATCTAGGCCATAGTTCTATTATCAGCTTTAACCAAAACCATCACTACCATCGACATCTTTCAATCAATGACAAGACAAAACCATAAAGGAGTGAAACCCCACAAGCACTAGCGAAAAGGATAATAGAACTATTCAAGTAAACTAGTGGCTTTTTTAAAATGAGAGAGGTATAAAAGATTTTCGATGATGTTGCAGAGAAACTTATGTTAAACAAATTAGTTTTGACATTATCCCATTCGACTAAGAAATAGAGTTGTAACTATGGCTGCTCTTTCTCCAAAGTCTGATGTTCTATCCCAATACTGTGTTAGGTCAATAAGTTTGCCTACTAGATCTCATCCTAGTACAATGAGCATCGAGCAAGTGCTCACTGTTGGAAAAATTGTGTTTAAAGAATGGAATTGTGCAATATTGTGGCACGGATTTCTTCACATGTCATTTGTGTAATGACAAGGCTAATTGTGGGATCGTGTTCTACTCCATGAGAACATCGAAATCATATATTTATTTGTCCAATTTGGTATTTGGATGAATAAGTTATGGTTGGTTAAAGTGAGGTGTTGGAAGTGACTAGTGAGTTTGTCCCACATTGGAAAATTAACAATAGTTTGAGTGGTTTAGATAGTTTTAGTTTGAATCAAAAGGAGTTTCAGCTACTAATTTCTCCTCTCGCTCAAAGATAGAAAGAAAAAGTGCAGTCAAAATGTGCAAATCAAAACCATATTCTGACATTATAGACATCTGCTATTTTTAGGCCATTTGGTGGAGATGGGGGAGCTTATTTTCAAGTTCCAATTTTCTTGTCATGGAATTTTTCAATCTTTTTTTATCATAACCATACCTCTTTTTAATCCGAATAAAAATGAGAAAAGAAAAAGCCCCCATCCAACAGTTGCATTATCGTTGCGCCAAACTATTACACATGTGGGAGAAATCGACTCCTGTGGCGATAAGTGGAACCGCCCTATGAAAGTGCTAAAAACACCATCAAAGGATTCACAGCGTCCAATCGAAAGTGGGTTTTAGATTTCAAAGTGGGGGGGTGCACTTCAGAAAATTTTCAAAAGTGCACTCTATTGCAGAAAGAAAGCTCAAAAATATGAACTTGTCAGCGCCAAAGTTTCAAATGCTTCATATATTTCCATTATCAAAGGACTAAACCCCACTTTCCACTACAAGCACTGGTAATGAAGAAGATTCAACTATTCCGTGTGATCTCTTGGCCATTCTTAATGAGGTTGGTATAAAAGAGATATGCAGATGCAGAGAACTTATTGAGCCTGTTTTCGCATCATCTTTTCTGTTATAAAAACCAGATTATTCACTATGGCTAGCTTCTCCCCCAAGTTAAACAGTCAAAGCCGATACCATTTCCGGTCAATTAGCAGGCCTGCAAAATCCGGTCTTAGCACCATAAGAATCGAACAAGGGCTTACCAAGCTTCAAATATTGGAGGCATCCGCATCCTCAAAGGCAGAGTCAATATGCAGTTTCTTTTATGACCATGGGGAGCTGCACAAATGCATTCAAGAACTTCTTAGTTTACAGCCAATATCCCAAAATATTGAGAATTTGGTCAAAGGGCTGTTAGAAGAATCAATAAGGTACATAGATATATGCAGCAATACAAGAGACATGGTTATGCAGATAAGGGAAAATGTTTGTGAACTTCAATCTGCTCTTAGAAGAAGGGAAGATTTGAGCCTTGAAAGCATTGTAAAGGCTTATTTTTGTACTAGAAAGAAAATGAAGAAGGAAATTTACAAGTGTTTGAAAATTTTAAAGCATCCCCGTCATTTAAACGCTATTCCTATGTGTGATTCAAATGAAGACAACCTCTCTGCCGCAACAATGAGATTTCTCCAGGAAGCGAGCATAAAGACTGCATCGATACTTGAGTCACTATTGTTCTTTCTATTGGCACAGCCTAATTCTAGGCGGTCATTGGTTTCAAAGTTCTTACACATAGGTGTAGGGGAGAGTGAAGGTCAACACAACAAGATGAGCGAGCTAGAGAAGTTGGAGATGGAATTGAGCAAAGATGTTGCTACTGAAGATAGGATCCAGTCTCAGCAAAGAACGTTGGAGGCTTTGGACTCGAAATTTCAAGGTCTTGAACATGGATTAGAGAGTTCATTTAGGCACTTGATCAATATGAGAGTTTGTCTTCTCAACATACTCTCAGATCATTCGGGTCCATTGTAATCATGATCAGAGTTTTCAAAAACAATTACTTCATATGAACATAAATAGAACATGAACAAAGTTTATTTCATTAAATGTAGTTTTACAACTCATTGTTCATTACTAGAATGCCGTATGCTCATTGCTATATGCTACAAACTCAATACTTTTTCAATGAACTGATCATATATTAGGTGTTCCCATCCTGCCTGGAGCAACAGCTACCACAACTATAGGTCAAAAAGAAGAAGGTTAAGGTCATTTCCAGCCATTGAACCGTATAGGACAGGTATAAGGTGTAAAGCTACCCTGCAGAACAAAGTTATCCTCTGCAGTTCTTCCTAAGAACCACGTGCTCGCACAAAAACAGGCTTCAGGTCTGCATGTAAAATCATTCGTTTTAAAAGTAACACTCATTTTAATAAGATTATACAGTACTTAAAACTGAAAGTTATCAACTGATTTACCAGATTATATTTATGATATCCAAATGATTGTCAACTTTGTTGAAAAGTTCAGATTCTTGGAAAGAAGCCAGAATATTGTTATAGCGCCATCAATTCCAATTAGCCCCCCGTTGAAAATATTACGAGTAATCACATCAACTTGCATCCTGTACTCAGAACTATGAGGCTATCAGAAAGAGTCCACAAGTTCTGACTAACTAATCCATCTTGACAGAGATTTGTCTTTCGTCAAATGCATAGGATGGTCAAGTAAAGGAAAGGGTATGCCGAAAAGTGCATTTACCATTATACGCTCAACCTCAGGAATTCTCACCACCATGAAGACTACACGTGAAGAGATCTAGTCTACCCCTCAAACTGACTTGGCCCTTTCCAATCCTTGGAACAACTTTATTATCACGTTGAGAAATGCCCTTCAATCATGCATGTCCACTAGTACTAAAATTGCCACCAAACGATCCCTAGCACATTCCTAACGTGTCAGCGTCACATATATAAACTGTATAGCCTCGTCGAAAAGACCATTTACCATTAACGTGAAATTGGATAACATATACTCAATCAGTTAATGTTCCCTGAGCTAGTTTCACTTTCGACAGAGCAAGGTGCAAGCATTTCAACATGTTGTACAACATTTACGTGAACCACTTTCTTTCACTATGATCCAAAGCTGATGTATACTCAAACTGTTATGATCCATTTACAGTACTACAATTATAGGTGTTAATATTCCGGAACCTGGATTCACTTTGAGCAGAGCAAGGGCCAAGGTGCAAGTTTTGACAGATTGTACAACATTGGTATGAAGCCCTTAGGCCTCGAGTGCTACAAGAAAATTTGGTTGCCATGTACAATCGAGACCTTAATCTCTGGTATCGTGTATCATTCCAATTTTCTAGTCCCCTGCTATTGGTTTTTACTTTTTAGTCAACCAAAACTAAAATTATTAAGAAGTCATCAACCATAGAAAATAATTAGCATTCAGATAGTTAATAATTGTCATTTGACAATTTTGATTAATATCCCAAAATACCCTTGCATTTATTTGGTCAAATTACAATGTCACTGAGAATTAAGGGAGTTGATTTGTAATCCAATTTAGTATGGAGTAATACATACGAATATCTTTATTGTCCGCATTACAATATTCATAATGAATGAAGGGTGATAACCGGGTTGGTCTCTTTTGGAGAAATTATAACATCTCCGGTCCACTTTCTTTTTATTGAACCGGTAAAGTACAATTTTGGGAGTAAAATGTCGAAGATACCCTTAATGAATAAAAGACACACACACAAAGTCTCTGCTCAAAATTGGGCATTGCAATGCAAAATCTAGGCACCGCAATGCAAAATCTGGGCATCGCAATGAAAAATCTGGGAATCGCAATGCTAAAGTTGGGCATCACAATGTAAAAGTTGGGGATCACAATGCAAAAGTTGGGCATCGCAATGCAAAAGTTGGGCATCGTTTGTCTTTACGCTGCCTTCTGCACGTTTGTCTTCCCTTATTAATGACTTTGAGAATGAGAAAAAGTGTTTACTTTCTCTCTCTCACTGATCACCTTCTTCGAGAATGATAAAATATCTTGGGAATGACAAATATTTTCTTTTTTCCACCCACTTTTTCTCATTTCTTTCTCTCTCACTCTCTTTCCTGGAGTTCAATCCAGAATCGCTTAGGAAGAGTCTCCGTTTTTTAACCTCAATACAAAGCCTGCTTGTCGAAGAAATAGATTTGAAATTGTGATGAGTTTTCCAATAAAGTTAGCAATAGAGAAAGAGACTGCTTGTCGAACAAATAGATAGGCAGCCCCTCTAATCAAAACCACACGGGAACTATGGAGCTCTCTGGCGGCCGAAAATTAAGAGATCACTTGATCTGATTCACATTGTACGTAAGCAATGGTATTTAGAATTGGTCTGTATTCTTGCCGGTCTGGAACTTTGGATTGCATCGTTGGTAACAAGATGAGTTTGAAACAAGTTGACAGGGACTTTATGAGTCCCTCCACGCTCGTCATCGTAAGTTTTGACGCCCAAATCATAAGTTCTGACACTCGCATCGTAAGTTCCGACGCTCACATCATAAGTTCCGACACCTACCTCGTAAGTTCCGACACCCACATCATAAGTTCCGACGCTCGGTGCTCCGACGCTTTGTGTCTTATTTCCTATTTTGTTTTTATTAATATTGTTCCATTTTCTGAGATTCAGGCTTGAATATCCCCATCTTTAGTCTTCCTTCAAGAGCAGGTTTAGTTAATGGTGACAGTTGCTCGTCCACTTTCCTGGGTCTCTAAGTTTCGTTCAGTGGACGCGGGAGAGAGAAAACGATGACTTGATGAGCATTTTAGAAAGAAATTAACGAAAATGTACTTATACGGTTGGGAAAAAAAATCGGGTAGTGGAGCGGTTACAATTTCCAAAAAGGGGACCGGCTAGCAATTATTCCATGAAAGAAATACTCCTTTTCGAACAAAAAAATTTCAAAAAAAAGTACACTTAATTTGAGATGGAGGAAGGATTACTCTTTTTGTCCCAATTGAGTTTTTTTATTAGAAAACTAGATCATCATGCCCGTGCCTATAGCACGATGCCAGTATATATGATTTCGTCAATTGAAATGACAGCGCCTAAATAAAATGTGCGATTTAAAAAATGTTATAGTTGAGGGGTACATTGTTTCAAGTGATAATTGAGGGATTGATGCTTTATAAGGGGTGATTGTTCAGAAGATTAATCGCATGGTATGACTTTGTAATATGGAGATAAAACATAGGAAGAAGAAAAAGAGGTGACTGCTTATAATATTAATTGTATGGGGTGACTTGTAATAGAGAAAGAAAAAATAGGGAGATAAAAATTGATAACTACTCACACATGTGAATGCGAGGGTGAATTTCAACCGTTAAATTTTTTAAGATAATTTTATTTCAACCTCTGAATAGCCCTAGTCAATTACCTAGTTGTTTTATAGGAGTAATATAGATAGATAGATTTCTAGAAAGCATAAAATATAAGCAGTTTATAGATTTCGTGCACGTGCCTATGACATGGTATCAGTATGAAGATGATCTGTGTATGAAGTGAGTATGATTCTAATAAATTAATATATGCTTGAGATTTTGTAGGGGTCGGATCAATGTACACTATACAAAGTAAAGACGACATCCCAAAAACTAAAGAAAAACACATTTTATTGGCTGTAAAATTTTGTAACTCATTCAAAAAGAGTAGAATTAAACACATGTTAATTGAAACAAACTTCAAAATGAAAATCTCAGACAAAAAACCATAAAATAAGTTGAATAAGACGGAGTGAACTAACAAAAGACTATTCAAAATTCAAATCACAAAGATTTCAAACCAATAAGGGAAAGTTAGCACAATTTTTTTTAAAAAGAAAGAAATTAAAAATAAAAATATTTAAAATTACAAAAATTAATTACAAAACTTACGAACATAAAAAAAACTAAATATAGGCCGGACAAAAATTAAATTGAGATTTCAATTGATTACTATAACAGTGCCTAAATAGAAGATGTGATTTAAAAAAAAATATTATAGTTGAGGGGTACATTGCTTCAAGTGATAGTTGACGGATTAGTGTTTTATAAGGGTTGACTATTTATAATATTAATCGCAGGGTGTGATTTTGTAATGTGAAAATAAAACATAGAGAGGAGAAAAAATGGTAACTGCTCATAAAATTATTTGTAGGGGATGACTTGTAATAGAGAAAGAAAAAATCGAGAGTTAAAAATGGATAACTAATCACACATGTGAATGCGAGAGTAAATTTCAACCGTTAAATATTTTAAGATAATTTAATCTCAACGTCGTAATAGCCCTAGTCAATTACCTAGCTAAAGAAAAAAATAGAGAGTTAAAATGGATAATTACTCACACATGTGAATGAGAGAGTGAATCTCAACCGTTAAATATTTTAAGATAATTTAATCTCAACTTCTGAATAGCCCTAGTCAATTACCTAGCTTCTTTATAATATAGATTAAGGAGTTGATTGTAAGCAATTTTAATAGCACATATATATAAAAACTGTAAAGTTCATCTTATAAAATTTCAAACATCTATTAGACCATAATAATTGACAAAAATAATTTAATATTTTTTTAATTAAAAAATAGCACTCATTTCACAGTATTTCTACTAAACATCTTACATCAGTTTTGAAACAATTGAGTGCCAAAACATTTGGGGGTTGCGCTATATAGACCCCCAAAAGCTATAAGCATACCCCCGAAAAACCTAAACTTCATATTCTACCAATCCCCTCTAACTATAACCCATCCATCCTTTATCCTTCTTTATTCCCTTTTCCCACACCCAGTACTCCCTCCTCCCCTTCTCGTCGCAGTATGTCTCCCCCCCCCCCACTTAGCATTCCTTCTTCCCCTTCCCATGCTAGTCCCGTCTATGTTTCAGTCTCCGCTCCTTTTACAATCGCAATCCTCCATCTCTGCCCAAACATCTCTTCGTGTTCCGACCAAGCCTAGCCCTGGCCGAACCCACCATCTCCCTCCATAATCGGCAACACGAGCACCAATCTTCGGTCTCGTCTTCATCTTTCTCCAACTCCGGCCTATGCCACCCCAACCCCAGCCAATTCCTTCACCATCTAAGACTACAATCAATGCTCGAAGCAAAATAGATAAATAAATTAGATTGCTAGTGTTCGGCCCTAGTTGCCCAAACAACATAGTATTGTTCAGCTAGGGCTAGTCGAACAACCTTGGGTAATTTTTCTTATTTATTTACACTATTCGATCATGGTTGGCTGAACAACTTAGTGTTGTTAGGTTAGGGCTGGTTGAACAACCTTGGGTAATTTTATTTTATTTTGAATTTACGTTGTTCGGTCATGGTTGGTCGAATAACACTAAGGTGTTTAGCCAACCATGGCCGAAGATTTGAAATCAATTTTTTTGTTGCTATTTTACCCGTGTAATTTAGGGAAAGATTGGAAAAAAATTAGGGGAAAGAGTCGAACATTCAAAAAAACAAAAAAATTGCTCCTGAGTTGATTTATTAATGGAGTTTGGGAATGGTTCATGGAAGGAAGAGGAGGAGAGAAAGAAGGAAGGAAGTGATGGGAAGGGAAGGGAGGGAGTGTAGCAAAGAAAAAATAAGAAGAAGAGACGGTGAAATGGAGGGAGGCGGGAGAAGAAAACGGGGGGGGTAGGTGAATGTAAAGACCCGAGCCTGAGAACCAGGTCCGCTACGTGTAGCCCACACACTGACCCACTGAACACGCAACACCTTGGGTCATTAGGCCCACCACAAGCCGACTCAAAAGTCCATGGATTATGTTGGTTTCCAGTAGTAACGCATGGCTATCTTATAAATCAAACACAAGTCTCACATCTACCCGATGTGGGATTGGGGTATTACAATCTCCCCCACTCAAATCCTTAACGTCTTCGTCAAGTCCGAATCATACCCCGGGCAATGCAGGAATCAAGAGGTGGCTCCCACCTTCTGCGGTGTAGCACTTTAGCCCGTATAGCACTTTTTTCCCACATTTCCGGCCAGGACCCGCTCTGATACCATTTTGTAACGACTCGAGCCCGAGAACCCGGTCCGCTACGTGTAGCCCACACACTAGCCCACTAAGCACGCAGCACCTTGGGTCATCAGGCCCACCACAAGCCGACCCAAAAGTCTATGGATTATGTTGGTGCCCAGTAGTAGCGCATGACTACCTTATAAATCAAGCACAAGTCTCACATCTACCCGATGTGGGATTAATGTATTACAGTGAAGGTTACGCATAGAGGTCGGAGTGAGAAGGGAAGGGGGTATGTTTATTAGACAGTAAGGGTAAAACAGGAAGTTAAGATTTTTAGAGGTACACTTATAAGAATGGGGGGGGGGTCTATAGCGCCACCCAAATTTTGGATTTCATGTATATATAATATTCGAGTAGATCTCCTAAAAGACCGTTTTACGGATCTTGATCCGTAAGACGATGTCTTTCTCCCTCAAAGCTCAGCCCACCCACACACAGTGAATCAAGTCAAAGAGACGCGTCCTACAAAAAATACTCGTAAGACAATCTTTCTTAAATTTTACCATAATAGCATCATGACAAAAACTTACAAAAAACTGTCTAACGAGTATTTTCTATAAAGGGATTTGCTTAACGGGAACTACTCTAGTCCCATTTACGATAACGTAATGACATGTGAACTTAGAACATTCATAATGGTGAATGCTTTTTGTTTAGGTTTTCTGTGGCTACCACGTGTCACATCATCTCCACCTCAAAAACCAAAAACCTCAAACATTTATCCATTATAAAAAACATTGCAACAACTTTTTTTTATGAGTCACTTTATCCTTACCACTTTTACTTTCATATACTCCATCCATTTTTAAAATATTGTCTACTTTGATCCGACACACTGTTTAAGAAAAAGTAATTGACTGTATTATAAATATTGGTGAAATGTGTGGTTTTCTTTAATACTCTTGAGTATGTGATCATAATTAAAGTAGATAGAAAAAGTAAGTATAAAGTGGTAAAAGTGTTTTTTTAAAGAGAGTTTTGAAAGACGATAATTATTTAAGAACGAACGAAAAAGGAAAGGTTGACGATAATTTGAAAACGGAGGAAGTATATATTATGCATATTATCTTTTTAATATATAAAGTGAAGTAAATATATTTTTCTTATTTACTTTATTATTATTATTATTATTATTATTATTATTATTATTATTATATATATATATATATATATATATATTATTTTTATTTATTGAGCAATAACAATTTGACGATATTATTAAAATTTCATAAATTTAAAAAGGAGTACACCATTAAGCAATTAATTACTACAAGTCTACAAACAAGCAGATTATGATTATTGTTAGAAAAATGATATCCTTACCACTAATCCTACAACTTTCCTTACAACTAAGCTTTGAATTAGGAAAAAATATTTTGAACAAAGATAACTTTACCCTTCTTCAAAGCTTAGTTGTAAAAGTAATTGTAAGGCTAACAATGTTGTTATTGTTATCCATTTTTTGTAGTTTGATAAAGAAAAAAAATGAATGAAAATTTGGTAGTATTTTTATTTTTGTATGATGTGGCATCTTATGTGTCATATTATTAACATAACTTTTTAATTTATTGTGAGTAAAAAAATAAGATCATTTGAAAATTTTATTAGAGTATTTTTATAGTGAGGAAAAAAAAACAAAAAACGGATATAAAAAGCACATCGGAGGCTTGGAGCTACACATTGTTTTGACAAGAGAGGGTTGATTTCCTTTTCATTGGGTCCATAAGTGAAAAGTGGCTCTTTGGTTAAAGGAGCTACTCCTTTGGAAAGAACTCTCAATTTCTTCAAACAATAACAAAAAGCTTCCAAAAAGGTTTCGAGTAATTCTTATGTAAGAAAGTTTTATGGATCTTAATTGATAAGTTAGAGCCTCATTATCCCATAGCTCAATCCATAAATATACAGTGAGTTGGATAAAAAAGATCCGTCTTATAAAAAATAATCGAAAAATCGTTTTACCTAAGTTTTTACCAAAGTTTTTTGAGAAATGAAAGAATTGTACAAAAAGAACCATCGTTGATGCTCTAAGTTTCGCTAAAAATATCTATTTTCCAATTTTGCAATTTACCCATGTGATTTAATCCTCCGGATACCTATATCTCTTCTATTGCTTTTAACTTTATGACGTTCGGGAGTGTTAGTTCTTCATGGTGGTACACCTCTTAAAAGCACCTAACCTAATTCCTCCTTCACGATATCTCCTCCATTAGTACTCAACACACTAATACAATACCAATTTCTAATTAAATAGATGGTTTGTTTAATTCCTACTTTTATAATGTCTATCTAATAGTGAGGAAAACCAATTCCGGCTGCCTGCCGCCAACAACGGCTTCGATCACCATCACTATATGATATTTATTTTTAAATATATAAAAAGAACCACTGCTTTCGATCACCATCACTATATCCTATTTAGTTTTAAATATATAAAAGTTCAAAAATTTGTCGTCACCAAGACTTAAACCTATGCCATTTTTAATTACTAACAACCATTAGCAATAAGTTAGACTAATTATTTGACATATTATTGAAATTTTATGTTAATTATAATCTAAAATTACAATTGAATTTCACAAATTAGCCACATCATGAAATTACTATGATTTTAAAAACAAATTTCACTTTATTTATATTAAATAAAATTTAAATATTTATTGAATTCAAAATTGACACATCTAAACTAACCCTTACTGGAAAAAAAAAAAAAAAAAAAGAGATACAGAATCATGAACATCAAAACGAACTATATAAACAGAATCATGATTATTATTTTCGTCAACTTCATTACACTTCAACTTTGTAGTTACGTTATTCACTCCATCCATGAAAAATGTTAAAAGCAAATAAAAATCTAAATATATCTTTATCAAATAATGTTGAACGAATGCCTCTAATAAAATAATAGTAAAAAGTTAACTAATTAGTATCAAACAAAGTAAAGGGATTTATATCCACACAAATATACGGAAGAAAAAAAGGGTGATAATATACGGTTTTTTTCATTAATTTTCAACCGCTATAATACATTATTTTTGTTTTTAACAAGTAATGGACACGTTTGGGCGCAAAGGGAATGAGTATACCCGAATGAAATTTTGTTAGGGGCGCGTTGTATCGTAATTCTAGTTTGTGCATCGAAAATCAAAATTGTGCATCGAGATTTACTAATTCTAAAACGTGCATCGCAAATCCAAAATTGTATATCTAGATTTTCTGTCAGCATAATCCAGTTTGTGCATCAAAAATCAAAATTGTACATCAGGATTTATTAATTCCAAATTGTGTCTTGCAAATCCAAAATTGTGCCTAAAATTTTTTTCATTGGTAATCCAGTTTGTGCATCAAAAAATTAAAGATGTGCATCAATATTTATTTTTGTATTCTAATTTCAAATTGTACATTGCAAAAAAAAAAAAAAATTACATCTGGATACCCAAATTTTGAATAACGATGTATCTAATTTATGCATAGATTTTCACCCATTTTGTCACCGGTCAATCTATGCAACTTCAATTTGCTCACCGAAGAGTCAAAATTTTGGCTCCGCCACCAAATTTAGTATTCCCTTCGTCTTAAAATTATTATTTTGGTGGATTTGGTGCAAGGTTTAAGAAAATATATTTGACTAAATTATTAATATTATTTTGATGTATAATTTACTTTAAATATCATATTTATATAATCCATAATTAAAATAAGATAAAATAATAAAAAATTGGCCTAAAAAATATTAAAAAATAATTATTTTAAAATAAACGAAAAAAAAAAGACGATAATTTAGAGTGATGGAGTAGATATTCGAACAACGACAAGATGTACCAACAATCAACATGCAATGATGCAAATGAGTCATAATTGCATAATGTCCAAAGTGAGGCTTAGGTTCCAAATCTTCGGCTGACACTGACTGGTGCAATGCTTTTGAAACATGGGAAGGTCTCTTAAGTCTTAACTAAAGTAAACGAAGAATAATCCAAAAAGTCTGTCCTTTTTGTCTTGTTTACTTTCTTTACTTTTCCTTCTTTTTAATTTTAGTTCCCTATAAAAGTTAGTACTCGTTCATCCTCCCGTCTCAAAAAATATTATCTTGATTTTTTTTCATCTATTTTAAAATAATTGTTTTGTTTAAAATTTTTATTTTTAAGGATAATATTTTTATCATTTTATTCTTATTTTTTAAATTATACTCTAATTATGTATCACGTACACATAAACTTTAAAATAAACTACATATCAAATTAATATTAATAATCTAATCAAATGTGTTTTTTAAACCGTGTATCAAGTCAATCCAGATGATAAAAATAATACAAAACAATTATTTTAATATCTACACATTATACTATGATTTTACTATTGGATCAAATTTTTACAATTACATCCTTTAAATTTTACTTTTAGTTTTTTTTCATAACCAAAGAAAACATATTTATTCAAAGTTTGGTAGACGAAAAATGTCAGTATGATATTTTTTATTGTAAAGTATAACTTTAGTCATAAGATTAATTAATAAAACCATTAAAAAAGTAAAAAAAAAATAACTATGTTTTTCTTTGATGTTTGATTAAAAAATAATGTTAAAATACAATTAGAAAAATAAATTGATTAGTCAATTTAAAACAGACAAATACTTAAGGGGTGGTTTTGTCTAAACATGTATTTATTTAATGAAATAGTTAAGGATATAGTGAATAAGCAAAAATTGTAGTGGAAATAACATCTCCCTAGATAAATTATATTATTAATACCATCTATAAATAATGCAATTATTAGATTATTTATTTTATTTATATAAAATAAATGTAGATAATAATTATGTTATTATGTTTCTACATATTATGTGTAAATAATATAGGTAAATAAAGTAGTATTGTATATAAATGTATATAAAATATTAAAATAAGAAATATCATGTTTAGATAACGATCAACACACCTTAAATGCTAAAAATGACAAAATGACTGTTATTATGCCCAAACAATATTCCGTAATATATATATTGATCACGCAAAAATCGTGGTGACCTTATCATTTTGTCCAAGTACGAAACAAAGTTGATGATGTAATCCATTTAGCTGAGATAATGGCTGATAACCTGTCAAAGACAAAACAAACGCCGTTAAGGAGTCGGGTGTATTCCGACTAGAACCCTCCGGCGTGAGAGTAAGGTTTCCGGTACGATGGGTAATAAATGTAACCGTTCTTTTCTAAGATTTAGATAGTGCAATTATGATAAGTGTAGTAGGATATCTGAAATTGGTTTGAGAAATAACAGTAGAGAATGTCTCATATTTATACATGAATGATCGTGTGAGGTGGCGCCTTTCTATTCGGGGACATGTTGCGGTTGATAATAAATGATCTAATGTCATATCAGGAGTGATTGGACTGTACGATGTCGGGGGAGTGGTTGGTTCTGTGTGTCAGCATTTTCGGCGCATGGGAGGGCTCTTGCCAGACCCATCGACTATTGACTGTTGCCGAGGCTGAGCTAGTTTGGGTCAGGGGCTGTAGATCTCTCAACTACTCTATTTGACTTATTGCTCCTCGTCAATATTTGTGAGCTTGTGTGTGCCTGTCGAGATCCCTTCTGCTCGGCTACCAAGTCGTCTCCAGCTCGATAAGTATGGCATAAGTGGGTCCTTCTTTTGGGATATTGGGGATATCTCGGATTCTGTCCTTTAATATATATATATATATACAATTTTCTAAATTGAAAATGATAAACTAAGCATGTTATCTTAGCAAAACCCAAATGAGATCAAAAGGACGAGTTGGGTGCCTAACCCCTTCCCAACTCGTAACTTAGCCCCCCAACCTATACTTTCTGGTATTTTTGGTTTTTCTTTGTTTAACCTTAAAATAGAGGTGACGACTCTGTATACATAATTTTATAATCCAACGAGGCCAAGTGCATTCCCATGTGCTTTAATATTTTGAAACACGCCGTCTTCAAGTGACAACGAGAGTCTCGAAAAAGGGTACTCATAGTGGCGATTCTACTAGGGATATTGTTTGAAAAAAACATAAAGATGGCTAGACTCAATTTTTTTTGGATTTGCTAATTTGTTTATATACACATAACTTGCTTACATACTTGTTGTTTTATATTAGTTTATATATATATATATATATATATATATATATATATATATACACTTTTCTTTGTATATTATTGCAAATATGTGTTTGATTTGTTATTGCCAATATTCTGTGTGGAATGTGAAACATTTGTAATTTGTATTCATTTGGGCGAAAGCCAGACATGTAATAAATGTTTATCTATTCGCTCTGTAATTTTATTTTGGGCATTAGGATCAAATGTAATTGATAGAAATAAATAGTTTTCCCACTTTTCTTTCTATTTATTGATGTGATGGCTGTCACGCTCGCTCGCTCCGTTCCTTTGGGATTCAAACTAATCAGACGAGGAAATCTACAAACAAACAAAAAACAGGCCAAATTTTACTGCTTTATATCTGTAAAAAGTTTCTTACTTTTTAGTTGACTCACACACGTGCACTAATATATATATATATATATATATATATATATATATATATATATATATATATATATATATATATATATATATATATATTAGGACACTTCATGACTATTCTGTTTTTATACCTCAAAATTAATGACCAATCCCAGGTACATGTAAAGTGAGGCTAACCAATAATTTTAGTGATATCTTGCTAGAACGATTGAATGATGGATCCTGGAAATAGTATAGGCCATTCGCTCAAGATTTGTCCAATCTTGGGAAGTCGAAAGACACGTGGAATACGAAGGTCTTATACTCTGAAGAAAGAATCAACTGTTCCAGAACATAATAAAGAGAGTCAAAACAAAGCTATGCTTTCCGATTAGCTTCAGGATAATAAATAAAACATCTGTTAATAACAATGATACACACTGTACTTTCCCGAGCCAATCACTTTGAGTCTTTCCTTCTCATACAATATCCTCGACCTTGTTTTCTCCCAGAAACCTAGTCCGGACCTGAAAAGGAAGAGACAGTATTGGTTATTTGATTAGAGATTTGGGTTTAGAAATAGAGGACATTTTAGGAAATAGAGATTTGGGTTCAGAAACAGAGATCAGTTCGAATACATATTTGGGTAAAATGGTTGTCGAAGAAGAACAAACTTCTATTGGTACAGATACAAGGGCTCCAGGACATGCCCCTACCCCTGCAATGCAACAATAGATATATCAGAAACTAGGTGCTCACATGCTCACACCAATCGCCTAATGGGATTGATAGCAAACCTCATGCAAAGTCTAAAGCCAAACACTGAAAATGCGTTTTCCCCAGTGGCACCTCATATCAACCTCAAATGTCCCTCCAAACACAAACTTTCAAATGCCAAACACCGACCCACCATACCAAAACCTCAACCCTCCTCAAAATACCAAATTACCCAATCATCAAAACCAAAACTCCAACCTTCCTCCTCAAAACCAAAACATTGACCCATAATTTCCAAACACTTACTCCCCATACCAATACACCAACCCTCATCCCAATGCCAACACCAATACCATTTATTCCCCCCAGAACACCAATCCCCATACCAGCACGTAGGAAACCTTCCATTCTCCATCACAAACCCATTCCAGAATAGTCCCCATGCCAATCCTAGAAGCTATGACCCCCAAGGGCAAGTTACAACCTATCTCCCATTCAATAATTTTGGCCATCAAACAGGGGCTATAATCATGGCCACAGATGCTGCCAAAGCACCACCACTTTCAAAAATTGAAACAAATGTCGAGACTCTCAAAGAAATGATGCTCAAGGTTCTAAGAAAAAGAGAATTCTCTACACGATCATTAAGCCTATAGCCTTCATCAATTTTACCATCAAAATTCAAGATGCTCGACATAGAAAAATTTGATGGAATCGATTGCCCTATTTCCCACTTACGATATGCCACCGGGATGCAATCAAGAGGTGCTAGTTTGGAAGCAATGGCTGCCAATTTCCACTTAACATTGGTAGGGGCTGCGAAACAATGGCTCATATTAACAGACAGTAGCACACTAAATACTTGGGACCAGATCGCTGACGAATTTCAGAAGAGATATAAAGATAACAGTAGCTCTGAAAACAAGAGGGAGTTAGAATTATGCACCCAAAGGGAAAAAGAAACCTGCGCAGATTTTACAGCCAGATGGAAAAAGAATGTTGCCCAAACTCTGGATAGGCCCACCCTAGTTGAATCAACCAGAATGTTCATGAAAACCTTCAGCCGATATATCTTGAAAACATGAAGTACCTTCCCTACGGAGATTTCATTGCTATCATTGAAGTGGGAATCCATATAGATGAAGAAATATGGACACGACAATTGAAGACCAATGCATCTCCCAACTCTTTCGTTACTCCAAAGGAAATTTGACATCAGGGACAACAGTCAATGTTGTGGGAGATATCCTAGCATCCTCACCACTGGTCAATTTTACCAACTAGGCTTATGGTAATATACCATGGTCGTACAGAATAAATATGACAATTAAGCACTATTGGGGGAAACAATGGCACGAACATAAACTCCAGGGGATTCTATAAAGGAAGTAACATACACTATGACCAACTACATGCTCCCATGTCACTAATATTACGGGGACTAATGACGCAAGGGGTCCTAAAACCAATAAAAAACTACCAACCCATGAAACCATTACCCAATTCATGGAATCACTCCCAGTATTGTGAGTATCATCGCTATGGTGGGAACCTCACTCACAAATCCTATTTGCTCAAAAATGCCATTCAGGATCTCATCGATGACAAAGTCATTGACAAGCCACCCCCAGTACTAAATGTAATGAACAACCCCTTACCCCACATCAACACAATCAAGGCTAATGATGTAACAATTTGTGTCCCCGCTTAGTTTGGAAATGATACGACATCTTTGATTTACGTTGCTACTTCCCAATCCGATTCCAACTACAACATGCTAAACATCGTGACAGACAGTTATCTGGGTATGATTGAGGCTATCATTGATAGTCCATTACAGAACTCGTACACTACCACTAGCCCTACCTTTACTACTAGGGACCTGGTTAACCATTTCGGATACACCTTTGCGACGGGCAACCCTTTTCTTGTTTCTTGGGGAGCACTCGTGCTCGGAGAAAGCGAGCCAGACCGCAAGCTTGCTTCAACTCCATCTTTTTTCGCGCCAGCACCGATCATAGTAACATGCTTGATATGCTCATTTATAGGGTCATCATTAGTCATGGTAGCGATTCTAATAGGGTCTGTCCTTTCAGAGTCAAAGCTGGAAACATGGACACTCAAAACCTCAAAATTTTGAATTTACGAGCTGGTTTGCTCAGAACTTAGCTGCTCGGCTTCAAAGCTTTTTTCAAATTCGGGTGAAGCCCCATGGTCATAACTACGCCCTTCGATCTCAGATCCACTTTCTTCGTGAGAAGACATCCTAGAAGAATCGAGGTAATGACACATTAATTCTTGCCCGAAAAGCAAGCATAAGGGGGCAGGCAAAACCCTCAAGTAGGGTTCTACATTTCGGACTAGTGAACAGGGCACCAGCTTGGCTTTCCTCGATTCCTACCTATGTGTGTGCTCATGTTGGTGTGAAACCCAAAAAAAATGGCAATCAAAGCTGAAGAACCCAGAAACCCAAAAAGGGCGGGGATCATGAAAATCAACAAAGCAGAAAAATCAGGAAGGAACGACAAAAATTATCAAACTCTCAAAGGGATGTCAGACGCTCGTATGTTCATCATGGGTAGATTCCAGATCGTAACCAGATCATCATCATATGCCCAACAAGCATCATCGAACCCCATATCTAAGGTTCTAGAGGAGAGAATGGAAAGGAAGAAATCAAGTTCAAAAAAGGTTTAAATTAAGATGTTACCTTTTAATTTCGAAAGTTTCTGATATAGACGAATGTAGTGGAGTCGTTATTGTAACGATTCAAAAATGATTTCACTGATTGCAAGAAAAAGCTAGAGAAAGTCTTATGAATTTGAGGGTTTGTAAAAGGGTAGACGGGAGAGAGGCACCCACTTTTATAAGTGGTTTGGAAAGGTAAAATGGGGTAAAAACACAGAAAGGAATGATTGGTTGTGTATGCGGCGTAGGAATCGAGTCATCGCATTAAATGCTACCTCAAGAAAGGTGTACTAGTGGAAGCTCTCCTCTACAAGTGACGGCTACATACGACACGTCCATTCGATACGCCCTTAACATCGTCTGCTAGCATTAACTATCGGAGATACCAGGTTCATGCCATTGTCCAGTAGTCTCTTCCACAAACTTTGTTAAGTCTTTTAACAATCAAGCGATGAAACATGCCAGTATGAGCCATGAAATATGCTCCTCGCTCGAGCAACTGTGTTCGCCAGACAAGGAGAAGGGGGCCACTGAGCTGCCCGGCCCAAATGGCCTAAGCATCTGTCACATGCTCACATGTGATCATATTTCCACGGGCGAGGCACATGACTATCTTCGGCTGCAAGCATGATCTTTTAGCGAGTGGAGATACATCCTCTTCCGGGGGCCGAGTGTGTGGCAAGCAGGATACCGTAGCGGGCAGAGTTAGCCTGCTCAAAGGTTTGGATAACGATTGTCCAGAATATGGGGAGTTGATGTCGAGAAATCCGCCCCCACGTTCTGGATGTGGTCTTGATCACATTTGTCATTTCCGCTCACGCAGTTACGACCATTGCCTTGGCCTTCATGGCTAGGCCTATTAAACCCCTTTAGCAGAAGAGGCAAGGTACGTCCACATATACACATGCCAAAACTCTGTCAAATTGTCTATGCACTTGCTGGTTGTCTAATTATTACACCGGAGTGCCTTTGTAGGAAAAACCTCTTCCCAGTTTACGTTTGACTTGATACTTGACATATTTGGACTGCAAAGAACTAAAGCCCGGATATCCTATTTGTTAAATCCTAGTGTATCTACATAATTTGGATACATCAACAATAAAAACTCAATTTATATTTCTAAAAAAATATTTGTTGATTGTAGATTTTGTGAGTGCATAAATATGTGTAAATGTGTGTTAAATTATGATCTTTGTTAAATAAAGATAAAAGTAACTCAACTGAGTGATCACGAGGTAGAGAGAGGGTGAAGAGTGGGCTAAGCATAATGTAATATTATTATTACTTTGGGGATAATTAGGTGGGTGTGTTTGTTGGGGGGGGGGTGTTGTCAAGCGGATCTACCTTATGAGGTGTTGGGGCAAGCAACCCCACTAAACAAATTTAAATAGTATGAAATGACAATGTTTTAGCCAGGGACCCCACTTAAATTTTCTTCTTCCCTTACCGATCAGTATCACGGAGGCACGAACATAACAAAAAGGAAAAACATGCGGAGCGCAACGTAAGCAGCATACAACAATGGCAAACCCCTTCAAAAAATTCATCATTTTGAATTTTGATGCGGATTTTGACACAAAGCTTGAAGAGGATGTGGATTGAAGTTAGTTTTTAAAAACAAAAGTCAGTAATAAACACACTCCATCTTTTCCCTCTTTATTTTATTTAAAATTATGGCTTTTAATTTGGGGTTAAATAATTTATTTAAGTGATGAATTTGTATAGGGAAACAACTTTTGGAGCTTTAGTTGAGCTTATCTTGGAACAATTTGAAGGTAATATTCGATTTGTTGGAATTAGTTGTTGTTTTGTTGGGTTTATTGAGATTCTTGAGTTTATATCCAAAATTATGACTTTGTTTGGGGGAATTTTTTGTTTAACCATTTTTTTCTTCTAGATTCACCACTAGGTATTGTTGGGGAAGGGGAAGGGGAAGGGGTGAAGGGGTGGTCTGTACAGGACTACAGGGGTTGAATACATTTTTGGAAATTAAATGATTTACGAAAAATCAATATACAAGTCATTTTTTTGAAACAAAAGTTTCATTTTTCGTTAAATCGTAAAAACTTTTATAGTAACGTACTACATTTTTCAAAAGTTACCAAATACCGTTAAATAAGAAAAATATTTTCCATAAGTTATTTTTCATAAAACAAACAAGTCTAACTATATTTTTCGTTAGTGTACCATACAATACTACGATGCTTACCGTAAAACAAATCTGTAAATGCATTGTGTATTCATGATGCTCTATCATTTTTCATTTACAACCATCTATTACTATCTTTGTCTCTAGCCGAGTGTTTATTTGTTGATTTTTTTTGTTTCTAAATGAAAGTTTTTTTTTTTTTAATAAAGTTAGTAAATTCACTTTGTTTTGTATCATTTCCTAGTGTGCACTTGCAATTTTAAAGTGTAGTAGATACTAAGGACATCTATGAATATGTACTATTAATAGGAGGAGTAATTCTCTAATAACACCATCTTATTGATCTTTATTCGTAAGATGAAACTCTAATCTCTTACAACTGAACTTACCAACACACGGTTGATCGGTTTAAAAGGACTCGTTTAACGTAAAATACTTGTAAAACAGTCTTACCTAAGTTTTTACCTAATAAGAGCTAGCCTCAACGGATGGGAGACTTAAGCAAGAAGTACGGGTTTTTGAGCTTTTATGTATACATAACACTTATGTAAGAATGAATAGAGTATTAGATATGGCTTAAATAGCAAACTGTTCTCCCTACTTTAGAATCTTATTCAAGGTCACACCACTATATATATTTTATATGAATATATATGAGAGATATAAGAGAATAAAATATATTTAATATATATTATATTTATAGTATTAGTAAATATAATATATGTGTAATATATTATAATTATCTTTAGATTTACTTTCCTAATTTACTTGTATTTAGGTTTCCTAGTTCCTCTTGTATTTAGGTTTCATAATCCCTCTTGTATTTAGGTTTCCTAATCCCTCTTGTATTTAGACTCTCTAGGTTAAACTTGTGTAGCAAGTATTGTACTCCTATAAATATGTTCACAATATCAATGGAAAGGCTATGCCATTATTCCTAAACTTTATTAGTTTCTACATGGTATCAGAGCCTCGCTCTTAAAACCTACAACCACCATCTTCCGCAAACTCAATACTTCCTCAACCCTAAAACTTCCTCCCATCACAGCCGTCGCCAACCCAGATCTGACAACCAAAACAACCCAACGTTCAGATCCGGCGACACTCCACAGCCAAGCGGTTTCCACCCGGCCTCCCGTTGAGCAACCAAAGGACACCTTGGCGAACCAAGCTTTGACAAGCTCGCCTTAGTCCTTCCTCAACCGCCTCCTAGCACCGCTAAACCACCAACCTTCCGCCTCCTTATATCTTCATCCCACCCAAGCAGCCAAACCAGATCGGCCGTCAAACCCAAAGTTCGATCCGGCACCCATCACCTGTAACGCCCGGTTCCCCTGAACACCAAGGACACCTCGGCAAACCCGGTTGTGATCGCTCGCCGACGCCTCCCAACCCGGCCTCTCCTTGAGCGGAATCCGACCACTTGGCAAACCCGGCTTGCCCTCCTCAAGCAAGCTCGCCAACTCCCTCCTTCAACGGCTCGCCGAGGCCCCTCTTTCCCCACACGCCCTCCCTCAACCCGCTCGTTCTCGAGTAGTTCTGGCATCCTTGGCAAACCCAGCTCGTCCTCCCTCCTTCGGAAGGCAAGCTTGCCACCGCCTCTCCCTCCACTAGCTCGTTTATCGAGCAACGAACCACTCGGCAAACCCGGCTTTCGCCGACATCCTTCCTCCACCCTTGCCTCTCCCAGATCCCAAGGATTCCTCGACAAACCCGGCCTAACCAGCATTTCGTCGAGGCCCCCCCTCAACGCCTTGCTCCTCAAGCAACTCACGTACTCTTTAACGGCTTTTTGCCCCTCTCTCATTTCGCCTCGAGCAACTCATGGACTCTTCAAGCAAACCGGCTCTCACCCGCCTGCGGTCCTCCTCAACATCTCGCCCCTCGAGCAACTCACGGACTCTTCAAGAACCCGGCTTTCATCGGCTCAGCAGTCCTCTCTCAACGGCTTCGCCCTCGAGCAACTCGCGGACTCTTCAAGCAAACCGGGCTCACCGGCTCGCAGAAGACTCCTCAACTGCTCACTTCTCCTCAGATCCCAAGGATTCCTCGACAAACCCGGCTCTAACCAACTCGTCGAGGCCCTCCTCAACCTTGCTCCTCGAGCAACTCACTGACTCTTCAAGATACCCGCTCTCCCGGCTCAGTCCTCCCAACGGCTCGCCCTCAAGCAACAACTCACGGACTCTTGCAAACCGGCTCACTCTCACCAGGCTCTCACTGCTCGAGCAACTCACTGACTCCTCGGCAAACCTCTCACCGGCTAGTCAAGTCCTCACTCAACCGCTTCTCGAGCAACTCACTGACTCTTCTAAGAACCCGGCTTTCCTCGGCTCGAAGTTCTCTCCTCATCGAGCAAACCATGTCTCCTCGGCAAACCGTGCTCTCACCAACTCGCCGGAGACCTCTCAACCGGCTCCTCGAGCAACTCAGACTCCTCGGCCAACCCAGCCTCGCCACTGGCCGACGACTCTCCTCCACCGGCTCGCTCGAGCAAACCATGTCTTCAAAGAAACCAGGCTCTCACCTCGAAGACCCCTCACTCAACAACTTGTCTTCCTCGGAAGACCCAGCCGACCCTCCCTCACCACCGCCGATCACCCTCTCATTTTCAACTCGCACTCTCTCCAAGATATTCTTCTCAAGATTTGTCTCTCCTAACGGTGATCCATCTTATGGAGCATATAAGAGAATATAATATATTTAATATATATTATATTTATAGTATTAGTAAATATAATATATGTGTAATATATTATAATTATCTTTAGATTTACTTTCCTAATTTACTTGTATTTAGGTTTCCTAGTTCCTCTTGTATTTAGGTTTCATAATCCCTCTTGTATTTAGGTTTCCTAATCCCTCTTGTATTTAGACTCTCTAGGTTAAACTTGTGTAGCAAGTATTGTACTCCTATAAATATGTTCACAATATCAATGGAAAGGCTATGCCATTATTCCTAAACTTTATTAGTTTCTACAAGAGATGCTATTTCTACTACAATTTTTGCTTATCTGCTACATCCATAACTATTTTATTAAATAAATACATGTTTGGACAAAACTACCCCTTAAGTATTTGTATGTTCTAAATTGACTAATCAATTTACTTTTCTAATTGCATTTTAACATTATTTTTTAATCAAACATCAAAGAAAAACATAGTTATTATATATATATTTTACTTTTTTAATTGTTTTATTAATTAATCTTATAACTAAAGTTATACCGTAAAATAAAAAATATCATACGGACATTTTTCGTCTACCAAAATTTGAATAAATATGTGTTCTTTGGTTATGAAAAAAATACTAAAAGTGAAATTTAAAGGATGTAATTGTTAAAATTTGATCCAATAGTAAAATCATAGTATCGTAAAATTTTAAATCTTTTACCTACCTTTAAAATAGATTCAAAATTTTAATTTTTGAGTTGATTGAAATCAATATCCAGGTTAATACCTATCATATTGTTATTATTATTGAATTGATATTTTGAAATAATATTTTTTAAAATAAATTAAAATTATTTTAGTTTGATAATAAAATAGTCAATTTTTTCTAAAATTTTGGTAGAAAATGTATTAATTGTATTATTTTTATGTTAATGGAATATGAGACATGAGTGTTTATAAGAATTGATTAAACATATTTATTACGAAAAAATGGAATAAGTACCTTATTTGTTGAGAAATAAAATGTAAACATAAAAATAGAATAATTGTGTCATTTATTGATATTTCAACAAAACAATTATAAGGTAATAGGAAAGTGATTAACTTGATTAGTCAACTTAAAATGAGTAAGTATTTAAGGGGTAGTTTTTTCTAAATATGTAATTATTTAATACAATAATTGAGGATGTGGTGGATAAGAAAAAATTGTAGTGGAAATAGTCTCTCCCTTTATCTATTATTATCACCTATATTAACTACGAGACAGAATAATAAACAGATACCTACCTCTTGTAGTGTGAAATTCTGATCCTGATATATACGCCTAGTTTTTAGCTCACTAGGCGCTCATAGTTTCTGGTGTACTTCCCATATCTTCTCGAGAGAGAAAGTCTTTTTCTTTTGTTGTTGTTATTGTTGTTGTTGCTGTTGTTGTTGTTGTTGTTGTTGTTGTTGTTGTTGTTGTTGTTGTTTTTGTTGTTGTTGTTGTTGTTGTTGTTGTTGTTGTTGTTGTTGTTGTTGTTGTTGTTGTTGTTGTTGTTGTTGTTGTTGTTATCGTTGTCTTTTTATCCGGGCAGCATGACCGCGCTTTTTGGGTTTTAGATCAGCTCACCGGGGGCGAGGAATGAAGGGGCTCGCCTGCTCGGCCAAGGGAGGAAACTACCAAAGGGCCAGGAGGTCGAGGGCGGGAAACTTGAGGCTCACTTGCACAAGGCAATGGAGGCAGAGAAGGCTGCTGCCTTTGGCTCGCTTGCACAAAGGGCAAGGGAGGAGAAGAGAGAGAGAGAGAGATGGGAGCTTTCGGGTTTGTAAATGAGGAGGAGGAGGAGGCCTCCTTTTATAGGAAAATTCATGGCCAGGCAACTGAAGAAGCAAGGCTGAGGGGGCTTGTACACTGGGCAAAAAATATCGCTCATGCAGCGTAGCCAGTGCATCAAAGCTGGGCAACAAGAAAACCAAACGGGGCGCGGCACATGCAAGTTTGGGCGTCGCGCCCCGACTTGTAATCCTTCACAAATTTCTAATTTTTCAGGTTGCTCTCATGTCAAGTCATCTTATCATTCTGATCATTCCGCATCCCCGAAAGGTTAAAAGAAAGTAACGTCTGTTGGTCCTTTCACATAACAAGTATATTTTTGGACATTTTAGGAAATTGGGGAGTAATCTATCTGGAATTCTGTTAAGTCGATCGACTAGGTGAGCAGTCGACCATAAGTGTTCGGCTTGTGCAAGATTTTTTTTAGAGGAATGTCCGTGTATACAGTTATTACATGTGCAGAAAAGTAAGCTTGTAATTTTCGAGCAGCAATGACGAGCGAGTAGGCCAACTTTTATGCATTAAAATAACGACCCACAACTGCGGTGAGGAGCTTACATACATAATAAACAGGCTTTTGCACATTACCCTCTTCCTAACTGGGACAGCGGCTACAGCCTGACTGTAGCCGCTAAATAAACATACCAAATTTCACCCATGACCGGGCTACTTAATAAAGGAGGTTTTCTCAAGTATTCCTTCAACTGCTGAAAGGCTTGCGAGCAGAAAGCATTCTGCTATCCATTCAAAACCCTTATTTCCCCAAAGGACTTTGAAGAAAGACAATGATCCTGCCGTTAAGCTGTTGAATGTCTTTAATGCATCTCGGCTCCTTCATGGTGATTAGTGCCTCTATCTTCTCAGGATTCGCCTCTATTCCCCTTTCATTTACCATAAACCCCAGGAACTTTCTCGCTTTCACACCGAACATACATTTGCTTGGGCTGAACTTCATGTTGTGCTTCCTGAGGTTACCAAGAGTTTCTTCCAGATCAATAGTATGGTCGTGGACTTTTGATTTCACAACCATATCATCGATGTAAGCTTCAACGTTTTTGCCGATCTGCGAGCAAAAAACTCTTTTGAGCATCCGTTGATAAGTAGCTCCTGCATTCTTCAGCCCAATCGGCATCATTTTATAACGGTATAGACCGCCCGCTGCCGGAACGTAGTCAAAGCTTTGTCCCCTTCGTTTATCTTCATCTGATGGTATCCCGAATACGCATCGATGAAACTCAGAAACTCAAACCCCACAATAGCATCCACCAGTTTATCGATGTGGGGAATGGGATAGCTTCCTGCAAGATTTATTCAGATCGGTGAAGTCCAGGTACATTCTCCACTTGCCATTTGACTTTTTCACCATGACCACATTTTCCAACGAAGTCGGGTAGTGGATTTCTTCAATGATATCTACACGGAGCAGCTTTTCCACCTCCTCTTTAATTGCTTTGTTATTTTCTGAGAAGAACTGTCTAGGCCGCTGTTGAACATGCATATATGTCAAGTCCACACTAAGGCAATGCACAACCACCTCCTCGCTGACACCCTTCATGTCCTCCGGTCGCCAGACGAACACATCTAAACTTCTTTGAAGCTGCACGATCAAACTGGCTCGGACTTCAGCAGAAAGAGCCCTGTTTATCTTAATCTTTTGCTTGGGATAGGCAAGGTTGATCACTATCTCCTCTAGTTCATCCTGTGCAGTGAACCCAAGCTCATTCCATATTTACATCATCTCACACTCCAGTTTTTCCTCAGCCTCAGCCCGGGTCTCCACTTGATCGATTTGATCAAGGACCATATCATCTGCCTGATCCATCTGTCCCTCTGACTCTGCCATTGGCAAGGGACAAGTTTGCTCCAACGGTGACCGCTGCTCGCTCTAAGTAGAACTTTCACCGACCACGATAATCTGAACTGACCCAGTTATCGTGTGAGATTTTTCCTTGTGACTGATCCTGATTGTTTGATCCTCAGTCGACAAGATCAATTTCTACTTCTTTCGTTGGCTGTCCCTGACATACTCCAAAACTGCTCGGGGTTGACTCTATAGGACCCCCACCCCCTGGTTGGTGTAGAGCTTTACCCGTTGGTGGGGAATAGAGGTCACCATTTGAAACTTGCCCATGCTCGGTACCCCCAAAATGATGTTGTAGGGGGACTTTAGATCAATCACCATAAAAGTGATTTTCTTCACTTTTGACTGGCTGCCCTCCTCGATAATCACCTCCAGCTCAACTGTGCCTTTGACTGGTACCTTGTGATTGGTGAAGCGGTCATCCTACAACTCTAATCCTTGAAGACATGAATACTACATGGCATCCCTGCATGCTCATGTATCCACGAACATTTGATGCACCACTCATCCATCTACCAAGGTCGAAACAATCAATGACTGCTCACCAGCCAAACCAGTGTTCGCCAACTCACTACAAGTGAACTAAATAGATTCCTCCCCCGTTTGCAAAGTTAAAGGAAAATCCACCACCTTTGACAAATAGTATATTTTTTTTCCTAGTTGTGTGAGAGTAGGTTCCTCCTCCAAAATGACATTGATCACTCCTCGAATTGGTGGTGCGTCCCTGCGAGGGGCATTTCCCTTGTTGTTTCCATCCCGCTTAAAATGGTCCAGTATCCCCTCATTTATCATCTTTTGAATGTCCTTTTTCAACAGCCAACATTCTTCTATGGTATGCCCATAGTCATTATGATATGCACACCTCTTCGAGCAATCCCTGGTACCTGCACTATTTGGGTTCAACTACGGTGCGCTAGGGAGCTCATCCCGCACCTCATATAAGATATCTTCCCACAATGTAATAAGTGGGATGAGGTCACTTTCCCGAAGGGACTCCCATGGGCAGTCATACCTCGATTTGCTTCGATTATAACCACCCCATTCATTCTGTCTGATACTTTTACCAATGTTGCCATTCCCACTAGCCTCTATGGACTCCTTCTTCTTTTTTCCTGTAGTAGTCTCTCCCACACTGTATTTCTTAGCCCACATCAACATCTCTGCCTGCATTTTGGGCTCCTTCATACTCAACTTGAACCTCATGCCACCCTCTCGGCGGCCCGGTCGAAAACACGAGCACCTCACCGCTCGGACAGGCCAGACACATGCTCGAGCATCTTCATAAACCTTTCCAAATATCTGGATGTGGATTCGTGAACCCCCTATTTAATTTTAGACAAGTCTTCCCTTGTCTTTGCTATGGTCCCCGAGGTTCTGAAATCAGCCAGAAATTTTACTCGCAAATCGACTCAGTTTGTGATTGATCTTCGGAGGAAGACGTTCATCCAAGTTAGAGCCTTTCCTTATAGGGAACCCACAAATGCTCGGATCTTCAAGGCCTCGTTGGAGGTCATCAGACCTATCTGTGACTCAAACGACATCAGCAAGTCCTTTACTTTTGTTTTCTATGTGTACTTGTCAATGTTGGGAATGATGCAGCCTTGTACTGGTAGGGAATTCTCGATCCATGAGGCAAAAAGGCTAGATGCAGTGCGCAAAAAATTTCCCTCTAGGGCCTTTCCCTACTCTCAAGCCTTCATACGCAACCTCAATTCCTCGAAGTCCTGGGCCTTTACTACAGCGGGCACACCACCGGTGGGCTGAAGCTGCACATCGTGCAAAAGTGGGGCCTATGGGGGACCTATAGCTCTCAAAGGTTGAGCTATGCCCATGGCTTGTGCCACCTTCACCTGGGGGCCTCCAACAGCCTGCTGCGCTTGATCTAGCATGTGGCACCCCAATCATTCGTTAGTTTGATTTGCGTGCCATGCTCACGTTTCTTCTTTTGCACTTGTATGATTGGTTGTTGAGAGAGTCTAGATGTGTTGGAGAGATCACATTGAGACCAAAATCTTGTTGAGATATGTCCCATAGTAGTTGACTTGCTAAAGTCACAAGTTGTAACTCGACGATAGTCGGAATGTGACTCGATTGAGAGTTTGCTTGCGTTGTGTGTATTCATGACCTCGGTTAGGTCTTAGGTCTTTCTATGAGTATTATGAACTTGTTTAGATGTATAAGACTTCAAGTTGGATGTGTTCCTTAAGTCTATTGATGATTTGACAGCTTTGGAAATAGCGTCAGTCTCTATCGCGTAATTCGAGGTTAAGTCATGTGATCGTCTCTTCTTTGGAGTTCTCATTCTCCTAGTTTTTATTCAACTTCCTAGAAGTATTCAAGCCTCTTCATTAGCCTTTAGACTTGCTTTAAGTTTCATTTTATTGCTCGTTTGATTGCTAGTACATTCGTCGTTTCGTATGCACGTTGTTACGCCTTGTTACGGTTTCGCTCTGTGCTGTTTCAAGGGTTGTTTGAGAGTGTTCTAGGAGAGTTCTAGACCTACTTTGAATGAGGTTTGAACCTTTTTTAGTTTGGTTATGTGTTTGGGGTCTTTTAGGGTTATTTTATAGACCTTTTTTATTTTGGAGAGCTTACGGTCGCATGAGGGAGAGACCTTGCCCCCGCAAGGTCAATAGAAGGTTCACCATTTGGGAGTCCAGGAACATGCGCTTGCATGGTATAAGGGCCATGCGGCCACATGGTCCCCCGATCAGCCTTGCCCTGTTTTGTGAATTGGAAGGATTTACCCATTCCACCCTTACTAAAACCTATCCTAAACCTTTCCTAAACCTCCATAATTAGTCCTAATTGAGTCCTAATGTATTGGGTTGGTTTTATTGATCATCATTAGCCTAAAATAAGTTGTAATTAACCCTAAACATTCACTAAGTGTACCCATGTAATGTCTATTCTACCCTCCTTAATAGTGGGTGTTATAACCATAATTCCCCAACCATTTGCAGCCATTTCTCCTCCATTGTTTTCCCCCAATTTGTGATTTAGAAAGAGAGAGTCCATGGGAGACTCAAGAAACCCTAGCTATTCTCTATTCGATCCATGGAGATCCAACCATTGGATTGCCTTATAACTTCGGATTCTTGAAGCCCTTGACATGTAGAACAACTTCACCGATCTGATTTTCATTTCTCTTAGTTTTCATCCAAGCTAGGTAAGTTACTACTTACTTCTTTCTTTTGATTTTGGTTCACTGGCCCTAAGGAAAACAATCTACATGCTATTTGTGGGCAATGAACACTTGATATGCCATGTATGTCTATTTTGTGGATTTTTGGAAGTGTGAACTAGTTGATATCATGAGTAGGATGATTTAAATGATATTTATGTGTTGTAAGAGATGGGTTATGATTTTGTTGAGTTTCTATGAATTTTAGGGATTGTGAATCAAGCCCGAATTATCGGGGAATTTGTTATAAATTGAAGTGGGTGTTAATGTTGAGATCGATGAAATGTGTAAAAAATGAAACTTTGTATTAAAACTTAACGGAGTCATTATAAGTTCAATAATGTGTTAATGAACTTGGGTTGAAATCCTACTATGTTTGGGTTGCGTTTGATTATGTTTGTGAAGCACATAGTTTTGAAACTCTAAGTGGGATTATGATTATGTTGAGTTCTTGGATTTTAAGGCTTGGGAATCAAGCCCGAATGAGTTTTGGGATTCTGTTATAAATTCGAATGAGATGTTAAATTATGGATTTATAAAACACATAAAGAATGAAATGTAGAATTAAGACTTAACGGAGTCGTTGTAAGATCAATAAAATATGAATGAGCCTTGGGTTGAAATCCTACAATGTTCGGGTTTTAGTTGGTTATGTTTGTACGCACCCGAGCATCTCAAATTGTGTCCAATTGTGACACCCACGTTATAGAGACTTATTGGGAATTCATTTGGAGCGTGCTCGTTAGAGCACGGAGCATTATAGACCAACCTATGGTCTCAAGTATCATTAAGAAATGATTATTGAGTGAAATTTCTTTTAGGGAATTTGGT
>CM028379.1:165010406-165118173 GCA_013146195.2 Codonopsis lanceolata
ACCAAATGGCAAGAGAGATGAAGATGGAAATGTCATTAGAAACAAAGCTAAACTGGTTGCTCAAGGCTACCGACAGGAAGAAGGAATTGACTTCGATAAAACATTTGCTCATGTTTCCATATTAGAGGCAATCAGACAATTTATAGCCTATGCGTCGTTCATGGACTTCAAGGTATATCAGATGGATGTAAATAGTGCCTTTCTCAATGGTGATCTTCAAGAAACGGTATTTGTTGAACAACCTCCAAGTTTTGTCATCCAAGGCAAAGAGGATCAAGTATATCGTCTGAAGAAAGCACGCTATGGGCTCAAACAAGCTCCCAGAGCTTAGTATGAAACTCTATCCAAGTTCTTAATCGAACAAGGATTCGTGAGAGGAAGAATAGACACAACTATGTTCATCCTCAAGCACAAAGGTCATTCATTCTCTTCTAGTACAAATCTATATGGACGAAATCATCTTTGGATCTACAAATCAAAGCATGTGCAAGAGATTCGAGAAGCTGATGCAAAGAAAGTTCTAGATGAGCATGATAGGAGAGCTCACCTACTTTCTAGGACTCAGATTCAACAAACTTCAGACGAGATCTTCATCAGCCAAACCAAATATGCAAAGAAACTTATCAAGAAATTTGGTCTTGATTCAGCTAAAGGATTTGAGACACCAATGTCTACTGACTACCATCTTGACAAAGATGAGAAGGGAAAGCAAGAAAACGTAACCAGGTATCGAGGAATCATAGGTTCACTTCTTTACCTTACTGCCAATAGACCTGATATTATGTTTGTTGTTTGTGTCTGTGCTAGATTTCAGGCAGATCCAAGGGAATCACACTTGCTTGCTGCTAAATGTATCATCATATATGTTTCATCAACTATAAATCTGGATATCTGGTATTCAAGAAGGAACAACTTTGATCTAGTTGGATACTTAGATGCAGACTATACAGCCTGCAAATTAAGTAGAAGAAGCACCAGTGGGACCTGTCAATTTCTTGGAAATAGACTTGTCTCATGGTCATGCAAAAAGCAGGGATCAGTTGTAAATTCAACCACAAAGGCAGAATACATTTCTGCCAGCAGCTGTTGCTCTCAACTACTTTGGATGAAGCAACAACTTGTGGACTACAACATCAAGACTGCAAATTGTCCTATCATGTGTGATAACACTTCTGCAATTTCAGTCTCAAAGAATCCAGTGATGCACTCCAAGACAAAGCACATTGATATTCGTTATCATTTCCTCAAGGATCATGTGGAAAAAGGTAACATCAATTTGGAATATGTTCCAACTGAACATCAATTGGCTTACATTCTCGCCAAACCACTGGATGCAACCAGGTTTGCTTATTTAAGGAGAAATCTTGCTATGATTGATCCTACAGCTTAAAATTTATTTTTAAGTTTAAAAGTTATCTCATACCAGTAGACGTTAATTGTTACTAACTACGTTTTTGTTTTAGCTCATCTTCGTTAAGACCAAGTTAGTATTTCAGTTAACTGTTTATTCGAGGGCAAAAGTTTTTCTAAAAAGGCTAAGGGGTTACAAGTCACTTTTCGCTGTTAAATTGAAAAATATCTTAAGTTAAAAGTCTTATGAATGACACATGTCAATCATCCAAGCTATTTTTGCTAAAATGACTTTTCTCCTTCTTAAAATAGACTTTGAACCGCATGTTTCAAAACATTCACAAACCCTCTCTCTCTAAAATTCTCTCTCTACTCAAACTCTCCGTTCTTCTCTGCAACTGCTTCATTTCTATACATTGTTATTCGCTTCTTCCTCCTTACAGCAACAATGGTAAGCATTACGATGCTTATTAGATTCTTCTCTTATGATTTACTGCGTAAATTTCTTCTTTTGAGTTGTTTCTTTGAGAAATATGAAAGGCCACTTTATGTATCCTGACAGTTTCCGCCATTGTTGTCTATTTCAAAACCTTGAACCCAATGGTTTTCTCTATGCTTCAAATACTTATTTATTCAAGAATTAACTATTGATGTTTCTCTGTAATTAACACTCAAAACATTCATGGGTTTCAATTTTCTATCTAAAAATTTATTTTTTTTCCTTAAAATGAAATAGTTGATTGTTTGTTTTGTCTGGGGAAAAAGCCCTAATTTTCAAACTGCTTTTGTAGGTGAACTCATCTGCGAAATCAAGTTTCAGCAAAGGGAAGGTGCTCGATCTAGAGCAAGTCTGTCACCCCGACCCCTCCGTCAGTCTTCCTGGGTTCCCTTTCTTTCTCGCTGCTCACGATATAATCCAAGAGCTGCCGACGAACACATACCTCCCGGGTATGTGCATTGATTTGTCGTCTGTCCGCACCTTTGCTGCCGGAGCAAAAATGTGTGAGGACATGAACGAGTCTTGGATTTTACCTCTCTTCACTCTTCATGACAAAGACTACAGCAAACCTCCTCACTGAAGAATTCTACCAGCGAATGGAGATCAACGCCAAAACACCTTTTGTCATTCGAGGGTGGATTCGTGGACGTCCCTTCTCTCTATCTGGCTAGGTGATATCCAAAGTAATTGGAGTTCAATATGGCGGGGACTATGAGCTACCATTGTTGAGGCTAATAATGCCTGTGAAGCAATGAGGGGACCAAATACCCCAAGGGAACCTCAAGGGAAAATGCTGAGGAACGTCTTTCCTTTGGACGTCTACTGTTCCAGTCATCTGCTGGACAAGTCGTTACTCTTCAAGAACGGCTCCCATGACGTCTTCACCTCCCAACAGCTCAACCTTTCATGCACCATCCACCAGAGGACACACCTCCACTATGGCGCTCTTATTTTCAACGAGCTCTGCAACCACATTGCAACAATAAAGGCCAGCCCTTACAACAAGAGGCCTTTTGTCCGACTGATCAACACCCTGCTAAGGGATGAGCATGGAATCAACTCTGTCGTTAAACTAGAGGAGCTCAAGAAGGTGTCAAAGGACAAGCAGCTGACAGCCACCTTCTTCTCCAATTACGTTGAGTACGATAATAAGAAGAGGTAGCAAAGAGGGCTCCCCAACAATGCTGCTGAAATGGTGGCCAAGCCTGCTCCTATGATGGTCACGCGGTTCGATATGGACGCGTATGACGATGCAAACGCAGCTATTCGTGCAGCCAGTGCAAAGGTTCAGAAACAAACCTCTACCGTTTCCCGGGACATTCTGCAAGAGGCAAGAGTGCTGGCAGATGAGTCTGAGCACATACGGAAGCGCGCTAAGGTTGCGAAGGCCAGAAAGGAGACTGGCTTCTCGCCAGATGAAGCTGAAGTCCTGGTTGACATCCGTGCCAAGACCAAGGTAGATGAAAAGGCTAGGCTAGAAGCTGAAACAGAAGAGATTCAAGAATCCTGGATACTGAAGGAACTGAAGGCCAATAGACATGCAAAGTTTACTAGCAACTCCTCTGCTGCTGTTGGACAAACCTCTTTTCCCCAGCCATCCCAGCCTGAACCAACAACCTCCTCTGCCCAGCCTGAACCAACACCTAAACGTAAGCCCTCCTCTGACCAACCCTCACCCTCACCTAAACCCAAACGCGGGCGTTTGAATAAGGGCATCCCAACCAAGCCACCAGCAGACCCTGTCATCTCTGTCGATGAAGCCTCTAGATCTCTTATCCAGCTGCTGAGGCAGAAAAGGAAGTCTGTTGGTAACCAACCTCCTACCCCTTCTTCTAACAAACCTACTGAGTCATCTACTCAGGAGGAGCCTAACCCTCAAGAGGAGTCTATCCCTCAGGAGGAGCCTACCCACTCACCAACTCATACACCTCCTTCCCCCTTCAACTACTTACCAAACCCATCTACCCCATCTTCACCACCTCATACCCAAACCAACACTACTACACCATCTGAACGAAACCAACTCATTCCTCTCATTCTAACCCTCTGGTTTTCCCCTATCCTTTCATCTGCTGCTACGAAGTTCATCTTTGAACTTTCGTAAGTAGCAGACCTATTCACCAAACCTACTCCCCCTCCACCAGAACCTCAACCCCTGAGACCAGAAGCCCTTTTCTATCCCCCTTCTTCTTTTTGGTTCTCCACCGACCCACTCCCATCCCCTTCAATTATCTGTGATCAATTCAGACACAGATATTGAAATCCCACCAACCCCTCCTTCATCCCCACCCAAATCAAATTCCTCATCTACCCATACCTTTCCCACACCCAATTCATCTTCCACATCAACCTCAATAACTCTACTCCTCCAGCAGCCCTTTCCTCATATTGCTGCTCCTGATGCTGCCTCGACCCCTCTCCGTCCTGCCCGCCAAACGATAATATCCTGAGCAGAATGAATGCCATCTACAACAGGCTGGGAGAATTAACAAGTATCTCCAATGTTGCTGCTGAGATTACAACTGAATCATCCAAAGTTGCTGACAAGAATGCCGCCGTCCTCCGACAGTTTCAAGAGGATGTTTGGACTAAGTTAGGAGAAGTCAGACAAGAGTCTATCGATATGAAGATCAACATGGAGGCTCAGCGCAACGAGTGTGTTCGGCTCTACTCAATTCTCTTCTACCAGCTCTTTCACAGCATTACCCTCCACCTTGGTCATGGTCGCCCTCCAGTACTACCGATCAACGATCAAGCTCTCGATGCAGCTCATGATCGCTTTGCAGCCAAGCGCGAACGTGATCTGGCCATCATGGAGGAGAAATAACTGCGGTCTATGAACCGAGTTCTGATGGACGAGAACAACAGGCTTCGAGAAGAACTTGACTACCGTTCTCGCTCCACCAGACAACAGACATCAGCTGATAAAGAGTATACCAGAAGAGTTGAAGAACTCGAGCGCCAATGTCGAGAAAGAGAAGCAGTTGAAAGAGCAGACAAAGGAAAAGGAAAAAGGCCTTGGTAGCTTATATCTTTCTATCCTTATCCTTTGTATCTATTTCTTTTTGAAAATTCTGTAAATATTAAACTTCTTGTTTGAAATACAGAAGTTCATTCCTTTTCAAAAATCTCTACTATTTTATTCCATGTTAATTAAATTCATATATCTACTTGGAATTTAAACATCCAGTTTAAATTTATTTAAATTGTGTGTTCTAATCCTTGTGCTTGTCCTTTAAATCTCTTCTATTGTAAGCACTTAGATTAGTTGTTACATTTGAGGTGTTCTTTTTGATAGAGGCACGTCTGTTGTTATAAAATTTAAAAGTATTTTCAGACATGCTATTATCTATCCTAGAACTTTCATAGCCCTCACTTGTAAGTAATGATGACCAGATGCAAATAGGAAGAGATTGTTGTTTCTCAATGTATCATTATTTGCATTTGTTCATTCATTACATTAGGTTCTATACTTAGTGGCTAAATGGGCTGCATACCAGTTAGCGTGGCAACTTTATATAGAACTTTGCTTTTAGAATAGTTTTTTAGACTTCACAGGCTTCGGCAGAAGGCTTCACCAGCAGACTTCACCAGCAGCCTTCACCAGCAAACCTTGTCTACACTCGGACAACATGACGTGTCAAGATTATTCGGATATTAAGCTCAAGTGGATTATTCAATTCAGCTATCTATGGTTTGAATTTGAATTAATCCATCATAATCAACTCTTGACTTCCAAGACACGCCTTTCCAACTTTTTCGAAGAATGAAGACTTGCACCTCCTGAACATGGCAGAGTAGGTATACAGTTTGACACAAACAGACTGTACCAACTACTGTAGGTCTGCAAACTCTGTTTGTCGCCCACCTGCTAGTTCCAACACCTGCTCCTCTCCATACCCCGATCAGTTCCAATTAAAGATGAAGTCAATAAAGCAGTTCCCGGCATTTAATGCTCCCTACCTAATAAAGTTGTTACTCACTTCATCTTCTCCAACGGTCTCAAGAATGCTCCGACCTATAAATGCTTCCATTGAAGACAGAAGATAATAATGCTCTGAATCTATTCAACAACATCAAGTCATCATAGTCAGTGTATTCAAGAGATCATTAACTGATCAACGAAGTCCTCAACAACAACAAGAAGATCTGCATCAACTGTTAATCATTTACTTCTTATTGGTGTACACATTACTATTTTTTTGCACATTGAATATTCTGTTTCTCTATATATTCAATTCCCCCACCCCAAAACACAAATCAAATATTTTGTACACGATCCATTAGATATTTATGTAGTAGAACTAGTGGAAAATATAGTGTACATTCAAATCCAAGGTTGACTGCCGTGATGGTGGACGTAGTACTCTTTATAGTGCGAACCATCTCAAAATAATTGTGTTCTTTACATTCTGTTGCTTACTGTTTTATACTGTCTTCATCGTCTTAACTTATTCCTTTGAGCAGCAAACTTCAGTAATCAGCCAAGTCTACCGGTAGTGCTTCACCAGTAGACTTAGTCTGTCTTCTTTGCAAGTCTTCCGTTACTTCAACCTTTTCAATAGGTTACAAGTACTTGTTTTAGGAACTATTACGAAAGTTTTAAGTGTTTACTAAGCTATTCAACCCCTCCCCCTTCTAGCTTAGTATTGTTCCCTTTAGGACTAACAGGATGGGAAGAGACAATAGTAGATAAAGCAAACGGAAGTTTGTGACTTTTATTACTCAAACACGCATTACAAAAAGTGGAAGCAACTCTATTATGCTTAAGAGAAAACTTAGACTCTAGGTGACGTTGAACTGAGGGAGAGGGGTGACCGAGACGATGATGCCAGTCAGGATAAGAGCTCGTGGAACTAATAAAGGCAGTAGGTTGACGAGGAGGAAGAGAGCTCGACCATTCAAACACACTATCCTTAGATTGTCTTGTCAGCAGCAAGGTCTCTGTTTGTAGATCCTTCACATAAAAAGAAGTTGGTGAGAATTCAATAGATGCTTTATTGGATGTACAAAATTGGGAAATAAAAATAATATTTTTTTGCATGCTAGGAACAAATAGAACATGATGTAATTGAAAAGTAGTTGAGGGTGTAGGAAGAGAGGTTGAACCCGCATTGGCAATAGGTAGACCGGTGCCATCACCGATGACCATGTCGTCGTTGCCCGAGTATGGCTGATGGAGAGACAGATTCCCAAAATCATTGGTGACATGATGAGATGCTCCACTGTAGAGGAGCCAACTCTGAGAAGGGTTACCCGTGGTTCTGGCTATATGAGCACGCGGGTGCCGGTTGTTGATCGTGGCGAGGAGCGAGCAGGCATGGATGCCGAGACCTGAACAAGTTGAAAGGAAAGACACTAAAAGACCACCTTGTTGCCTGCAGCCTTGACATTTGCCGAGGTAAGGACAGCGAGAGCCCGAGTTGGTGGTTGATGAGGAGCGAAGTCCTTAAACGGGCTGCTGTGAGTGATGATGCTAAGCAGATCCATGTGACCTCGTGGACGCGGTGTTAGCCGTGACTATGTAAGGAGTTGGAGCGGATTTCTTCAGAACTAGCTCGTGATTGATGAGCTTCTCATGGAGTTCATCAAAAAAGGTATGGGAGTGTCACGACCTTCAATGACGTCAATGACTTGGCGATAGTCCTCGCCGAGACCGCCCAGCACTGTCTCGGTGAGATCCTCATGGTCAAGGGGTTTGCCGAGGACGAAAAGTTCATCAAACTTACCCTTGATGAGCTGCATATAATCGAAAATCAACTGAATATATACCTTCCGTAGCCCGTTTGAGTTGGTCCTTAATTTGCTTGATGTGCCCATGAGAGGGGCGAGCAAAGGTGTTGGTGAGAATGAGCCAGGCATCCCGAGTGATGGTCGCGTGACCAATGAGCGGTACTAAAGGCGAGGTGAGGAAGCCGACAAGGGCACCAAACAGTAGCTTGTCTTAGCGCATCCACGAGATGTAGGCCGGGTTAGGGATAGGGGCATTGTTGGTGGTGATGGTGGTTGGAGGACAAGGGGAGGTGCCATCGACAAATTTGTACAGATCGCACCCGATAAGTGTGGATTCAACCTGAAGTTTCAAGGCTAGGTAGCTGGTAAGGGTGAGCTTGATGATGTTGTGGTTGGAGATGTTGATGAGCTGGTAGGTTTTGGTGGCATCGGTGGGATCTTGGATGGTGATGGTGTTGGAGGCCATGCTGAACTTAGGGAGAGATGGCGATGATGGTTATAGGGTTGCGGAAGTTTGGTGGTTTAAAAGTTTTGGTAGCGAAGCTCTGATGCCATGTAGGAAATAATAAACTTCAAGAATAATGACATAGCTTTTCCATTGATTGAATCACATATTTATATAGCAAGTTATAATTAGGTTACACTAGGGGTGTGGTACAAAAAACTTTTACAAGAATGAATTACAATAAGAAAAGAGTTACACAAGGAAATGAACTATACAAGGAAGGTAAATAAAGGGAAATAATAATAACAAATAAACACAAAGATATTATTCTCCAATAAGAAATTGTGGACTCTTTCTGATAGTCTGGCTTCTTTGCAAGAATCTGAACTATTCAACAAAATTGACAATCATTTGGATATCATAAGTATAATCTGGTAGATCAGTTGATAACTTTCAGTTTTAAGTACTGTTTAATCTTATTAAAATGAGTGTTACTTTTAAAAAGAATGATTTTACGTGCAGACCCGAAGCCTGTTTTTGTGCGAGCACGTGGTTCTTAGGAAGAACTGCAGAGGATAACTTCGTTCTGCAGGGTAGCTTTACACCTATACCTGTCCTGTACAATGGCTGGAAATGACCTTAACCTTCTTTTTTTTTTTGCCTAGTTGTGGTGGCTGCTGCTGTAGGCGGGATGGGAACACGTAATATATGATCAGTTCATCGAAAAATTATTGAATTTGTAGAATATAGCAATGAGCATACGGAATTCTAGTAATGAACAAAGAGTTGTAAAACTACATTTAATGAAATAAACTTTGTGCATGTTCTATATATGTTCATATGGAGTAATTGTTTTTGAAAACGCTAATGATCTGAGAGTATGTTGAGAAGAGAAACTCTCATATCTATCAAGTACCTAAACGAACTCTCTAATCCATTTTCAAGACCTTGAAATTTCGAGTCCAAAGCCTCCAACGTTCTTTGCAGGGACTGGATCCTATCTTCAGTAGCAACATCTTTGCTCAATTCCATCTCCAACTTCTCTAGTTCGCTCATCTTGTTGTGTTGACCTTCACTCTCCCCTGCTCCTTTGTGTAAGAACTTTGAAACCAATGACCGCCTAGAATTAGGCGGTGCCAATAAAAAGAGCAATAGTGACTCGAGTATCGATACAGTCTTTATGCTCGCTTCCTGGAGAAATCTTATTGTTGTGGCAAAGAGGTTGTCTTCATTTGAATCCCACATAGGAATAGCGTTTAAATGACAGGGATGCTTTAAATTTTTCAAACACTTGTAAATTTCCTTCTTCATTTTCTTTCTAGTACAAAAATAAGCCTTTACAATTCTTTCGAGGCTTAAATCTCCCCTTCTTCTAAGAGCAGATTGAAGTTCACAAACACTTTCCCTTATCTGCATAGCCATGTCTCTTGTAATGCTACATATATCTATGTACCTTATTGATTCTTCTAACAGCCCTTTGACCCAATTCTCAAGATTTTGGGATATCGGCTGTAAACTAAAAAGTTTTTGAATGCATTTGTGCAGCTCCCCAAGGTCATAAAAGAAACTGCATATTGATTCTGCCTTTGAGGATGCGGATGCCTCCAATATTTGAAGCTTGGTAAGCACTTGTTCGATTCTTATGGTGCTAAGACCGGATTTTGCAGGCCAGCTAATTGACCTGAAGTGGTATCGGCTTTGACTGTTTGATTTGGGGGAGAAGCTAGCCATAGTGGATAATCTTGTTTTTTTTATAACAGAAAAGCTGATGCCAATACAGGCTGAATAAGTTCTCTGCATCTGCATCTCTCTTTTATACCAACCTCATTAAGAATGGCCAAGAGATCACACGGAATAATTGAAGCTTCTTCATAACCAGTGCTTGTAGTGGAAAGTGGGGTTTAGTCCTTATAAAGCATTCATGATTCATTTGCAACTTTGGCGCTGACAAGTTCATATTTTTGAGCTTTCTTTCTGTAATGGAGTGCACTTTTGAAAAGTTTCTGAAGTGCACCGACTTTGAAATCTAAAACTCACTTTCAATTGGGCATTGTGAAGCCTTTGATGGTGTTTTTAGCACTTTCATACGACAGTTCCACTTATCGCCACAGGAGTCGATTTCTCCCACATGTGTAATAGTTTGGCGCAACGATATTGCAACTGTTGAATGGGGGCTTTTGCTTTTCTCATTTTCTTTCGGATAAAAAAGAGGTATCTACGCCTCAGGTTCCCAAGACGTTGATATTTTCATTTCCTCTCTATTATGTAGTATCTGGTCTCCTATTTGTGCATCTCTCAATCTTTTCACTGATCAAAAAGATTGAAATTCCATGACAAGAAAATTGGAACTTGAAAATAAGCTCACCAATCTCCACTAAATGGCCTAAAAATAGCAGATGTCTATAATGTCCGAATATGGTTTTGATTTGCACATTTTAACTGCACTTTTTCGTTCTAGCTTTGAGCGAGAGGAGAAATTTGTAGCCGGAAAGCCATTTTGATTCAAACTAAAACTATATTACTATACATTTCGATTCGTTTACACATTTTTCCGCGTGCCAATAAACTGCATTCTGAATCAAGATGGTTCTACTGATCCGAAACGATGTTGAGAAGAGAGACTCTAGTGTTGATCAAGCCCCTTAACAAAATACCCACTCCATATTCAAGACCTTCAAAGGTAGCATCCAAAGCCTTCAATTTTCTTTGAAGACATTGAATTCTCTCTTCACTGTCAAAATCGTTGCTTGAAATGGTACCGTGATGGAAACATAAATAGTGGCTCAATTCAACCTCCACCTCCTCCAACTCGTTTAAGTAGTCGTTTTTACCTTCACTTTCTACCAACCCTTTGTGCAGATTTGAAACCAATGACCATCGTGTTCTAGGTTTCGTCCTCAAAGAAACTGGCACCAACAGATACGACATGAGCGCCTGAAGAACAGAAGCTGTCCTCACAGTAGCTTCTCTTAAAAATTTCGTAGTGGAGGCAGAGTGGCAGTGCTCATCAAAGTCTGGTACAGGAAAAACACGAACGTTTTTGCGATCGTTACAAGCATGCTTTAGACTCGTCAGAGACTTGCTAATTTCCTTCTCCATATTCTTTCTAGTGCAAATGTAAGCCTTGACAATGTTCCCAGTACTCAAATGTCCCCCTACCTTGCTTCCTCTTCTTCTAAGAGCAGATTGAACTTCTCGAAGACCTTGCTTTATCGACATGATGGCATCTCTTACATTGCTGCTTACGTCTACATACACTACAGATTCTTCTAACAACTTGACCAAATTATCAAGTCGATGGGAGGAGAGAGTTTTTCGGGTTAGTGGCTCTAAAACAAGAACTTCTTGAACGGATTTTTGTAGTTCTTGAAGGCCAGATAGAGAAGTATAGATAGACTCTGCCTTTGAAGAGGAGGATGCCCCCGGAAGTTGAATCTTGGTGAGCACTTGTTCGATGCTCATTGTGCTAGGATGAGATCTAGTAGGCAAACTTATTGACCTAACACAGTATTGGGATAGAACATCAGACTTTGGAGAAAGAGCAGCCATAGTTACAACTCTTATTTCTTAGTCGAATGGGCTAATGTCAAAACTAGTTTGACGTAAGTTCTCTGCACCATCATCGACAATCTTTTATACCTCTCTCATTTTGAAAAAAGCCTACAGTGTACTCGTATAGTTCTATCATATTTTTCGCTAGTGTTCGTGGGATTTCGCTCCTCATGGTGTTATCTCGTCGTTGATTGAAAGATGTCGATGGAAGTGATGGTTGTTGGTGATAATAGAGCCACACTTTCTGCTCTTTCTAGCTCTCCTTCAACAAAAGTCGCAATTAGTGTAGCGACTATTTTGAGGTGTATATGCTGTCAATGTCGTGATAGAGACTAGAGAGAATGCAACTACTAAGTGCCATAACATATGGTTTTTTCAGAAATTGAGAGAAGTACAAAGGATATGGGCCAGAATTAGATTCCTTGGGGGTTTCTGTATATTTACAAAGGATATTGTATAGGAAATTAGATTTCAATACAATCAACATCATTATCTGCCTCATCATCCCAGTCCAATTCGTAAGAATTGACAGACTTCATCAGCTCTGTTAGTCCAGTGAGATCTTCCAAATAGGTCGGATGATTGATGACTTGGAGAACAAAATCCAAGCCTCTGTTTCGATATTCCGATACCACCTGAAACATACAAGAATTGATTGATATTTGTTTGAAATATGAGTAGCCGGGGGCGGAGGAACAGAGATGGGAGGATTAAGGAGGCTTGAACAAATATGAATACACACATGCATCGAAACAAAGTAGCTGCATAATTAGCTAAAACTTACTGTGGAACAACAAGCTGTACAAGTACTAGAGGAATGTCCCACAAGGGTCATTTGAGAAAATTGAGAGAGCGAGCCTCGAATTTGATGGGGTAAAATACCAAGTGGTTGCTCGCTGCTTCCGCTGTCAAGAGAGTTGGCAAACTCGGCTTTGGCAGATATCCTGTGAAAATGCAGTTTAATCAGATGTAAAATCAAAGCCAACCAAGGTATAATCGATTATCTTAATGTGTAAATTCAAGTATTACCAAGTAATTAGTCTTCTCAATGCTTATTAAGTCAACAATTGAGACTAGGCCTGGCAATTTGGTGAGTTTGGTCGGGTATGGGTCGGATTGCGACGGGTAACGGGTCAAAGCGGGTAGGAGCCCGGATACCAAACTGGTTGAAATGGGTTGGGTTATAATGGGTCGACTCGTATTTTCGTCTAGAAATCCATACACTTATAGAGTAAAAATATCTGGTCAAAGTGCCGGGTCCGACCCACTTTAACACGACCCAACCCGTTTCGACCCAAAAATATTAATGGGTGGGATCGGATCTGATAATTTTCATGTAGGGACGGGTTACGGATTGTAATGATCAGGCCTAGTGGTGACCATAAAGTGCCTTTTTGTCAGTTGGCAATTTTTATCCAACCAACAGAAATGGTGAACTTTCATCAACTTCCAAATCAAACTTCTTCAAGAAGTGCTCTTCATTTCAGTTTTAATATTTTGGGTGAAGCAAGTTCTAATTAGTTCCCCAAATAAGTTGAAGACGGTTTTCACTTCCAAAAGGGAGAGTTTCCAATTCATGAACCTCCGTCTACCAATTGTTCATTGAAACTTCTATTCAGGGATGTTTTTTCTCACTATTTCTACATTTCTTCTAATTTCTCTACATGAAAAATATAAAGCATTTTCTTTAAGCAAGAAGATTCATACAAAAGCTCATCCTTCAAACTATTAACCCAAAGTGATGCCTTACCCACAAGGATGATGCAGAATCCCAACTAAGAGCTCAACAGCAAGGCCTGAAGCAATCGGAGCAAGCCCGGGACGTGTGACTGTGCATTGCTGGTCCAAAGTGCGGTTGGCAGTTGACTGCATGAAGATTAAGAAATCAATTTCAGGTATCAGCATTTATTGGGGGAAAGGTATCTTCATTTAGGTATACTCCATTGTCCATGTAACATTAGAGAACAACAAACATCAATTGGGTCTAGTTGTCCTGTCTAAAGCAAGTTTGTTGGTTCAATGAGGGCTTTTTCAGTTATTAGGTGGGTTATAGAAAGTGGGTAAGATTTGAGCATTTGTGTTTTATGGTGTATTGCTTTAATACCCCTGGTGCACCATTCTTATCAATTAATGAAATTTCGGCCGTTCAAAAAAAAAAAAAACATACATCAATTGGGGCGACAACATCATTGCAAAAATAACAGCCCAGTCTCTGTTCTCCATCTCTGTCTGCAAGTGATATGTTTCCAAGATTAGACGATAAAGCATGGACAGGTGCATCTGTAAACTGATTAGTTGCACCAAGTGGACCAGCACCATGACGCATAACGAGGAAACTATCAAACCCCAAAGCTGCAGTAATAGTAATCTGCACAAAGAGCAAGTCCATATTAAAATCAATCTAGTCAGCAACGCACAATATGCCAACATAACCCTTCAGACGAGACTACAAGGAGCTTGAGTGCCCATCTCTGAACTGAGAGCGGGTTACATCCGTAACTTGTCCACAGATATTAATTTCACTTTATCCTTGAAAGTAAGTATGGGGATGGGATAGCAAAAGAGATACCTTGTTAGCATTGGCACAAAGAAGAGTCGGAAGCCAACGACTTTCCCTTGTATCCGTCAACAAGAAAACAACATCATGAGATTTAATCAAATCGTCCAGACGTCTGCATTCCTCAAGTACACTTTTCTCTTCTTGGCTGGGAACTGGATGCCCAGGCATTGGTATAGCCATCGCTACACCTTCTGCTTCCTGGAAGGAGAATTAACCCAAATAGATTATTTTAGTTAACCATTCCGCTTTTAATCCTGTTGAATTTCGAGCAACAGAAATTTAAAGGATGAACTGAAATTAATACCACTGCGGGAAAGATTCTCTCAAGACTTTTAACTGCTGCTGAGGCTTTAAAATCACCACCATGTAGGCAATCATCCAATGTATAAAGGGATTGTCTCAATGGATTAGACATGGCCACCTTGCCGCTGTCAAGTAGGGTAATTTTTCGAACACCCCAGGCCTGCAAAGATGTATAAATTTTCATCAACTCACTACAAAATTAAGAGATTTTATTCTTTACTCTCAAACACTCACCATAAGCATCCGAGCGACCTGGCATCCAAGGGTACCTGCACCAAGCAAAAGACACTTGGTGGCAGATAAAACGTTCAGGTTCAAAGATGGCAAAGCACGCCATCTCATTAGCTTTAAATTTAAATCTGCCGCTGATATGGCCATTCTGTCAAATTTTACGTCTTCTGTTAAGCAGGAAATTTACAAGAAGGGGAATATAATAAAACAAGATTAACCCACACAACATACCTAGTTGGATCCATAGAAGTAGCAAGGTTTATGCACCTAGATACCCTCTTTCCTCTGTTGAGTTCCCATCCAACAGCATTAGGCATATGTTGATGACCTTTCCAAGCTGGAAATAGAAAAGTCCCTTTTACATGTCAGAAAAAAGTTTTAGAATATAATTCGACTCCAGAAAGAGGAGATAAATTAAAATTGAGGAGAGTTGTTACCCAATTCAAGCCGCTCTACCTTGTGTAAGTGGTATCAAGGCTTCACCAACAAGGGATAACCGTAAATCAGCAAAGCCATGGTTCTCACGATAGCAGAAAAAGTGAACCTTCTCAAGATTCCATCTTGAAGAAATAAATGCCAGAAAGTTCCGGAGAGGCCAGCCAGGATTGTTAGGAAGGTGACAAGGATCATAGAAGGAAAAAAAGATCTGCCAGAATCATATAAAGCTTTTAAATGAACAAATCCAAAATGAGTTTCAATATATTGTGACAAGGGACAAGAACAGACCTTATGGTCATCACGTAGGCAAGCTTCGAAATCCTTCAGAGGCCTAATAGTAGCGCCTGAATTTGAATCAATAGAGAGCAGAAAGAATGGCACATCTGTAGCAAACTAACATCTTTAAGATATCTCTATACAAAGTGAATAAAGTATGAACGACTAAGAACATGCAGAAAACTTCAGGGACCTTCTACCTGCAGTTGAGCTTGAGTTGCGCCATTCATTACAAGATGCTGAAATGGATACCGCCTATACATAATACCATTAAGTTAATAACCTTGACACCAATAGTAAAAATCAGAGGGCGAACTACAACCAAAAAAATCATAAATTCTGTATCACCTCTTCTGGGCTGAACCATTGAGAAGCTGGCGTCAAGTCAACCAAAGTTGCAGGAGGATCAAGGACCAAAGCAGGGAAGGCAAACCAGTAATGGAAGTTAAACTTTTTCAAGTCAGCAAATGATATAAGAAGGAACCTAGAGAGTACAGCACTATCCTCCTCTGCTTTTCCTGACTGAATATCCTCCCAGATCTGATTAAAAGGGAATTACGCAATAAGTTGATCAAAAATAATGTATATTCATGCTGCCAAACACTAAGAATGTGGAACTGAAAATGATTTGCGGATCATTGGGACAAAAACTTGTTATAATACATACATACTATAGCTGGAAAAGATTCTTCATAAATAACATACCTTGTTTGCTTCAGCCTTTAGCAAACCCTGTTTATCAAGGGAACGGAAGCCCTCCAATGTGTTTGTGTTGTAAAGAATGCCAGGGACAGAGCACCTATTCCTGTTCCCACGACTTATTGTTTCCACTGATAGATGTTCACTTGGTTCCAATGGCAAAGATTCAGCAAGAAGAGTTAAATGGCTAGATACTTGAGCATTGGAGCACGGGGCATAGAAACCTGTCAAAATGTCATTGCAAAAGCCACACCACATGAGATCAGCCACAGGAAGAAGGGTGATACCATATATTTGATGTAAATGGTGAGCTAATATTAAAAAAGTATATCAGACAGCGCAAGTTAATACTCCCACCGTTCCGGGTAAAGAGTATATAAGGATTGAAAATTTTATATTAATGGTTCTTAGACAGAGATCAATCCTATGGAGATTGTATTTTGCCTCAAAAGTATTACACCTGAGCACTGTTTTGCAAATAAAACTTCTAAGTGGCTTCACATTTCAATTCATAGGATTTTAATTGCTGATAACATTCTCCATACAGAAAGCGTTGCTCAACTGAAGTATGAATGTTATTGCTATCTATCTTTCATTGAACCATTACCCAAGCCACAACTTCCATCTTCACTCTATTCGTTTATTTCCTTTAAGGCTACGAGTGAAGAAAACAACTTCACCTTAAAACTATATTAAGGAATCTATAGCCTTTTTTGGGACAAGGGCATGGAAGAAGAGGATTGAGGTGAGTTTCAAGGAAGGAATAATGTAGTTGAAAAACTATTTCCCTCAACCCCAAATTAACTGTATGGTTAGTATTTGGCTCCCGCACTGAGGGGTACCATGAACCATTTACTTTTTTCTCCTTAAAACAATTTTGCACAAATAAGATATTTAAGCGTACATTGTCAAAATTGACTCCAAACTATGATTTTTTTTTTTTGCTTAATAACTGTTCCAACATAAGACTAAAAACAAAGAAGCATGTTAAAAGACCTTTCACTGGTATGCCTTTTCTACATGATATTGTTGACCTGTGGTCTTTATAAGTCCTCTTGGAAAGTATTCTAACAGAGACAAACAACTCAACTCACCCTTAGTCCATTGGGGTAGGCTACATGAATCCTTTTTTGTCATTCAATTTGGTCTAAACCAAGGTCATCACACCCACCACACTCATTATATTTTTATTTATTACGGATGTCCATGTTAGTTTTTGTCTTTCCCTTCCCCTACATGTAGTCTGGTACTCTTGTTGATGTTGATACACTCACGCTTCCTAACGGACACACCTATGGATCTACATTATATGTGTCTAAACTATCTAAAGTGATTTCTCTTATTTTATCCGCTATCAAGGCAACTTTAACTCTCTCACGAATTTGTTCGTTATGAATTCTATCGTTCCTAGTTTTACCACATACTATCTTATCATTCGCATTTCAATTACTCATCTTGTAAACATGTTCTTTCTTGGCTACCCAACATTTGGTTCTATAATGAAGCGGATCTAATGGTTGTCTATAAAACTACTCACTCAACTTAACGGGTACACGTCAATCACAAAACCCTCCACGTCAACTTCTCTATTTCACCCAGCCTATTTTTAATCTATGACTGTCATTATCTCTCACCTCCCCATCTTGATTTAAAATTAATCCTACTTATCGAAATTGTTCCTTTTGTGGTATATTCTTGACCATCTAACCTAACATTGTCTCCACTAATACTCTTTTTACCGCTAAAGTTGCATTCCACATATTCCGTTTTCCTCCTACTCATCTTAAAGCCAACGACTTCTAAAGCTTCTTTCCGCTTTTTTAGATTATCATTAATCACATTCTTCGACTCATCAATAAGGACAACGCCCTAACTGAAACAACAACAATTGAAAAAGGAACTTCACCGTTCATACATGACACAGCGCAAACATACTAAACAAAAGGCTTTTTTGTTACAATATATCAACCAACGACAAAGAATACAAGGAATTGCTAACTAAAATATCATCTACCAAAACTCATAAAGGTCAATGGCAATTTTATTCACAAATCAAACTGGACAGAAACTTCAAACTCTTACTATAACTGATAAAAACACGAAAAGTAAATACGACTAGACGAAGAACAAGGTTTACAGAAGTATACCTGTTATGGGAATAGGGGATTCATCAGTTTTTAACTCATTGAGTTTCAAAGAGGATAATCTATGCCAAAAGCCTTCATCTACCGAACTCTGAAATGGAGAAAACTGAAGAACAGGCCTATTCTCACGTTCAGCCATATCTGTTGCTCAATTTATCCCTCTAATACGTGACTCAAGAAAGTTCTAAGGAAACGGCGCTAGCATAAACAGCATCTTGGCTGCAAAGAAAGATCGACCAAACTTGTGAAGCTAAAATCAACCAACCATGAAAAGGTGTAACTTAAGTTGCTACAAAAATCCGTATATATACTTTTTTTTTTAATAAGTAAAAAACTTTGTATATATTTAGGTTTAGAAATATATCACTAAATCATTTAAAAAAGAAAAAAGGGTTTGACCAAGGCCCCTATTGATTTTATGAATCAATTTGTTCCCACGTATTGCAATTCATCTGTGTAACACAAGGATCAGCCGATCAGGAATAACTCAATTAAAGAACCAAACTATGGAACCGTGGAAGATGGTATGAAAAGTCAATGTGGTGATAAATACTCCTACCTTCCCACTCAAAGAGTTCCCAGTTGAAAGTCAAATATTGAAGAGATGCATAATTACCTTGGAAGTCAACATGATAACAAACAATTTCCGTTTATCTCATAGACGAGGTTACAATTAGAACATCATGGTCATTGCAAGCTTAATTTTTTTAATGGGAATCTTTGATGGAACTTCGGAAAAATGAAAGAACAACTCTTTGAGAGGAAAAGGGGGAGTAGGAAGAATCAAGATGGAAAAGGGAAAAGTCCCAAACCTTGCAGTCAAATGCAGAACACCAAAAAAAACACAAAAAACAATGACAGCCACCTTCTAATCAGCTTGAGTCATTATTAACCCCCTCCCTCAAAACACACACACACGCACACACTCCACCACTAACTACTGAATCATCAGCGATGAATGTGCTATGCTCAGAAACAGTGACGAAGCCATGTAACCCAAAGGGGATACCTAACCCCTTTAGTTTTTAAAAAGTTACAATATACTACCCATAAATTTGACATGCTTTCAAGTCAAATTCAAATACTACTAAGTAATTTTCTACCCTAAAATAATTTTGATCCGCTTCAAACAGAATCATGGCTTCACCACTGCTCAAAAAGTAGAGTTCACCCTTATTATCAACTATCATCAACAAGAAAAACTGGTCCCCAATTTCAGACTACTTATAAAAATGTCTCATAGTGATGCTTTTCACAACTCAAACTTGATTATAGTTAGTGTGTGTGTGTGTGTGTGTGTGTGTGTGTGTGTGTGTGTGTGTGTAACTACCTTGATCATGTCATGGCCCATTGCATACTTCTACTAACCCAAGATTTATCAAATCAGAATCAAGATAGGAGCTCGTTACACCAAATCCAGGGAAAAAATTTACAGTTAAACAAAGAAAGAATACAACTTCTAGATACAAGAAACAGACGACAACAATAATCCGCAGATAAAATCGAAAAAAATTCATTCAACAAAGATGAGTTGGGGTTCCACGATTCAGCTAAACAAATTGCATAATCAAGAAAAACTCTCAAAACAATAAACACCCAAAGCAATTAACCAAGCTATACTTGGTAAAAAAATCATCAAAGAAAATAGGAAATCAAAGAAAAAATCTTCAAGAGGGAAGGGAAATTAACAGATAAGCAAAAGTTTGAGTTACCTAAGCTGAGAAGCGGGTTTAGAAAGTTGCCGATCGAGAGAGAGAGGGGGGTGGGGAAAGTTTTGCTTCAAAGTATCGTCCAGTAATTTACTTTCGGAAATTAACGAGCGAGGAAACGGAATGAACAGTGTTTGGATCTTGGAGGATCAATGTCAAACAGAGGTGGTTTAAAGTGAAAACCACAAAGACCTCCCCACTAGTTTTCTATATTTTCTCAAAGTATCCCTTTTCTTTATTTAATTAGTCGATAGACCCTCCTCCTCCTCCTCCTCCTCCTCCTCCTCCTCTCTCTCTCTCTCTATATATATATATATACACACACACACTTGGTATCTCCATTTCTCTTTATTGTAAACTAGTATCTGTGCTTGTGCAATAAGCACGGTATCGGTATAAGATTTATTCAATGGATGCTCGAGATATATTATACATCCTTCGTCCTTAAATAATCGTCCTAGTTGATCCGGCACACAATTTAAGAAAAAACAATTGACTTGATTATGTATATTGGTTTAATGTGTAGTTTCTTTTAAAGCTCATTTGTATGTGGCCCATAATTAAAGTAGGGTGAAAAAGTAAGGGTAAAATGGTAAAAGTGATGTTCTATAAAAGTAAGTCAAACTGAACAATTATTTTGGGACGGATGAAAAAGGAAAGGATGACGATAATTTAGGGACGGATGGAGTAGATAACTATCTCATCAACAAAGAGAGGTTGGTTGCAGCGTAATTGGTTGTGAAGGGGTTAATTTAAACAAAATTTATAGCTGAGGGGTTTATATGTAACTTATATACTTACGATCAATTTTGTTCTTGAGTTGTGTTTGATACAACTCGATCAGAGCCGCCAGTTATACCCTAACATGTTCTCTTTATTACGGTAAAGAAATCAAACTTACTATAATTTACTTGCAAAAATGATACTCAGTCTGTCCCGGATAAATATTCTTAGTTGACAAAGCACAAAGATTAAGAAATGTAATAAATGACGAGGTCATAGCGATAATACTCATTACATTCTCACTCTCATTAATGACAAAAACTTATGAAATGCGGTATTACATGTATTTTCTGAAAAATGGATTCTCCTTGGTCGACCCACTGTTTATTGGTGGGATGAACTGTGAGAGAGTTGAGTTCTGTTTTACGAATTAAGATCCGTAAAACGGTCTCACCGAAGAGCTACTCAACATTAATTATGTACCCATTACACTTTCTTCCATAATCTACCTCTTTCTCATTAATTATTTCGGAAGGAAAAAGGTTTCCTGTAAGACCGTCTTACGGATCTTAATTTGTTAGACAGAGCTCCACCATCTTACACTTTAACCCGCCAACACACGGTGGTCGAGTAAATAAGATCTGTCTTAAAAAAAATATTTTTAAAACTGTCTTACCCAAGTTTTTGGCATTAAGAAGAATGGTAGAAAATTTGTATACCAAGTCTTTAGGAACATTAGATTTGACATCTCAAAATAACAAACTTACATTTCCTTTCACTTTCGAGTAGGACTGACAATTGTAATTCAAAACTCGTTAACCCACTCAACCCGACTTGAAAATTATCTGACTCAACTCGACTTGTTATTTTTTTGGGTCGAAATGGGTTCCATGTTTCGACCCAAAAAAATTAACGCGTCAGGTTAAAGCGGGTCAGACCCGTTACCTATTTTGCCCTGTTAATTTTTGTTATATAAATATATAGTTTTTTTTTTTTTTTTTTTTTTTTTTTTTGCGTAAAGTGTGAGTCAAAATGGATCGTCTCGTTACCCATTTCGACTCATTTAATATTTTGGTCATAATGGGTCACGACATGTTTCAACCCAACCCAATCAATCGCCAGCCCTACTTCAAGCATCAGATTTCATCCAAATCTAGCGGAAATGTTGATATTAGCTGATTGGTTGTTGGGTTATCTCTTGATTTGGTACATAAATTGAGGGGAATAAAATCATGTGAAAGCTATACGACTGAGTAATTTCTTTGTTTGTAGCAAATGGAGTCGGTTGACTATTTATGTTTAAAAAGTTTTATCGTTATTTTTAGTAAGACGGATGTCCTGATCTTTGAGAAGAAAGGAGGTTCCTTCAATCGTAGAGAAACCTACATGCCTAACAAACCCAGTAGAAGTACCTTTCACAGCAGGTCTTCTTGGAGGGAGAAAGTTTAAACCCAAGCATTGAACTTCAAATATAGAGAGGGAGGTGACAACTGACAAGAATTGAACTCTGTAGCCTTTCCTGTTACAAGAATCACTGGAAACTCGTCAAAAGACGAACCGTCAGGCAACGTCTTTTTGGGCTGGCAGGGATTGCATCGAAGATCATATCAGTCAAATTTGAATCGCTTTAAGTATACATCAGTTGAATGGAAGCATCTATATTATACACCAGTATTTGAATATTTTTTAGGTATGCAGTATAGGCATCTAATAATTCACACCTTTCTAAATATTTACATACAGAACTCCTAGCGAGAAAGAAAACAACTCCAAGGCCATTGAGCAAATGCACTACTAGGTTTGTTTTAAAGTCGTAATCGCTGCTCCATTAGAAAAAAAATAGCACGAGAATTCTATCAACCACAAGATCGGTGCTCTTGATCATGAAGGTAAGCTTGAATTTTCAAAAACAGAATATCTTCTCCTCTTGTTTGGAAGGGTGGTTCGTGGCGAGTATTCTGGTGAAAAGGAAACCTTCTCCAGGATAGAGTTCAAAGCTTCACGAACAGAACCAACAAGAGCTTCCCCTGCCTTGCCACTGCCACTTCCACTTCCACCACTTCTTTGTTCTTTACCAGTGAAATCAAAAACACTCTTCACCCGCCCTCCTAATGTTGAGATTTCATGCCTTACTATATTTATATCGAGGGCATCAAGGGTTTGTCTCAGATCAGACAACAGCTCGGGCCTGGAGTCACAACAGAGAGATGCTCTGAAAGTACAACTTCCGTCATCGGCAGCCTTGTTTAGTGTTTCAACTCTCACTTCATCTGCATCTTTAGGAATGAGTAAACCTTCGCTGGCTTGTGTTGCTGTATTTTTCAGTAGTTTTACTTGGCTGATGACTTCAGCAAGCAACGTGGCTTTGTCCATCTATTAAGAGATTAAAGTTAGGGTTAGGCTCAAAACATACCACGGGACAAAGCCATGATCGCACTGTCCTTATATACGTATATGCGCAAAATGCAGCAGAATTAAGGATCACATAAAACACGGATTCAAGAATAAACTAAAGTATGCGGCACTGTCAATGCTTGTTCACATATGAATATATTTGCAAACCTTGCAATGTCTTTCTCCTTTCACCCTAGCTGAGCTGAACATTTCTCTCAACACAAAAAAATTAGTCAACACATGGTCATATACTTGGGCTTGTCAGTGGATCAGATTTAGATTGATTTACCTCGCCCAAATCTGATAATCGGATTGTTATGGAAATATTATATTTGGATCAAATCAGTTTATCTCGGGGATATTTTAATGCTCAATTCATATCCTATTACTTTCGGATTTGCATTGAGTCGTATAAAAATATGTTATAATGAAATATGAAGCTCCTTATTTAATTGAAATATGAGCTATTTTTTATTTGATTGAATTTCAAACATATATCAAAATTCTTGTGTTTCATACTACAAAAACATGAATGACAATTATGTTAAGGATTTTTAGTGCTGAAATAGGAATTATCAAAATTACTATGAGCTCAACATAAATAACTTCATACGTATAATTGAAGTATATTTTTGTAATTAAAATCGGGTAATTAATGCATCGTATCACCCTAGATCCAAACCCAATTGATTTGTTAAGCCGTGAGATTAATGGATTCAAATCATATTCGGATAATCAGATTGAAACATTAGATCCGTATCCAGGGAATAACATCAAAATTCAATCCACTGACATCCCAACATATACTTGTTTTCTTTCTTTTTTTTCTCTTTTTTTATTTTTTATTTAAAAGTACCGCATAATGATAAGGACAAAAAAGGGTGAAACCCCGAATAATACAAGGAGCAAAGTTCAGAACCAGTCATTGACTAAGAGCAGACAGTACAACCATCAAATAATCTATTTTTTAAAAATGTCAAAAATTATGACCAGATGATGTATACAGTTACGTTCTCAGACAGACTCTCCCCTATAATCCACCTCGAAAAGTAAGCAAGCTCACCACTAAAGAGTCTAAAGACCTTATTGTGTATATCAGCAACTTTAATATTAGAGGAACTATGAATCCAGTCAATCTATCAAAAGCAGCAGACAGAACCCAAACTATGCCAGCTACTCTGCAAACAGAATCTACTTCATGACTAATGATTCATACTAGTAATACTTCACAACAATTTCTACCCAAGTTTTTTGTTAGTCACGAGCTCGCCATATTCACAGAGGACTAGAATCTAAAGCACGAGTTTGTGGTGCTAACAAGAAAATAAATGCCAGTATTCATGTACATTCACTTGAGCAAACTCAGGCTGCCTGTTTCATCTGGTCAAAACATATTATAAGTAAATATAAAATAAGTAAACATAAACTAGGAAAGTTTGACCCAATATCTTATTATAAAAGGATGCCTTCGCTTACATAAGCAACCATCATTAAAAATCATAAAAAAAAGTAGCTTGTCAAAATGTTTATAATAGAAATAATTGATAATTAATTCCGGTTAACCCTCAATAGGACATCCTTGCCACAAGCGGCATATGGTATCATTTTCAAATACATATACATATGCCTACTATATAGCTACCGATTTCACTAAAAAAATGATGTTTAGCTAGTTGGTAAACAACTCTCTACAACTCATGATTAATAATGGTAGAACAGCCTAATATATATTATAAAATGCTACCCGTCAATTTTTAGCAGCAGGACCACATTACAATAATAGGAGATTAAAGGATCTTTGTTACCAGCAAGTATAATATCCTACAAGGCTACTTACATGAGAAAGTTACGTACACATGAAAAATTTCTCTTTTAAAAACAAGAAACCCACCAAATTTGGCAATCCAAATCACTCCATCTGTTCCAATAAGAAAAGGTGGATTTTTAAATAGAAGTATTATATCTTTATTTCTTTGTAAACAAATTTCTCTATCAAAAACATGGCATTTAGCGTAGATGCCATACAAAATAATATATACCTTCCGTTTTATTTGAAGGAAAATATAAAGAAGTAAAAGAGTATGATATAAAAAAATTAACTGGTTAAATGCGACTTTTTTGGGACGGAGGGAGTAAATCATTTTTATCATACACTATATAATAACAAGTTAGGAAACAAATCAATAACAAAGTTTAACCCTCAATAAGATCATATTGTGCACTCAATCAACAAGTTATTAATAACTTTCACTTAGACTTGATGACGGGAGGATTCTACAATTTCCCTCAACAATTTGCTTGTGCTCTCAGGATAAGAACCTAAACCATACCTGAGGGACTTTAGAGATTTTAAAATCCCAACCAAAAGTCCACTCTAATGGTTGTTTGAGTTATGGTCATGAAAAGGCTAAAATTTTACTTACAGAAGAGAAAGGTGAGTATAAAGAACAAGGTTAAAAAATAAATGACAAGATTGCATAGAACCAGAACACCAATTATCCAATTGAGATATAAAACTTAGACCAAGTAAATCACGTAATATCAATTATGCCAAGCATGCATTACTATTTACTAGAAAGGTTGGTGTAAAGTTCTTCAAAACTCAAAACCGTATCAGATCTTCAATTATTAAAGAAGTTCAAGTTAAATGTAAAAATAAACTGTATAAGCTACAAATTTACTGGTATCTAGGTATCATTTTAATGATTCGATCATTCAAGGTGAATAAAATGATGAAAAAACTCCAAGCAAACATAAAACCTACCACCATTTTGTCTAAACTGCCAACGTTTATCTTCTAAGAAACCACATGTATCTAAAGAATATCCAATACTCCCTCGGACCCAAAGAAACAGTCAAACTTGGACTTTATTTGGTCAACTTGATTAAACTTTACCAAAGCATGTCCTTAGGAAAAATTAAAAGTTGTTATTCATAGTACACTTGATATTGTGTCAATGATTGAATGATCGCCTAAAATATAATAAATGTATGTGTTATATGTAATTTGCTATTGTCGTAAGTTCACTTTCCTATATAGTCGTCCAGACTAATTTGTTCTTTTCTTTTCTTTTTATTATGGACGGAGGGGATAATCTATATTACCCATGTCAGGTTATTATTCATATTTCATAGTACACTTGATATTCTTTCAATGATTGAATGATCACCTAAAAATCAAATTTAAAGTGGGCTAGTATCAATTTGTAAATAGCACTATTCATAATCAAAATCTATAAGGAAGAAGAGAGTACACCTTATCAGTGCAGGGAACAAGACCACGAAGCGTATCGAGGTGAGCATTAATCCTTTCTCTCCTCCTCCTCTCAGCCTCACTGTGACTCTTCAAAGCAGCAATAGCTTTCACTTCAGACAACCCACCTTTCTTCCCAGCTCTCCCATGAGCCTTGACAAGTTCTCCTTTCTCCTCATCCAACACCAAAGATTGAGATTTCGAAATCAACCCATTTTCCCAATTCCCCCCATGCTTATTCCGCAGTCCCACAGTACTATTGGATCCAAAGTTTGAAACTTCTTGTTTCCAAGAATAATAAGCCATCTTACAATATTGTAAACTAAACACAGATATATGTATAGTGTGTGTGTGTGTGTATAAAAAAGACAGAACATAAAAGAATGGTTTAAGGATCAAGACCAGGAGGGCGGGTGGTGGGTGCAAACCAGAAAGAGAGGGAACGAGGGGGGAGCCTGATGAGTTGAGCAACTGTTGAGGTAAAAATAGTTATTGGGCACATATCTTCCATTAATGCAGAAAGATTGGCAAGTGAGTTTATTTTGGTTAGAAGGGTAGGGAGGGAGAAAGAATTTAGTGGGAGAACATCCACATTTTCTTCTTGTTCATCTTGAATTCGACCATTTCGATGAGTTTGGAGAGTGGTGACTGGTGAGGGGAGGGAGGTTTGAATTTCTTAGACCCAATTGGGGAAAATCGATGTAGTGTACCAAAAAAGAAATCTGATCTAAAAACTTTTTTGTGTCTGTAAGGAAAGGGACAAAGCAAAGAGGGGATTTTGCAGACTTATTTATTCAAGAATGGAGGGAGATCAGAGGTTAAGGAGTTGGGATTTGAGAAAGAGCTCACACTGTTTCTAAGTCATATCTTCAACCAATATATATGCACTATGATGCGGTTGTAAGGACGAAAATACCCCTCTGACTGAATCCTCTCCATTTGACTTTACTCCCCTCAAGGATAAATTATTTATTGGTGTCATAAATTATTATTGTGATGTGATATTTTATTAAAGCATCATCACGTACATTTGATGTGATTTATCGTAGGTACACTAAAACAAAATTTAATAAAATAAAAAAAATGGAACAACTTATTGGAAGAGTTTTAATAAGAAAAATGTTAACTAAAATATATTTACATCATTAATTAGAATATCAAAAAATCGAGAGTTTTATCAAGAATATAAAGAAAATTAGTAGTCACATTTTTTTCTGCAACTCTCATCCACAGTTATATTGAGATGCAGATGTGAATGTGTAAAAAAATTAAACGGCACATAGGATTTACACCTTATTTGAAAAAAAAAAACATAATTCTTCAATACAATACAACTGTGGACGAAGGTATAAATATGATGTGTCAATCAATTTTTTTTTCTTCACATCATTAATAAAGTATGTCAATTTTTCACATTCTACTTGAAGATATGAATACGTCATAATCAACAGTTTTCTATTTTAAAAATTCTTCCTATTGGTTGTTTCTTTTTTTATATTTTTATTTTTGTATCAAATTTTATTTTAGTGATGAAACACGTATCACATAATATCGATTCACAGTTGCATTGTAGAGGTGTCTTTTAATTAAATTTGAATGAATAAAGAAAAATTATCACATGTGATTGAGGGTTTTAATTACTCACAATCAAATGAGATTTAATTAATATCTTAATTTGTAATACGGTGTCTCACTCTCTCACGACTCAACAGTTAAGAACCGTATATGTGAAGGAGAGAAAATATATTTTTACTTCCTTGAGTTTTACAAAGTGTACGTCCCTATTTATATACAAGCTAGAGTATTACTTGGAGAAGGAGTCAATCCTTCCATAACTATCTCCTAGAATTATGCTACAAAATAAATCTTCCTAACTTACAATGAGTGAAATAAGGAAATGAGATAATTACATCCTAACTACAAGCTAAGGAGATATTGACGGTATCTCGTCAAATCTCAACACCCCCCTTCAAGTTGGAGAGTGTAGATCACACACACCCAACTTGCCAAGTAAAATGAGAAATTGACGGCTCCCCAAAGCTTTAGTGAGTACATCCGCCAATTGTGCCGAAGTATGAACTTTCCTTGTTGTGATGACACCTGTCTGAACAGCATCGCGCACAAGATGACAGTCAACCTCAATGTGCTTCGTGCGTTCGTGATGAACAGGATTTTGAGCCATATGCAAGGCTGCTTGACTGTCACATAAGACGGTCATAGGAGCTGTATGAGAAACGCCGAATGATCCAAGCAAGCTGTGAAGCCATTTGAGCTCACATGTGGCATTGGCCATAGAACGATATTCGGCCTCAGCTGATGAACGGGATATGGTGGTTTGCTTCTTAGTCTTCCAAGATATCGGAGACCCACCCAGGAAAACAATATAGGCAGTAAGGGAACGACGAGTAATCGGACAACTAGCCCAATCCGAGTCACAATAAGCCTCAGTGAAGGTCGAATCGCTCGAAGAAGAATACCTTGTCCAGATGCCCTTTAAGATAGCGCACAACCCGCAGAGCAGCCGTCCAATGAGCCACCTTGGGTTGGTCATAAATTGTGCAAGAGTATGCACACTATAGGAAAGTTCCGGCCGTGTGATAGTGAGATAAATGAGGCGACCTATGAGACGCCTATAAGGCTCAGGATCACGCAATTCCTTATCTTCGGTTAAAGCCAGTCGATGATTTTGCTCAATGGGAGTAAGAGCTGGACGAGCCCCACGAAGCCCTGTTTCAGAAAGTATATCAAGTGTATACTTACGCTGAGAAAGAAAAATACCCTCTGGATGCCGTGACACCTCAAGACCCAAAAAATATTTGAGTCGGCCAAGGTCCTTCATGTGAAAACACTTACTAAGATAGGCCTTGAAACGAGAAATAGCATTAGGGTCATTGCCACCAATAACCAAATCGCCAACATATACCAAAGACATGTATTTCAACAATGAAGCCTTATAGGAGAATAAAGAATAATCCGAACATGACTGGAGAAAACCATACTTTTTCAAGGCCAGAGAAAGTTTTGCAAACCAACATCGAGGTGCTTGACGGAGACCGTATAGAGACTTTTTGAGTTTGCAAACTTTACCGGAGGAAGATGCAGGATGTCCCAAAGGAACTTTCATATACACATCTTCACTTAGATCACCATGAAGGAACGCATTGTGGACGTCCATTTGATGTAGTTCCCAGCCGCGAATGGAAGCAACAGAAAGAAATACTCTAACAGTAACCATCTTGATTGTTGGTGCAAAGGTCTCTTTAAAATCCACACCCTCAACCTGACGGTTTCCCAAGATCACCAAACGGGCTTTGTATCTTTCAACGGATCCGTCTGCATTATATTTTATTTTATACACCCATTTGTTGCCGATGACTTTCTTGTTAATGGGAGCTTCCACAAGTTCCCACGTGCGTTATTCTCGATCAAGAGCCGCAAGCTCTTTGTTCATGGCCGCACACCATTGAGGAGATTGGACAGCCTCTCCATAGTGCTTAGGCTCAACACCGAATCAATAGCCGCCAAAAACGACGATGTGCTATGTGAGAATTTAGTGCAATTGACAAAGTGTGCTAAAGGATACCGAGTACCTGAAGAGTTGTGTTGGGAGGATGAACGTGATGGGGGGCTGACTTGAGCAGTTAGCACATAATCTGTTGATGGATATCTCGTTGAAGACACCTTAGCACGCTGTCCTCGACCCAGAGTTTCAACAGTTTCAGGCGGAACATCATCTGCAATAACCCGAACAAATGGTTGTTCGCCTCAGCCTAGTTGTCTCGACATCTGGACCGTCTCAACACTGTCTACCACTTGATCAGTCGGTTGTGCAACCACTTGTTCAGACGACTGGTCTGTCAACTGGTCTGTCACATGAGCACCTATACCAGTATCAATTTCATCCCCAATGTCCATATCAGCCGGAGGACAAAGAAACATATCTGAGTCTGTATAATCCGGATCTGTACTAGTTCTCATATTGGCAAAAGGAAACTCCTTTTCAACAAAAACAACATCCCTTGACACAAGCATCTTGTTCTCATCAAGATCATAGACCAACCATCCCTTCTTTCCATACGGATACCCCAAGAAAACACATCTCCTACTGCGACTAGCAAACTTATCATTGTCTTTTCTGGAATAATGCACATAACATAAAGACCCAAAAACCTTAATGTTTTCATAAGGAGGTGGTTTTCCAAAAATAATTTCATAAGGAGTTTTCCCATGTAACAATTTAGAGGGTGTACGGTTTATTAAGTAACCGGCAGCTAACACACACTCCCCCCAAAACTTTATAGGTAACTTGGCTTGAAACATCAAGGCACGTGACACATTCAAAAGATGACGGTGTTTACGTTCAACCCTCCCATTTTGTTGTGACGTGCGAACACAAGTAGTGTGGTGTTCAATGCCAAGTTCAAAAAAATATTTTGTCAAACACATAAACTCCTGGCCGTTATCACTCCTAATCTTCTTAACACGCTTATTGAACTGTCTGTCAATCATAGCAAAGAAATTTTTTAAAATCTGAGAAACATCACTTTTGTGGTGAAGTAGATAGACCCAAACGGCCCTAGAACAGTCATCTACAATGGTCAAAAAATATGTGGCACCACACATAGCAGGCTTTCGATAATCACCCCAAATGTCGCAATGAATTAAATCAAAAATCTCAGCAGAGTTATTATCACTAGACAGAAACTTATCTCTACTCTGCTTTGCTTGACAGCAAATTCCACACACATCTTTATTGATACTATGACGGCTAATAAAAGGTAATAAACTGACGACTTTACTTGAGGGATGTCCAAGCCTTTGATGCCAAACATGATAGTTCCCAGAATCCTTGATGTTGCAAACCCGTGTTCCTGTTGATCTTCTCAGATAGTACAGCCCCTCATCTTGTTCACCCGCACCAATCAACGTCTTCGATGCTCGGTCCTGTATTACACAAAGTTTGTCAGAAAATTGCACTAGAGTATTTGAATCATTAAGCAGCTGAGAAACAGATAATAAGTTGCAATTAAAAGACGGAGCATATAACACATTTTTTAGAACCAATTCTCTCCCAATCTCAGCATCCCCTTCTTTCGTGGCCACAATGTATTTCCCGTTAGGTAAACCTATACGGTTTGGCACAATATTCCGAGTACACTTCAGCAGAGAAATATTCCCTGTTATGTGTCGATTAGCTCCACTATCAACAAGCCAAGGTGCATTATTTATCTTACCACTCATATGATCAGTTGTGCTGCCAGTTGTGCGATCAGATGGTTGCACATGTGTCTGAACAAGATTTTTGAAGTGACTCCATTGTTCCGTTGTAAGGCCCAGCATATGAGCCCGATCTGCATCTGTCATTCCATCATCAGACTGCGCCATGTTAGCCTTTGCAGTAGACTTTCTTTGTTCCGTGGAAGATTGTCCTCCACTCTTTCCTTTCATGTTCTTCGGAGACTGCTCGCCCCACCATTCTGGATAACCCACCAGCCTGTAACATGTCTCCACTCTGTGACCCTTCTTCTTACAGTGAGAACAAACATAATTGTTCGCTTCTGTCTTTTCCCCCTTTGAACCATATGTGCCAATAGTTGTCTGACCAGTTGTGCCAACAACTGTCTGAGCAGCAAAACTAACAGGTGCAGGGTATTCATCACGCACAGTACCCCGTACCCTTTCTTCTCGTACGATCATAGAGTATGCTTTATTAACACTTGGCAGTGGTTCGGTGTTCAGGATGGAAGATTTCACGTTCTCAAACTTCGGTGTTTCAAGGCCCATAACAAACTGATGGACCCTTTCTTCTTCACGCCTTTGAACCAATTTTGTGTTAACATGACATTTACAACCTGCACATGAGCAGGTTGGGAGTGCATCAAAATCGTTCAGATCATCCCACAACTTCTTCACACGCCCATAATAGGCTGCCACACTTTCACCTTTTTGTTGCTTGCAATTCGCCAAATCTGATTTCAATTGTTGAACCCTCGGTCCATTCCCAACTGAAAACCTTTCCTTCAGATCGTCCCAAAGCGTCTTTGCTTCCTCCGTATATGTCACCGTAGATCGCAAAGCGGGCTCGATAGTGTTGAAAATCCATGAGACTACCATGGAGTTCACAGTCCTCCATTGATCAATCTCCTCGTCCTCCTCGGGCTGTTCAATGGTTCCATCAACGAAACCAAGCTTTGATTTGGCTCGAAGAGAACCTTTGAACACTCGTGCCCATTCCTCATAATTCTCTCCCTTCAATTGAACATGGGTGAGAATCATTCCTGGACTATCACTTGTCGACAGAAAGTATGGTGAACGCCTTTCATCCATCACTTTCTTCTTCTCGTCACTAACACCCGTAGACATGGTGCTTTAATCCGGATCTTGGTTGCTCTGATACCAAGTTAAGAATCGTATATGTGAAGGAGAGAAAATATATTTTTACTTCCTTGAGTTTTACAAAGTGTACGTCCCTATTTATATACAAGCTAGAGTATTATTTGGAGAAGGAGTCAATCCTTCCATAACTATCTCCTAGAATTATGCTACAAAATAAATCTTCCTAACTTACAATGAGTGAAATAAGGAAATGAGATAATTACATCCTAACTACAAGCTAAGGAGATATTGACGGTATCTCGTCAAATCTCAACAGTTATACTGGTACCTGAAGATAGCATTAAATCTCTCTTTTAGAGGCTTTTACTCAGCTGTGATACTATCCAAAATCCTGGGAAACACACTATAAAAAAAGGGGTTCACAAATCTCCACAAAAAATGAAAAACTCCTGCCCCCAAGTACTCAGTTAACTTGAAACATGTAAAGAAAAAAGAATGAGGGATAAGCTGACTTAAGTAGCAAATGTTGTGGACCTACATTGTCTGTTTGTCACGAATCTTCGCTAGTGGAACACATTATTATTTGGGATCTGTGAAGTACACACCAGAATGTCCTGTAAGCAGGTTCTACATGACTAAGACTAATGTGGTAGTTTTCTTTGTTTAAGAGAATATTTCCATAGTGCGCGCTATTTCAAACTTACTGTTTTAATCTGCAATGGAGAATGTATGATAAATAAGATACTGTTTATTGCATGATATCTTTGATTCATACACTTTCCAACCAAAAAGTAATAGCAATAAAATATATAATATTATAATGACTTCTGGTCTTTCTTTAAATATTGTGGTGAAACTCTTTTAAGTCCGCTTTCTTCGTCCTTTAGTTGATTTGGAAGGACCTATGTTTTTCCTTTAAAAGGTCTGATTGTTCTGTTGTGAAGGTTCTTGCATTCTATGGATTTGGCATATGCAGCTGCAGACCTTATTGTTTCTAGAGCTGGGGCAATGACTTGCGGTGAGATCTTGGCCACTGGGAAGCCTTCAATACTGGTATGCAACTATGTATTGTCATTTATTTTTAACTCTTTTGACAAATGTTAAGATGACAACTGTGGTTGAATCCATGAAATATGGATCCTCCTGCTATTTGGGGTTGTTGTTTAGCATTTGATAAATGTTGCTTTTCAATCTTCATTATAATATTCTCCAGATGAAAGTTTTTTTTGCATATATTTTGTGATACTGTCTATAAAGAAATTACTGGGTTGTTTTTTAATTTGAAGACAAACCATGCTAGCAGTGATGATGTTTTTGTTTGTAGAGAGGAAAGTGAGGGGTCTATGCCTGACTAAGTTCAATTATATTGACTATAGATTTTTTTTTAATTATTTGTATAGATTGGCCCCAAAATGGTCTAATTTTCAAAAACCTTGGCCGCAGCTATGAACATAACTATAAGCAGTGTTGACAACCATGCCGAACTCTTAATGGACTGATGCTAATTAGGATTTTCATTCTTTGAAAAGTAAACTCAACTCAAAATTCCTGAATTCTGCTCTTCCACCCGTATATGGTAGATACCTTCTATTAACCACATGTTATCTTCGTTTCCCACCTTCAATCATGTCAATTAAAGTTTGCCCTTACAGAAAAAGAAAGGTATTTATGCTAGTAGCAATCTCATCACTCGTTAATTTTGGAGCCATAGTTCATTAGTACTATCCGAATCTTCTAAGACCATTTTCTTTATCTCTTCTCCTGTTACTTCTGCTGTGTCACGAATATGTCATTATTAACTTTAACTTAGCAACTGTTTTTATGAACTTTACAAGTTCACTTTTTCCTGTTAGTTGCCCAACATGTAATTGTTGAAAATAGGGATGGCAATTTCGAATCGAACCGTGGATACCCGAACTGAACTGGACCGAAGTTGACGGTTATTAAGTGGTTTGACTTGATATGGGGCGGGAACGGGGAATAACCGAAATGAAAAATTGGGGAAGGGTTAGGTTTTGGTATTAGAAGTAACTGCCCCAATCTCTGAATCATTACCCGACGTGTAATAATATAGGCGTAATCCCTAAAATTATCATGCAAATTTGTTGCTCTGTGTGCTTAATCACTCACTCCTCTTTATCACTTACTTCAAAGTCTGTGGTTCTGGCCAGCAATAGGAAATTTCTATCATTCAAACAAATTTATAGACATCAATAACAATTGATCGACCAAACACTACTAACATCTCAATAATGTTCGTTTCTCTCTCTCACACACACACAATGTCTATTATGTTGACAAACAAGTTTAAGGTAAAAATGTTTGAAGATAGCGTGCCTGAATTAATAGATACTTCGATCCATGGAATGAGTTTGTTTCTCATTTACCATGAAAGATTGTACTATAGTAACATTGCCTCCTGTTTTGAAATATTGATCAACTTTAGCCAAATTGATTGCATTCTATACAATAATTGTCTCAATTAGACAGGTATCAATTTATATATGCCTAAAATATTTTTCATCTAAAACTCTAAGCAATGCTTCACGATTCTTCTATAATTTATGAAATTAAATATGTAATAGAAATTTTTTTTTTGATAAGTAAAGAGTATATAAATATGAACGTCAAAAAAGGTGACGCGTCCTTAGTATACTAGAAGTATACAAAGCTCGAGAGCTTCTACCCACTAGAAATGTTATTTACAAACTCTACAAAAGACATTTTTGAAGCCAGTGGAAAGTTCACAACCTCTACACACCAAGAGAATAGAGTGCGAAGCAAAGAATTCTTCAAGACCGGAATAGACTTTTCCTCATTGTCGAAAACCCGTTGATTTCTCTCCCTCCAGATCACCCAACAAACTGCCAAAGGGGCAGCCTCCCAAATCCCGATGCACTGCTTTCTGCACTGAATGACCAACACCTCAACAAATGAGAACCGATCTCTAAGATCACCCAAGGCACTTCAAAAGATTCAACAACAAACTCCATAGATCCGAAGCGACCTGACAATGAAGAAGCAGATGGTTCACGCCTCCTCGCTTGCCTTGCACATGAAACACCTATTCACTAAAGAAATATTCCGCTTCAAGATTATCTACCGTTAGATAGCTTCGTGCATAGCTTCCCATACAAAGAAGGCCACTCTGGCGCCATGATTTCCACACCGCTTCCAAGGGAAATTTTTTGCCCACAATTCAACAGCCTCAAGTAATTAGATTTAACCGTGAATATCTGACCCTTAGCTGCCTTCCAGATCACTCTATCTTCTACCCTATCAATCTTCTGAACCTGTAACAATTCAAGAAATCGCAGCAGTGACTCCACCTTCGAATCATGAAAATTTCTCGTCACTTTCCAATCATGAAAATTTCTCCTGAAAACTGGACTCCAAGTAAGTCTACCATCCTCCCTTGACAACACCGAGCTAACCGAACAACCCTTATCCTCGTGACTTCAAACAATACTGAAAATCCACCTTCAGCTTCCTCTCTCCACACCATCTGTCTTCCCCAAAACCTAACTGTCTCTCCACTTCCCACCTCAAAGGCAAGAAACCTCTCAAAGGAACTCTGCCCTTTTCTTATGCCCTTCCACACCCCCACCCCAAAAGGCAAAACAACCTCCGCAGGAAACCACGCATGATCCCCCAAACCATACTTACTCACCACCAATCTCCTCCACAATGCCTCCCTTTCCGTGAGATACCTCCAAAGCCACTTTCCCAGCAATGCCTCATTAAACACTTTAAGATTCCTAACCCCCGACCCTCCCTCTTGCATTCTAGTACAAACCTTATCCCATTTGACAAAATGGAATTTCCGCTCCTCCGATCGACCTTCCCATAAAAAATCTCTTTCCAATTTTTCAAGTCTATTCCGGATCGAGGCAGGCATCACAAACAGAGAAAAGAAATAGGTCGGTAAATTTGAAAGAGTGCTCTTGACTAGTACCACCCTGCCCCCCTTGGAAAGTAGTTGTTTCTTCCAACCCGCCAAACGGTGCTCGAACCGCTCGACAACCAGAACCCACATAGCTTTGCTTCTGACCGGAGCACCAATGGGAAGTCCAAGGTATGAGGAAGGGAGAGTCGCGGTCTTGCACCCAAAAAAGCTGGCTAATCTCCCAATGTCTTTCACCACATCTACCGGAATAATCTCACTCTTGAGGATATTTACTCTGAGCCCCGAAATTGCTTGAAAAAACAGTAACACCATACGAAGGTAACCCAGTTGAGCCTTCTCTACCCCACAAAAAACCACTGTGTCATCCGCAAAGAGCAAATGAGATACCTCTAACTCCGACTCACCTCCCCTTCCTACCTTAAAACCGCTGATAAATCCCCCCTGGAATGGCTTTTCCCAATAGTTTACTCAAAGCCTCCATCACAAGAATAAACAAAAACGCGGATAATGGATCACCCTGGCGTAGGCCCCTCGAACTTTGAAAAAATCCAGAAGGTTCCCCGTTGACCAAAACAGAAAAGCGAACCGAAGAGATGCAAAAGTGGATCCACCTCCTCCATTTATCCCCAAACCCCATTCTATCCATCATATAGAGCACAAAGTCCCAGTTGACATGGTCATATGCCTTCTCAATATCCAACTTGCCCAATAAACCCGGAACGCCTTTTTTCAGTCTATCATCCACAACCTCATTAGCTAGAAGTGATGCATCCAGGATTTGCCTCTCCTTAACAAAAGCATGCTGAGACTCCGAGACAATCTTACCTATCACCTTCTTCAACCTCTGGGAAAGGACCCTCGCTATAAGCTTATAAATGCCCCCGACTAGACTAATGGGTCTATAGTCCTTCAAATCCGACGCGCCTTTCTTCTTCGGGATCAACGAAATGAAAGCAGTATTAAGGCTTTTTTCGAAATGCGAATTGGTATAGAAAAACTGAAAAACCTCCATAATATCCCCCTTGACCACCTCCCAACAATGCTGGAAAAAGGCCATAGAAAATCCATCCGGGCCTGGAGCTTTATCACCACTCATTAGCCTTAGCTCAGCCACCACCTCCTCCTCGGTGAATGGACGCTCCAAAGAAACTGAATCTGCCTCCTCTAATCTTCCAAAAAAGACCCCGTCCAAATTAGGTCTCCAAGACCCACAATCCTCGTAAAGCCGCTGGTAGAAACCCGCTATACCACGCTTAATCTCTTCCCTCTCTTCCAGCTCTACACCATCTATCTTTATTTACTGAATTCGCTTAGCCACTCCTCGAATACTAGCCATTCTATGGAAGAACTTTGTATTGCTATCACCTTCTTTGAGCCACTGAACCCGTGATTTTTGTTTCCAGCTCATCTCTTCATTGATGAGTAAACGCGTTAACTCCTGCTTTAGCTCTATCCTGTGGGAATCCTTAACCTCATCGAGCTGGCCTGCCCCTGCTTTTTCATCCAACCTACTGATCTCCTCCGATAAAGCCTTAATTTTGATGTCCACCGCTCCAAAGACCTCCCTATTCCACACTTTTAAATCTTCCTTTAATAACTTCAATTTCCTAGCCAACTTGAAGCTCGGATCACCAACCACCATGTAAGAATTCCATCTATTCATCACCCAATCCTTGAACCCCTCTTCTCTTAACCACATATTCTCAAATCGGAATGGAGATTTCCCTTTGGCAAAACCACCACATTCTAGCAGCAATGGAACATGATCCGAGGAGACTCTAGGCAAACAAGACTGGATCGCACCATTGAAGCTTTCCTCCCAATCCCCTGAAATTAGAAATCTTTCAATTCTTGAAAATTGTTGACGGTCTCCATCCCGAACCAAGTAAATTCTCCTCCACCTAAAGCGAGATCCACCAACTCCATATGATTAATGAAATCGTTGAACTCCATCATCTCCTTAGAAAAGGCATGCGAGCCAGAGCACTTATGCGGAAACCTCACTACATTGAAATCACCACCTAAACACCACGGAACATCCCACTTAGATTTTGAAGCCTTTAACTCATCCCATAAATGTCTTCGATCAGAACCATTACAAGGCCCATAGACTCCTGTGAATACCCACTCTATGTCATTTTCCACATTTTTCAACAAACAAGAAGCTGAGAAAACGCCTATAAGAGAATCCACCTTTGATAGCACTCTACTATCCCACATAACTAGAACACCCCCGCTGCCCCTACAGCCCCTAAATGTTCCCATTCCACCCATCTCGTTCCCAAGACACTATTAATAATCCTAACATCTACTTTCTCCATTTTGGTTTCTTGGAAACAAACTAAATGCGGCTTCCACTTTCTCAATAAACCTTTAATCAAGTTTCCCTTACTTAAATCATTTAATCCCCGCACATTCCAAGATAAAATTTTATGATGCATATCAACCATTTTTTTTCCTCCTTCTCCCCTCTCCTTCTTGCCCCTTTAACATCTCAAAGTTTAGGCTACAACACAGTTGCTTAAGCTCCCTCTTGCCTTTTTCCCACGATTTGTTTAAACTCTTGCTGCTGCCTTCCCCAGACGATCTCCATTTCTTCTCTATGTCAAGCAGTAAATCCACAATTTTATCCTCAAAACTTGTGCCCGACGCACCCATAATTTTCCCAAAGCTTGGGCGAGATGGCCTATCTCACGGACAGAGAAATAGATGACGATATTTCGGTTTGGGTTCAATGGAGAGCACATATTTCATCATTCATAGTTGAAATTCAAAGCATTAGATGAACTTCAATTCCAAATAAGAAAATAAATAGTCATTAAAGCAAATGAAAATAAAGACATGCAAAAGAGAACTAAAGTCATGAAATGTAATAATTAACAACTAACAACATAACAAGAAGCTAAAAATCCACATAATCTATCTCATCATCATCTTCGTAATCTTCATCATCCTCATTCACAGGCATAGGTGCAAAAAGGCGATAAAGGTGTAAAAAGGCAACAAAAGGCGCAAAAAAGGCGAAAAAGGCGCAAAAAAGGCACTCATCGCCTGGAGTTGACCTTTCCAGGCACCAGACCATCGCCTCATCTCGCCTCTCGCCTCAGGCGCAATAGGCGCACGCTTTTTTCAACTATGGCAATGACTATATACAAATTATCGAGACTTGATAGTATTCTAATACTATCCTCCATTACTTTAAAAAGGAGGTTTTGTACACTTCTTTAGTTGGATGCAGTAGATGTGCTATTAATTTCATATCCTCGCCCTAGTTTCAGATCTGAGTCAGTTGAGTGCTGTGTTGATTAAGTTTTGATGGAACAGATGCGGGACTGATAGGATTGCTCCTATTTTGGTCAACATTGTGTGCTTGGGGCTTACATTTCCAACGTACCATCTTAACCATCAAGGGTAGGCGCGATGATTAGCATGTGCGGCTCATTGACTTTGCTTAGGTTCATGCTACATATTTAGAAATGAGGAGAGAGATCCTTATTATTATATTTACAAATCTTTATATTACACGTGCTTCAGGGCTTAATGTGTAACTCTTAAATTTGAAGAGTTCTACTATTGAAAAATTAACTTGGAAGGATTTTGAGTAATGGAAATATAACCTTTCCCTAAATGCGCCTTGGCGCAACAGTAAGGTTGTTCCATTTGACCTGAGGTCATGGGGTTGAACTACGGAATTTCTCTCTCGGGATGGGGGAAGAGAAGAAGAAACAAAAGCTGTACTATTAATTATTTGGAGCACGTTCCGCGTGCATGATATGAAAAGCCTTGGACATAACATGGCCTCAAGTATCTATGTTACTAGATCAAGGCCATACCTATTCTGATGGTAAAGGGTAGCTATTTGAGAGAATAGTATGTAATATCATATTTTAGGTGCAAAGGAGCAAAGGAGTGTCTTGTGATAGTGTATGTACTGCAAGAGTTGAAGATGAGATAATTCTCAGCGGAAGTCGGAAGTTTTTGCTATTTGCTTAAAGCCAAGAATTCAGTTGGAAGGTTTTAGCAATCAGATTCTTTATGGTATATTTCATTTTCAAAGTAATGGGTACTGATGCAAGCCGACTACCACCCTCCCTCCCCCACTGTCTATCCTTTGCTCTCTCTGGTTCTTTCTCCAGCTCCTTCCCTTTTTTGTTGCACATATTGTATTTGAAGTTTTATCGACTATGGTGCTTGACTATGTTATTCAACAATGTAGATACCATCCCCAGATGCTGCCGAAGGACATCAGTTGAACAATGCTTCTTTACTGGCAGACTTGGCTGGTTCAAGGGTCATAACAGAAGATGAACTTGATTCGACTACTCTTCAAATTGCCATAGAGGAAATGTTAGGTATGAATATGTGTCTATATCTATAATCTTGGGAACTTCAGCCAGGCATGAATCCGGAGGCTTAGGTTGCTCTTCTTGTGTGATCTATATTTCGGTATCCTAAAATCATTTTGACCCAAGAAATAAATTTGTCACATGGAAGATAACCAAAGTCTTTATGTAAAAAGAATAAGTGAATGAATATGGATGTGTAGCCTGGCCCTCATCCACCTCTTACATGTTTCATGTTACTGCGAAACTCTACTTAGCTGTCTCAGAGAAGTCGTAGTATCCAATTTTGCTGCTGCAACCATTAAATAATACTCCCTCCGTCCCTAAATTATCGTCCTCCTTTCCTTTTTCGTCCGTCCCAAAATAATTGTCCACTTTGAAACTTACCTTTTTAGAACATCACTTTTACCACTTTACCCTTACTTTTTCACCCTACTTTAATTATGGGCCACATATGCATGGACATTAAAGGAAACTACACATTAAACCAATATAAATAATCAAGTTTACTTTGTTGGTCAACCTGTTATTTAGGGACGGAGGGAGTATTAAAATTACGTCATGATCTCTCTTTTTAATTTGTTTTTGATGTTGTTTGTCTATTATGTTTCCTGTGACAGAGAATGAGAACCTGATGGCAGAGATGTCTGATAGGGCTTTAAAAGCTGCGAAGCCAAATGCCTCTGCCGAGATTGCACAACACATCCTTTCTATAGTGGAACTATCAACAGCAATGGAGAAATAAAACTTAAACATAATAAAGGATGATATATAGAAATTCATCGGTAGATGGGAATTCATCCCTTGAGTGAATTTTCGCTCGTAATATTTGCCTTCCATATTTACTCAAATGGATTGCAAGTGTGAACAACACCTTAGAGATTCCATTCAAGGCAAGTAAAGAAGGACAAGTGTGAATAACACCTGAGAGATTCCATTCAAGGCAAGCGAAGAAGGGCAAATATCCAGGATGAAAACCCGTTGATTAACCTCCTTCCCTTTTCTCGGGGATCAAGCAACAAAATGTAAGTCTCATGTAGAGCCTCCTGAATATTAATTAGGCCCATAAATGGTTTGTTATTTGCTGAGTAATGCTATGAGTACATAATTTGGTGCACAAAATGATCTGACATCCTATGTCTCACCTTGTTTGGCATCTTTTGAGTTTGACTGTGTTAAAAGTGTAGCAACTAGAGGACACTTGATGACACATCACTCTTATTTGTTTCCACACGAAAATGTACAAAGCAAACATAAGTGATCAATTGAGCTGATTTAGTACAGTGCCATCTAATGGGATATATGTGGCAATTACGATAATTGCTGTATTGATTTGAGATGTGATCCCATAATTGTTCTCTTGGTTGTATCAAGACTAGTAATTGGATTTGGTAACAGATTTTTTGTAGACCGAGGGATTGGTTGGCAGCATATCTATTATCTAGTCGCTTTCACCCTTTTCGTGTTAAAATTTGGTTCTTCAATATGAGGGTTAATTGTCACTATCACACTTGGAGCCTGTGGTTTTAATTTTTGCCATTGAGACCCAATGTTGCATTTATGTTGCAAATGAGGGTTAAAAGGGTGTTTCTGTTAACTTTTAGACGAGAAGTGTCACGTGTAGGGGTGGTAATTGGGTGTTACCTGTTAATTTGGATAAAACCATTATCTATCCAATATGGTTAATGGGTAATTTTAAAACCATTAAACTTAGCAGGTGTTATTGGATATTATCCAAATCCTATCCATTAATAAATGGTTATTATCCGGATAACATCTAATAAACAACATTATATTTAAAAAAAAACACAAACACACACTATACACATACTCTACACACACAGTACACACAATACACATACAAAAACACACAGTACACAATACACATACAAAAACACACTGTACACACAGAAACACACAATACACATATAAACTCACAGTACACAAATAAACTACTATCAAGCTAAAGAACTCAAAATAAAATAAAAGGTTATATGAAGAAACTCCATTTGTAAGTAAAAATACTATTTCCCATATCCAAATTAAAACAGTAAGTCTTCAAAAACTCACAAGTAACCAACATCTTGCGGTTAATCATAGCGAATCTAAAAATCATAATCTAGTTTTCCTTGCAAAAACTGAAGACAACGGAAACTAAAATAAATCAAAATTTCCCTTTAGAACTTTAAGAGCTTGCAGCTGCTCCCTTGTTTCTTGGGGTTGCTTGAGTACCTAACCAAAATAAAAAAGAGCATAAAGTCAAACAATGAATTCATGTGCAACAAGATGGCTACAGAATTAGTAACACAGCTATAAGTCAAAGATGATTACCTTCTCTAAAGTTGCTCTTCCAGTGGTCTTCCTTCTGATTGCCTTCTCACTCCAGTTATCTGGAGTAAATATCAAATTGGCACAGTTAGATACAACCTTAAAAAAAAAAAACAACCAAATCCCTAAATAAAAGGACATAGTTCTAGTATCAAAACCAATTGGTTTGCGAGTGGTTTGGTCCCAAGGATCTGTGTATATTCAGTTGCAAGGCTTTAGTTTACCTGATGGTGGATTTATATCTCAACACTTGTGAGCTTTCAAATCAGTCTCTTTTTTAAACATGTTCTGCATCTCTTCTAACAAAGTATACTTTCAAAATGTTTACATAAAATATTGTGGATTGGTCCAGGTAAATTCAGCTCGTCAAATCAGGATGAAGGAGCATCTACATTGGCACAAAAGCTTAATAAACTATGTCCGAGCAATTGTGACATAACTGTTGTGGGGAATATGGCATGCAAAACACTAATCAGGGAATCTACTTCTGCCTCAGTCTGTAATATGGTTGAGAATGCTTCGGTTGTATGGGAGTTTATCAAAGGAAGAAAGCTTCCCGGGGTCATGGCTTTATGTATACAGTTGTGCATTACAAATTCATTTAGCATTGTTCTTATTATATCAAACATTTTGAAGGCTTGTAGAATGCCATAGGAAGCCAGCCTGCAATGTCATTGTAAATGCAGACAGCCAGATCTTGGTTTCTTTCATGCGTGAGACTGAGTCCATTAGTTACGATAATTTGTTCTTTTTACAAAGGTGCAGAGAAATCACTGAGGGCACGAATCTTGTTGGAGTTCTAATGCCACATTGTAGTATTATCCTTTATTATTTTACTTGCCAACTTACATGGAGCAATCTGCTAACACAATTGAAATGCCATCCCACATAATGAGACTTATTTAAAGGATAATAAATATAATTTCTGGTACAAAGGAAAGACCAATCATGTCCAAGAGGTGGAAAGCCCATTACAGCTCTTTCCTGAACTGGCCAACAGCACAGAATAGACTTACCATTCTTGGTTAGCCTACCAAACACACAAAAGGAGACCAAATTATACAAGCAGCCATAAGCAAAAACACAAGAAATGCATAATTTGACCGACCAGTACATGCTCAGAAAAAAGAAGAAATTAATAACTCAAAAAATCTGAGATGTAAAGAAGAAATCTGAATTTATATTAACCGATACCTTGGTCCGTTTCGATGAAGAAGCACAAGAAGTAGAGGTAGAGGTAGATGTAAAAGAATCGGTAAGTAGATCAACTTCCAAGTCATCGTCGTCAGTTTTCACCACAACTGTGATATTAGAAATGATTTGGGGTGTTAGAACTATATTGATTTCTTCAAAAGTATATTAAAAACTGAAAGAACGAGAGTAGCTAGGATTCTCAAAGATTTAATGTAGCTTGTTAAAAAGCTACAATAGAAGAGTCACAATAGACAGAAAAATAACAAAACACAGCGGAAGACTTAATACTAAAGCACGAAATTAATCACAAAAATTTACCAAACAATCTACAAGCTTATACTTGTAGATCTAGCCTCATGGCCAAAAAGATTTCACTAAAAAGAATAAATTGTTTTACAAAAAACTATGTGAAATCACACACAAAATATTCTCACAAGATAATGAATCTTGGAGAATAAAAACCCCACATAAACAAGATAAACAAAACGTGGGAAGAAACAAAATCAGCTTTCTTTAAACAAAAAGGAAGCACAAAACAGTTTTTCAGAATTCAATGTAGCTGCCGATGTTGCAACATCAGAAGCTACAATCGGACTGCTGAACTTCAGGACTTCAAAACTGCTGCAGAAACTCCTCGGATCAGCTCGCACCCTCTATGGTTTTTGTTCTCTTTCTGGAGCTCTGTATAATTCTGATTTTCTCGCTCAAGCTCTCCATAAACCCGTATGCCAGCCCTCAATATATATACAACAAACCCACAAACACACGGCAAGAGAGATACAATTCTACAAGGAAAGAGATTAGCTTTATTCAAGGAAAAAATCAACACCTTTCCAAATCTTGCAAGATTATCTTACCAAATATGATCAAATTCAAGATTCTTGGAATAACTAAGATACTTGCCAAGATTTAGTTACCTAACTAATATACCCGAAATCTTTGGAAAGATTTTGCTACCAAAAATAATGTAGCCAAAATCTAGAAAAAGATTATGCTACCAAAAATAACTAAACTAAATCTAATAAAATATACTAAGTCCTACAAACTTAACAAAAATCTTCTTTGACCAAGAAATGTGAAAACAAGATAAAATAGGCCTTGCCTATTTTACCCTTACAATCTCCCCCTTTGTTGAACCTTTCTGGTCAAATCAAAAGACAAGTGTTTATACAACACCAATCAAACCATCTAACCTGCATTGGTTAGAAAAACACATCTCCCCCTGAATTTGTACAAGGTATAAAGTCAGAAATCATAGGAGGATTCATCACCATCACCATAAACACTTGATCTCTCTCCCCCTATTTGACCGGAAAAGGAAGAGAGATAAACCATCTTTTAGGAATTCTCAAAAATCAAAGATTTTGAAAAACACAAAGAAGTGTTCACCAAGATTTGATCACACCTCTAGCAAAAAACTGAGCACATCATATCCAAATTCAATAGCTCTTAGTTTCCCACAAAAATTAGACAACCACTAAATATTTTTCAACATGGAAATTTTTGGAAATTGATTTGCACAGTTTATATTAGAACAAAATTTCACCAAGCTGATATCCTTACCAACAATGCATGTCCGAAAATTTTATGCCTAAAAACATGATTACTAAAAGCTAGGCAAAAGAAAATAAAAAATGCAATCACACACAAGTGATAAAGACCAGATCAAATGATGTAGTTCCTAATGTAACTGCATTGGGAGATGCATTCGCCAAAATTGTGATTTTATTTTCAATTTTGCATTTTTTTTTGTTTTTCTCAACCAGATTTCTCTCCCAAGATCATAAATTTTTCACAACAAAAATCCATAGGTACTTTATTTCCCTAGGAATATAGCTCTACTTTATTTCAAGCTATAAAAACATGCCACTTGGAACCTTTCACACTATTTACCAAGGGAAGCCACTTAACTTTTTGATCAACCTATGAAATCCGATGATTCATAGTCCCAAAAGAAAGGTGCCACAACCTTGTTCATAGGTAGCTCTTTTCCGTTAGGTAGCTTTCACACTTTTTTTAATTAAAGGGAGTCAATTTTCTCAAGATCAACCCATGAGAACCTAAGTTCCATAGTACTTTGACAAATTGCAGTATCCCAAAAATTTCAAAAGGTAGCTCTTTCCTTTGTGGATTAAAGATATGCTCAAGAACTTGGAGAGAGAGAGAATCATAACAATGAAATCACAACAGATTTTGAATGAAATTCCCAAGCAACCACAAGAGGCACAAACATGTGAAACAATGATCTAGAGTGCCCTCTAAAGACAAAATGCAAGCATGCCTAAATTTTTATTTTTATTTTTTTTATAATTAACTAAGTGTAAAATCATATGGCACACAAAAACACAAGAGATTTCCAAAGATTGAAAAATCTCTCAAAAACAAGACACTTGGCAAATATATCAGCAAGATGATTTTCAGTCCCAACATGTTCAATGCAAACAATTTACATATTCAACCAAGTCTCTAATAAAGTGGTGTCTTAATTCAATGTGTTTTGTATGAGAATGATGAATTTGATTTTTGTACTAAGCAAAATGCATAGGTGTTTTCAAAATACAAGGTTAACACATCAAAGTATAGCACATAATATTCTTTGATCATTTGTAGCATCCATAAAAGATTTAAGGCTTCTCACAAAAATATACAAAATTCTACAAACATCTACAAAAAAGGCTACAAAATTCTCATATTGAGAATCCATCATGGCTACAAATAGAATCTTCTCTTAGTGACGTCAAGAGGAGACTTTGATACCAATTGAAAGAATGGGAGTAGCTAGGATTCTCAAAGATTTAATGTAGCTTGTTAAAAAGCTACAATGGAAGAGTCACAATAGACAGAAAAATAACAAAACACAGCGGAAGACTTAATACTAAAGCACGAAATTAATCACAAAAATTTACCAAACAATCTACAAGCTTATACTTGTAGATCTAGCCTCATGGCCAAAAAGATTTCACTAAAAAGAATAAATTGTTTTACAAAAAACTATGTGAAATCACACACAAAATATTCTCACAAGATAATGAATCTTGGAGAACAAAAACCCCACATAAACAAGATAAACAAAACGTGGGAAGAAACAAAATCAGCTTTCTTTAAACAAAAAGGAAGCACAAAAGCAGTTTTTCGAATTCAATGTAGGCCGATGTTGCAACATCAGAAGCTACAATCAGACTGCTGAACTTCAGGACTTCAAAACTGCTGCAGAAACTCCTCGGATCAGCTCGTACCCTCTATGGTTTTTGTTCTCTTTCTGGAGCTCTGTATAATTCTGATTTTCTCGCTCAAGCTCTCCATAAACCCGTATGCCAGCCCTCAATATATATACAACAAACCTACAAACACACGGTAAGAGAGATACAATTCTACAAGGAAAGAGATTAGCTTTATTCAAGGAAAAAATCAACACCTTTCCAAATCTTGCAAGATTATCTTACCAAATATGATCAAATTCAAGATTCTTGGAATAACTAAGATACTTGCCAAGATTTAGTTACCTAACTAATATACCCGAAATCTTTGGAAAGATTTTGCTACCAAAAATAATGTAGCCAAAATCTAGAAAAAGATTATGCTACAAAAAATAACTAAACTAAATCTAATAAAATATACTAAGTCCTACAAACTTAACAAAAATCTTCTTTGATCAAGAAAGGTGAAAACAAGATAAAATAGGCCTTGCCTATTTTACCCTTACAAAAACAATATATATATATATACATACATATATATACATACATATATATATGTATATATATATATATATATATATATATATATATATATATATATATATATATATATATATGTATTGACTATATAAAATTACCATTAGACCCGAACATCCAATCCTTTGTACAAATTAAAGCTTCAACCGTACTTGGGGTGAGGGAATTGCGATATTGATCCAAGACTCTCCCTACTGAGCTAAACGCTGCCTCTGATGCTACTGTAGATATTAGAATCGTCAAAACATCACGAGCCATTTTTGCAAGTACAAGGAATCGATATTGAACAAACTTCCAGTACATTAGAATGTCCAAAGGTTGTCTCCAATCAAGGCATGGTTCTTCTAAGTACACGTCCAAGTGTGATTTCTTCTCTTGGACCACTTGACTTTGAAATGAATCAAAACCTCGCATCTCATCTTCACAATCGATATCATCACCAATCTCTTGAGTGGTAGCCAAACTACTTATCGGATCACTTGAAGAATTTAGACGAGCATACTCGTCAAATAAGCTACAAAGTTGCAATTGTATTTGAGCAATTCGAGGTTGACCACCAATACCATAAAGTTTATTATATGAATACTCAATCATCTTCATCTTATACCTAGGATCCAATATCAAGGCAATTGATAGTATCTCACCGAAATCTGACCAATACTTATCAAATTTTTCTTTCATCCTCTTAGCCATATTTCTCAAAAAACTATAATCACTATGTAATGCCTCATTCAAGTGCAACTGAATCTTCCATACACTTTGAAAATACAGGTTTGCAGTTGGATAAGTGGTCCCTTAAAATAGTTTCGTAAGATCATAGAAGAGCTTTAAGAATTTTGAAATTTTTTCAAGTTTCAACCATTCTTCATCCGATGGACACATCTTGTATTGAAGGTCAAGTAACACATAGTCGGGGAATGCTAGACGAAACAATAATGCTCTTTCTATCATCAAATAAGTGGAGTTCCTTCTAATAGGCATATCTTGTCGCAAGCGCCTAGGACCTTCCAATCCCAAATTGTTCAAGGAATTCACAAACTTCTCTTTCCGCAGCTGAGAGTTTTTTAGATGTTTCACTGTTTCACGAATCTTATGAACAACTTCATCAACTTCTTTCAAGCCATCTTGCACAATCAAATTCAAGATATGAGCATAACATCGAATCCTAAAGAAACGCCCCTGGAATAAAAGTGCATTCTTCAAATTCAATCGATTATGGTAAGAATCACAAAACGTTGTATTCGATGAGGCATTATCTAAGGTAATGGAGAATAAATTATCTTCAATACCCCAACCCATCATCAACTCGAAAATTTAGTTGCAATGATCATGCCCGAATGTGGAGCGGGCATATACATGAAGTTCGCTATCTTCTTGTGCAGTTTCCACTCTATGTCGATAAAGTGTGCTGTGATGCATATGTATCCATCAGTAGTAGGAGAGCTCCACATATCTGATGTCAAACAAATCTTTCCCGGAGCTGATCTCATTAGGAGCTGCAATTTCTCCCTTTTCTTATTGAACATTTTTAAGATGTCAGCCTTCACAGTATTACGAGTAATGTACTTCACTTCAGGATTAAGAAAGGAGAACACATTCTTAGTTCCTTCGTGCTCAACATACTGAAAGGGATACTCATGTTGAATAATTGACTTTGCCAAAGTTTCACGAAATGCAACTTGATCAAAATACAATCCCTTTCTTGTATCACCACTTACCACCGGAGTTAAAATCTTCAAAGCTTTATGACGTTGAAGACAAACTGTTCTTAAATGACGTCGCATATTTGAGATTCCTTGTTTCAAATCAAAAACATATACGTTCGTGCATAGTTTACATTTCACTCTTGATTTTCTATCTTCAAGTTTAGAAAGTTCTTTCAAAAATTTCCACACAGTTGATCTTTTGTTCCTTTGATTTGTGGTGCAAGCTTGGCTTGACTGGATACTTAAATTACCATCAGAATTCTCATTTTCCAAGGTATTCTCTTCAATTGAGACACTATCATCCTCCTCCGACGAAGAAGAAGCATCCTCTACAATCAATATGCCATCCCTTGGGTCACTTTCCATTCCCACTTCTATATTGGGACGCTCGAGCTCCAAGATATGGTAAAGATCTTGGACTTCCTGAGTTACATAGGTCGTACAAAATCAATAATGTTGAATGAAATTTCTAATTATGTAAATATGAATATTTTGTAGAACTGACTTAATTTCTCTACTTTTGAATTGAATGAAAATATATTATACCAACAGCAATAATGTTACATCAAACAGAGGCTACAATTGGAGAAGCTGCTGTACAGGAGACTACAATAAGGGGAAGTATTTTTATCATTTTTTTACCTTAACTAGCTCTGTTTTTTTCCCTTCAGTGTGAAGATTCAGGACATACAGCTTTTTGCTGATCACCTAGTTGTATATGAGCGTGAAAATGGTCTGCCAAAAGTAACTATATATCGCCTTCCACCCGTTGAAGAACCACTTCAAAGCCTCCAAGGTGGTCGAATGGTTGATTTTACTGATCCAGTATATTCAGTGTATCAATCAGAATCACAATTTACTTCAAGCATTTTACGCTATTCTTATAGTTCAATGCGGACGCTCCCTTCTGTTTATGATTATGATATGAATACTGGAGTTTCAGTTATACTAGCCAATTTTGATTGAAGACAGTCCACTATCTGCTTACCTAATAGGCTAATAGTTCCATCAAGTTAACTGATGAAATTCTTAACCTTAACGTGCATAAAGGTCCATTACACTTTTTGAAGAACAACTATATCCTTCCAGTAGATTATGACGGTAAAAGTGGGGATGTCAGCAATTACGTTAAGAGTCCAACTGTGTTAGCTTTAATGTGAAAATTGAAAACTCAAACCATACTAGCCAATTTTGATTGAAGAGTAAATTTGCAAGGGAAATTGAACAAAATTGGAAAGTAAAAGTATACAAAAAAATATGTACAACAATTGTTTCTTCCATCCCACCAAAAAAAAGATATGGTGAAGGTATACAAACACTTTATAAAAGAAATGGGAGGTCTCACACTGTCCACTACAGGGACCAACTCTAAATCGAATAATGAGAGTATTTTACTGGTTTGAAGAAGATTCACCAGGAGATGAAAGTATTTATGTTAATATCTGCAGATGTTATGGTAATTTCTATGCAGGTACCCTCTATTTGCATCATGGAAAGCAATATTTAAAAGATTGCTATATTGAAGGAAGCGTGGACTTTATCTTTGGGAATAACACTGCTCTAATGGAAAATTGCCATATCCACTGCAAGGCTGCTGGATTCGTTACAGCTCAAAGTAGGAAATCTTCTCAAGAGACGACTGGCTACATGTTCCTAAGGTCTGTAATGCTACTCAATTTGTTCAATTTCCTGCTTTTGGTACTTTCACACCAATTATCATAGATGCCTAGAATAATTTAATAACGTAGAATTCGTGATATTGTTATCTGAAGTGCATTAATGTTTATGTGTTATGCTACAGAGTTGTTAAGTGGTGTTTGTTATGTTTGAGTTTGTGAGACTTTCTTGGGTAAAGTTTAACAGGTTTTATATGAGTAGCACATGCTTGAGACTGCTTTTAATTCATGGTTAGGATGGACAACCAACTGTTGAAACTAATAAAAATTAGGAATAATGGCATAACTTTTCCATTGATATTGTAACCCTATAAATATGTTCACAATATCAATGGAAAAGTTATGCCATTATTCCTAATTTTTATTAGTTTCAACATGGTATCAGAGCCTCGCTCTTAAAACCTACAAACACCATCTTCCGCAAACTCAATACTTCCTCAACCCTAAAACTTCCTCCCATCACGCCGCCGCCAACCCGGATCGACCACCAAACCAACCCAGCGTTGATCGGCCTACCCAGCCGCGTTTCCATCCATCCCCTTTGAGCAACGAAAGGACACCTTGGCCAACCAAGCTTTGACAAGCTCGCCTTGGTCGCTTCCTAAGCCGCCTCTTAACACCCCTAAACCACCAACCTTCCGCCTCCTATACCTTCCTCCTACCAAAGCCGTTGCCAAACCAGATCTGACCACCGAACCCAAAGTTCAGATCCGGCACCCATCACCCCCTGAGCAACAACAAGGACACCTCAGCCAACCAAGCTCTAACGAGCTCGCCGAGGACCTTCCTTTGCCGCCCCCGACCAAACCTTCTACCTTCATATATCTTCCTTCCAGAATCCGCCAACCCGGATCGACGACCACCAAACCCAAAATTCAGATCCGGCACCCATCACCAGTACGCCAAGTTCCCCCTCCCAGCAACAACAAGGACACCTCGGCGAACCCAGGTTGTGATCGCCTGCGACGCCTCCCTAACCCAACTTGCCTCGCTTGTGCGAATCCGGGTTCCTTTGGAAAACCTAGCTTGCCCTCCTTGGAAGGCACGCTCGCCAACTCCCTCCCTTAACTTGCCAAGGCCCTCTCTCTCCACACGCCGCTTCCTCAACCCAGCTGCGTTCTCGAGTAATTCGGCATCCTTGGCAAACCCGGCCCTCTTCTGCCGGGAAGGCAAGCTTGCCACCGCCCTCCCTCCACTAGCTTCGACATCGAGCAACTCCGGACCACTTCTAAAACCCGGCTCACTAGCTCGCCCACGTCCTTCCTCATTTGCCTCTCTGCATCCCAAGGATTCCTCTCGACAACCACGGACTCTCGGACTCTCAAAGAAACCCGGCTTTCACCGTTGAAGTCTCTCTCATTAGCTTCGCCCTCGAACACCTCACGGACTCTTCGGCCAACCCGGTTCTCACCAGCTCGTGGAAGACCCCTCAATCAGCTCGCTGAGGCCCTCCCTCAAACAGCTCGCTCCTCAAGCAACTCAGGACTCCTCAGCTTGAAGTCCTAACTCAACAGCTCGCCCCTCGAGCACCTCACGGACTCTTCGGCAAACCCAGCTCTCACCCGGCTCAGTTCTCCTCACTCAAATCGAGCAAACCATGTCTCCTCGGCCAACCAAGGCTCTCACCAAGACCCTCAACCGGCTTCTCGCCGAGCAACTCAGGACTCTCGGCCCAACCCAGCTTTCACCACCGACGACACTCCTCAACCAGCCGCTCCTCGAGCAAACCATGTCTTCAGCAAACCAGGCTCTCTCCAGCTCGCCGAAGACCCCTCCCTCAACAACTTGTCTTCCTCGGAAGACCCAGCTCGCGGACCTCTCCCTCACCAGCTCGCCGCCAATCACCCTCTCATTTTTTTTTCAACTCGCACGCTGTCCGCATATTCTTCACAAGATTTGTCTCTCCTAACGGTGATCCATCTTGCGGGAGCATATAAGAGAATATAATATATTTAATATATTATATTTATAGTATTAGTAAATATAATATATTTGTAATATATTATAATTATCTTTAGTTTATACTTTCCTAATTTACTTGTATTTAGGTTTGCTAGTTCCTCTTGTATTTAGGTTTCCTAATCCCTCTTGTATTTAGACTATCTAGGTTAAACTTGTGTAGCAAGTATTGTAACCCTATAAATATGTTCACAATATCAATGGAAAAATTATGTCATTATTCCTAATTTTTATTAATGTTATCTGAAGTGCATTAACGTTTATGTGTTATGCTACAAAGTTGTTAAGTGGTGTTTGTTATGTTTGAGTTTGTGAGACTTGCTTGGGTAAAGTTTAACAGGTTTTATATGAGTAGCACATGCTTGAGACTGCTTTTAATTCATGGTTAGGATGGACAACCAACGACCATTTCATTTTGGTCCTTACATATTTTTTTTTTTAATTCGTGCACATGCATCACAGATGGCTTAGCTCTCTTGAGTTTTGCATTTTCTATTGTGGCAGATCATTATAAATTTATCATTTTAGTTTTCTTCTTTTCCTTCTTTGTTATTCCCGGGAAAAATAAGAAATAATACTACCTCTGTTCGTAAATAATTATCCTCATTTTCTTTTTTATTCATTTCAAAATAGTTGTACTCTTTCAAAACTTTCCCTTTTAGAAAAATATTTTTACCATTTTATTTTTACTTCTACCTACTTTAATTATGGTCACGTGCACAAAGGCATTAAAAGAAAGCACACATTAATATTTGCTTACAGTGTGTCCCAAATGATGTGAAAATGCCAAAGATCGGCCGCTTTCAACAGAGATCATAGATTAGATTAGCCCCCCTTTTATCTTCTACCATTCGAAATACTGCTAATAATCCTCGAGCTTACTTACATTTTTCTGGGGTTTAGTTCAAAATCCCATCTCCGTTCTTACATGATTATGCTTTTTATGCCTTTTTTGATCTCTTCTTTTTTATTTTGATTAAAATTATCCCTTTCTTTCTCTCTCTTCCTGCCTTGCAACTTTGACTGAACAAGTCCCCCAAATTCATCATAGCATTTAACCCCAAATTCAAAAATCAAAAGCCCGAATTTCGGATAAATAGAAATAGTTCCAAAAAATTCATCAATCAAATCAAGTTAATCAACTATTCAAGTATTTAAATCCAAATTCAAAAGCCCTAGTTTCGATTAAATAGATAGAAGTATGAAGAGAGAAAGACTCAGACTTGCTTCCTTGAGCAATTAAGTGAGCTGTGAGTTCTTTGTTCTTCTTCTTCTTCTGTTAAATTATTGAGTGTTAAATGGATAAGCTAATAAATCATTGTTAAATGGGTATGTTGGATAATCCATTGGGTTGGTTAATAATTTGGCACCCCTAGTCACGGTGTTATTCATATGCATCTTTCTGGGTGGTTTTTTGTATTTGACATGTTTTATAAAATCTGTTTTTAACAATGAATGAAAATATCCTTAATAAGTGTTAAAAGATGGAAACAATCCTACAAATATGCAGCATTTCCTACCAATGCATGACTTCGTATTAACCTGGTGGTGCTAAAGTTGTGTAGAATTCTCCGTTGGCAAGACTGGAAAAATAATGGGTGCTAGTAGAAGAAATTTTTTAACATTGGCATGATAGCCAATATAGTGTTTTGATTACTATCTGCAACTCATTAAATTAATGAAAATTGTTATATTGATGGTACAAAAATCTACAAATTAGAGAACGTAAGACGACACCAACACTATCCTTTCCCATTGTCTAAAATCTTTGCACCAAAAAGTGGTACTCCCTCGCGTTTACTCATAATCAGGAACGACAATAGACACTCATTTGGAGTGAGGTAGACTAGGTAGTGGTGAATTGTGGTGGCTATAACCACACACACATTCACTTTTCACATGCTACAACATTCAACATTCTTCTGCAGAAATTTGCTAATGTGATAATAAAAAGTCAATGGGCAAACATTCAACTTTCTTTATTTTCTCTTGTTTGATTTCTTCTTTTTTCACTGTGACAAACAGATGGGATCTGACATGTGAAAAAGTACTTTGTTTTGATACAATAAAATTTGCTATGGGTGTGTCTTCAATCAGTTTAAAGTACTTGTGCCAAAATTGAAGTGTCCCCAATTTCTCTTGGACGCATCAAAATAATTGTTCGCTTTCCTTTTTTAGAAAGATTCCTCAAGCAAATTGTTCATAATACCCTTATCAATTGTGAGATGATTAAAGATGAGAGACCCACTGATTTGACACATCTAAGGAATACTTACATTAAGTCAAACACTTTCTTAAAAACCGTATAAAAAACACTTAGTTTGGGATGGTGAGAGCAACTTTCAAGGAAAGTGGATTTTGCCCTCTTGGACAACTTTGGTATAGTGAAGGTGAATAATCAGTCAAGACATCTGCGAATCATCATAAGTAGATCAAGATTCAACACCAATATTTTTTCGAAAATGATCACCTTTAGTTAGGGAGTAATTGCAGTTGGGCTTAGTTGAGTCTGCAACTAAAACAAAGCTAGCCAACTGCACCCGGCAAGCCTTGACTTGAGTCTTTGTCACAGGCTTCTTGAAGTTGACAAGATTATATCATGTGCAAGCACACTTCATTTGAGCAGGCCCTTCCAGTTTCATAATAATTGCAGGTTCCTAGTAGTTGTGTTTTGTTGGATTTTGTTATCAATTGTGGGAAATATCTTTGGTCTTCCTTCTGCTAAATTCTTGTTATACCTAGTTTCATAGAGGAAATACACTTTTAATTTACTACAACATCAACGTTGAAAGAAAAGCGAGAGGAGACACAAGAAGAAAGAAAGAAAGAAAAACAAAAAAACACTTTACCTCTCATGATGCTATGCCTTATCAATGCATGGGGTTGCAGTCTGACTCAACCAAGAAGGCTTCTTATTCATTTAGTAGTTCAGTACATTAGCAAAATATAAAACGGTCATTCAGTAAATTCTAATCTTGCTCCATATGACCTGACCCGATAAGATAAAACAAAGTACATTATGTTGATGAGCACAAGAAAAAAAGTAAAACCCAATCCTTTATTATTATTATTCAACATGGTGCGAAACGTGGATCATAGTTGCTGCGAGGACCCAATCTGTTGTTTAGCGTTCTCAGCAGCCTGCTGCTGTGCTGAAGCCTGCGATACTGCTGTTGCTGAAGTCATAGTTTGATACTGAGAAGGCAGCGCCACTGAATGCTGAGGGTAGTAGTTAACCTGTTCTTGTGTTGGCTGAGCATATTCAAAAGCATAGTTAGAAGCAGCATTGGTGGGCTGAGTGGAAGGATAATGAGGAGTCTGGGGCACATTCACATATTGTTGCTGAAATTGATTAGACTGAACTTGAACCAGAGTTGGGGTTGCTGTTCTGCATGGAGTATTTGGAACCATTTCAGGTTTAGTAGTAGTTGGGGTAGCCAGCTTGGTTGGGTAAAGGGGTGGGGTGGCTGCAACAGTGGTTGGGTTCGTGGTAGCATCTGCTATGCTAGATTGCATAGCATGGTTATAAGGCTGATTCTGAGGGACGGGCATATAGTACATTTGGTATTGTGGTTCGATTTGTTGATGAAGGTGTGGCTGTTGTGAAGAGGTGGCGTAAACTGGATAGTAAGATGACATTGGCACGGGATTTGTTCCAGGGTGGTGGATGTAGTGTGTGCTGGCATGATAAAATTGTTGCTGTTGCTGCTGCTGCTGTTGGTTTTGTTGCAGAGTTTGTGTGTACATTGTATCCTGAACATGCTGCATCTGGACCTGAGAGCTCGGTGGTTCAGAAAAATTGTTGGGGGGATAAATTTGGGCAGCGGGAGGTCTACCTTCTCGACTTGCTACAGGATTTGGATCTTGATACAATGTGTGTTTTGAGAATGAAGTTGCCGATGCAATGCTGCTATCGCTGAAGAGTGAAGACAAACCCTATCAGAAACAAATCTAGAAAGCCAAATTACAACTTATGTGTTTTTATGTCCATGTGTCTCAAGATTTGCGTGGATATATTCATTTATTGCTCAAAAAAATTCTTATGATGTACAGTATGACCAAGCAAAATTAAAAGTTTGACTTGTACTCTTGGCAGCTAATAAAATAAGATTTAATTCCAAATGCAAGATAAGAATTTCCATGGTACCTTGCTACTGAATCAGGGGATGGCAGATTGTAAACTCCAGCATGCTTTGAATCCGGGGAAGGCAAATTATAAGGATCATGACCGAGCTTTCTTGGAACCGGCTGAAGAGGTAATGGCGGCTTCCTAAATCCGCTATGTGCCCCCTGATCTGACCTCTCATCATCGGACAAAACCCGTCCAAAAGGCTCACTTGCACCAGTACTAGAGTTTCCCATTCCTGTCGATGCCATGGCCTGAGCACCAATGATTGTAGGAAGAGGAGGGGGAGCAACATTCATCTGTGATAACTGCTCGTCTAATCCAGCCATCTGATCATACAACCTAGCACCGCCTTCATCGACGCGAACCCTGATTGGTGGCAAATTCGACATTGTGGGAGACGAAGAACTTGACCCGAATGACGAATTTGTTTCCACAACAGGGGAATCAGGCATGTTTGAATGCACATCCTGTAGATTCTTCACTAACTTGTGAGTAGGTTCATTTTGAGCCTCCACCTCCACGTCTGTACAAGTCTCGGTGTTGATAACATCACCATCGTCGAGTTCTAGTAAGTTATCAATGGCAGCTGACTCAGACAGCCCTCTGGGAAGCAAACCGGCGCCATTAAGAGCATCGACAAACCACGTTTCCGACTTTGCATCGTGGAGTAGAGAGCCCATAGAAGCAGCAGTATCGGGCTTGGAAGGAAAGAGGAACAGCCTGATGCGTGCAGGCTTGAGCAATGAAGAAGCTGAAGTTAGGCGGTCATACTCTTCAATCATGTTCTCCAAGTCCTCATCCGTGGTAACGGATACGAGGGAGTCGAGTTCTTCATTAGGCAGTTGGTATTTCAGCGTGAACTGGCGGCCGTGGAGGAGGGTATGGGAAAGTCGGGAGCAAAGGTCAGTTAGAGAAGAGAGGCGGTCAGCCATTACTATGCGAGTGTCCCCACCTACATAACATAGGGACTTATCGTGGGGACGGGGGATGATGTGTCCACCGTAGCTGCACATTAGGCGCAGCTTGGCACCTGGAACGAGGGGGAGAGGCTCGTCCCAGGTGTCAGTTTGGCGTGAGCGGGGAGAAGAGTCAACTGAATCAGGGTAGTTATTTAGGTGATTGATGGTGGTGGTGGTGAAGGGATGGTGTGGTGGTGGATCCATGGTTGGGAAAGAATAGTGAAATGGATTTGGTGTATGGAAGAAAGTAAGTTGATGCCAAGGTTCACGATCTCAATACCAATCCGAAAGTCTTGAAACAAAAAAAGAAGGGGAGGTTGCAGGTTGTTTACAATTTACAAACTCGAGGTGATTTAGCCATTTGCCAGAACTTTTTAACCCTTAAAGTGTGTGCTTTGCCTCTACTCCGAAACTCGTAACTCGTAAGGATAGTAACTTTGTTAGGATTTTAAGACAACCTCAATATAATTTCAAAACTTAAAAATAACGCAAAGGTAGTAGGCGTACACGTGCAATAAGCGCGGGATTTATGCTGTGCTAAATGCTAATTACTAAATAGCACCTGAATCAGATCCATTATTTCTTTATGGATAATGTTAGGACCACTCTAATAGCAATCAATTTTGGGTACCAAATGATGTGACATCTTATGTGTCATATTGTTATAATAACTTTTTAACTTATAATGGAGCCTATAAAATGCCAAATAAGATGACATATTGAAAACCATATCATTTGATACATAAATTTAAGTGCTCATTAAGTGGCTCTAACATTACTTTTTCTTTATTCATCGTTATTTGGGCGTTTGTTCCATTTGCTGGACTCGCGCACCCTGTGGCCTCTAATTGTAAAGATCAAAATGGAAACCCAAGAGAGTCAATTGGGCAACTAGAGGTGCACTGTATCACGATACTATTCATAGAATTAGTCCAATTTACAGAAAACCCCCTGAATTGTTTTGAATTATCGCATTGTACCCTAACACTTTTTTTTTTTTTTTAAACCACCAATCCGTTAATAATCCAGTTAAAAATGAGTAGAAGATCAAAGCATGTAACTTACTAGCTTGTAGATGCTGCTTATCCGTCGGCAATTATTAATATACCCTTAAAGGGTTCCCTATTTTCCTCTTTAAACATAAACATCAATTTCAACTTTAATCATTATATAAAATTTTAAATGAGATAAATGTAAAATAAAAGAAAGATACAAAAATGCAAAATTAGAGTATTTTTATAAATGAGATAAATCAAGTCTCAATCTTTTTTGGGAAGGAAATCTAAACTATTGGCAAAAAATAGAGATCTAAAAAAAAATTTAAACTCAAATCGTCGAAGTTATTAAAGCTATTAAAGACATATTGATCTTCTTGCGAATGCTTGTGTTTGTTGATTTGATTGTAAGACATGTAAATTGATCTCTACTTCATATTCATATTATTCGCAAGCTTACTGTGTTAGCATAATCTTAGCTATTGCAAGTAATTGGGGTAGAAAAGCATTGTATGTCATACATAGAAGTGCATGAGATGGATGTATAAGTTTTTATAATTCTTGGTGATCTCTCTTTCTGTAATAGATTAGGTTTGGATGGTAGATCTCATACTCTGTGTTGCATTGGTTTTATTTAAATTCTGGTTTTTAAATGAATGTGATGTTTAGCTTAATAAAACTGTTTTAGTTAAGATATTCTTTATAACTAGTGATCACACACACATAGAGAAATTAAGATTGGTAGCAGTTTGAGTATAAGTCAGTTTGTTTTTTGTGATTAGTTTGCACATATGTGGTGAGCATCTTACTGAGACTACTTTGATATACCATACTCTTATGACTTGAGGTTGAAACCAAAAAGATTTTTTGTTTTATTGTTTTTAAGAGTAATTTTTACCTGCTTTTGTAGTTAGTTGTTTTTGTATTTATCTGCATAGTCGAGTCACTCGTGAGAGTCTCCTTGAGTTTGTGTGTTTCTAGAGGAGTGTAAATAGTGTCATCCTCCAAAAAGATTTTCTTAATTTTTGTATGTTTAATTTTGTATTTATAAGTATTGTTTACTCGTGGACGAGCAAAGTTTAAGTTTGAGGGTATTTGATAGACATATATATTTTATACATCTTTATCGGGTACTTTTATGACTTAAAATGAGCAATTCCACAAGGCTTTTGGCTACCTATATGTGTTTTTGAGCTATTTTATGAGTTTCAGGGTTTTAGGTGAATTTATGAGATTTATGAAGCTTTTAGTGAAGATTTCGAGGAGGGGTGCAAAGTGCAACATTAGAAAAAGAGGCAAAAGGACATTCTGGCCACCTTGCGGCCTCGCAAGGTAGGCAGAAAAATCACCAGCCAGATGACCCTTGCGGATGCAAGGTCATGACCCAATGCGGCCGCAAGGTCCCCAGAACTGACTTTACGGGGTTTTCGACTTGGATTGAACCTTCTATTCCCCTACAACTCCTTGGTATAAATAAAGGACGGTAGCCAAAGCCAAAGGACGTCCAAGAAGTGTTAGAAAACAGTTTTAGCTTAGGTATTAGATTGTATTACGTGGATTAGTTGTTGTAATTACTGTTTTGAAGATCGATTCATATATTCCTTCATCTCATTGTGCAGTTCATCTTCAAGGATGAACTAAACGTCCATTAATCTATGAGTTGGGAGGTAACTTGTATCGAATCAATGGCTTAATATATTTTTATTCATTCAATTCTTGTTGATCATGTTGTTTATCAACCCCTTTATTATCTCGCTTTGAACAAATGAATGTAATCGCAAGTAATAAAGGCCTAGAGGTGCGGATACCTGCACGACCATATGCATATGTTGTACACTAGCTCACCATCATGATAAATTGAACCTATCGATGCACAAGAGTGATACGTTAGGGTCAGGTTCTATATATGACCTAAGTGACAGTTAGGATCCATAAGTTCTTGTGCCTAGGATATAGAATGGACGAATTATTTGGAGATGGAGACTGAACGGTAATTTGACATGCTATATCTATCTTTCGTGAACAAACCCAAGTTATTGAATGATACTTTATCTAAATAAGCTATAGAGTAGATACAAGTGAAACCCTAATCCTAGATTTCCTTCCTCCATCATATCTTTACAACTGTGATTATTGCGTAGTTTAAATAGATTTACTATTTTAGTAGAATAATTAGTTTAGATAAAATCAATAAACAAACCCCCCTTAGTTTAAAGTTGCTACCGATATTCTTGCTATTCGTATTCTTCTTGTCTCTGTGGTCCGACCCTTGCTTCCCAAGCTGTCCTATGATAGTCTTGTCCACTTGCAAGGAAATAATTAAAATCAGACACGATCACCTAGCTACCGAGTTTCCCACTACAGCGAACAGAATAATCAACTTGCCCGAGTAATAGACCTTGATCTGCTCGAAGAAAAGAGACTGGATGCGCGACTAAGGATGGTCAATTACAAGCAACGAGCAAAGGCTCACCATGACAAACGAGTCCGAGGAAGAGCATTCATGGTCGGAGACTGGGTACTCAGGAAAATTGATGTAATGGGTCATCGGGCAGAATCGGGAAAGCTCTTGCCTAACTGGGAAGAGCCTTTTCAAGTGATGGGCATAGTCAAAGAGGGCACCTACACATTACGGAACTAGGATGACAATGACTTGAAACATCACTGGCATGCATATCACCTGAAGAGATACTATCATTGAGCCAGTTCTCAATACACAAACGAGCAAAACCCTCAGCCCTGTTGAGGGTCACCATCATCCTATCAATAAAAGGCAAGTTATTCATGATTGTTAGTTCAACTGATTTCTCTGCATTTATCAATTATTCTCGGATTGCTTGGCTAAATCTGCTCGCCAGCCGAACAGATAGGGTCGTGCCCGGTCAACCTTCCACTATACCCGAGTACTTGTGGACATATCTTATCCTCTCCATGAGTAAGATAGGGCCATGCCCGATTCACGTACTAGGATGCCCGCCAGGCGGTAGGGGTCATGCCCACAAGATAGCGGCTAACTAGCTCGGATTCCTATAGTGATCGAGCAGCACTGTTAGTCGTGTATATCTATACCCAGTTGATATACTAACAACCATTCCGACATATAAATGTCGGACAGGGCCGTGCCCGGTTGCTGGTTGTCGCTCAGAGTAGGGCCCTACCCACTAGGCAGTCTTTAGGATGCTCGCTCCAGGGCGATAGGGGTCATGCCCGCTCAAAGCCTTGGCCAGAACCAAGCACTTAGCCCAGACATGCACGTATGTTCTGCCCACCCAAAGCCTTGGCCAGATCCAAGCACTTACTCCGGGTAGGAACTTCTGCCCGCGTACCTTCCCAACTTGAATAATATGCTTACTTAATTAGCCTTATTATTTTTAAGTTAGTAATTGCATGAGTATTGCGTGCCAAATTAGTTCTGTTTGTATCATGCATGTTATGATCAAGTTCATACAAATACGTTCTAGTACTAAACAAAGTGCAGACAAAAATGCAATTAAAGAAGCAGTTGTCAAACAAAAGGATGTTCTCTATTCATAAGTATGGAAGGAATTACAGTCAGAAGTCAAAAATGGTGGCACGCAGGCCGAACAAAAAATGACATTCCTAGTCTAAGCCTGCTCTAGAGAGGGGGGGGGGAGATCCTTAGCCCTGGCCCGGTATTGCGTCTCGTACTAAAGATTCAGCTCTTTCTGAGCAGCTTCATCTTCGGCAGCCTTGGTCGCGGCTTCCGCCTCCATTTGCTCGCTGATCTAGGCCTTGGAGTCTGAGGATGTAACGCTGAAAGAGAGCGAGCATCCTCAAGATATGATTAGTGCCATGCGCGAAATAGGGCACAATGGCCGTATCCACAACATCTTCAAAGGCCGAGGAGCCCTTGAAATCCTCCACCGCCGTCTCCCTGGCAGCGGACAGCTTCGCCATCAGATCAGTCACCAAGTTGGCATCCTTGATGGCCTACATCTTCAGGGCATCCCGCTCCACCTGCAGCGAGTCCCTCTGCTTGGTGACCGGAGCCAGAGAGTCCTTCCCCTTCTCCAGATCGGCCTGATTTTTCTTTATCTGGTCCACCAACTCAGATTTCTCGGCAACTAGAGTACTGTTCTAGGCAACTAGCAGCAAGTTTCGCTTGGGCAACTCGACTTCTTTTTTCTTGGCAGCCGCGTCATTGTTCTCCAGTTGGTCGGCTAGATTGGCCACCTGCTCAACTTTCTCCTTCAGCAGGCCCTCAAGGGACTTATTATCCGCCCCCACCTTTTTGCGAGCTTCATTTTCCTCTTTGTATCGGTCATACAAGTTGGTGCAAGTGGAAGCAATCTGAAAACAAATAACGAAGCAGTTAGCGCGTGGGAAAGAATAAAGAGTGGATAAAGAGGAAGAAAGATGTCAGGCTGCAGACAACTTTACCTCGCTCAGGCAGAGACCCACGTTCCCGACCAAGACATGGCCAGCGGTGTCCCGATCTTCTGCCAAGTGTGAGTGCCCCGGGGTTTTTGGATTTCATCCTCCCTTGTTTAGGGGAAAACAAAATTCAAGAAACACAACATTTTTTTTTCATTCTATCTTTCCTTATTTAGGGGAAAACGAAATTAAAAGGACGAAAAAAACGTTGTAAATAGCGCGTGGAATATGCTCGACCTCATTGTGGACTCAAAATGTTAAAACAGAGTCACCACCTTTATTTTAAGGAAAAACAAAGAAAAACCAAATGTAACCAGATTTGTAAAAAAGGGGTTCGGATGCTAAGTTACAAGGTGGGAAGGTGTTAGGCACCCAACTCTTCCTTTCGGTCTCAAAACAAGTTTTTTTTGCTAAAATATGCTTTTATTATATTTATTTAACAGGTAAAATAAAACATTTAAACATATATATCTGTATCTATATTATTACAAACTTGTAACAGTCTCCTTTCAAGAATTATGAATACACTTATAAATATTTGGTCATAATAATGGCTCTTTTTAGTGTTATTTCCTATAGAAATTCGGGCAGCATAACTGCTTATATTTATTACATCGAGCCGGCTTAAATAACACTTTTTATAAATAAAACTTTAAATAGCCTACCTTTTGAAGCGTGGGGGCTTTATCCCGTACTAACTAGCTTCTAGTAGATTTTAGAGTGCGATCGCTCTGTCTTTCCGGGAGAGGGAGTCTTTTTGCAGTTCGCAGAGATTCGGGCAGAGTAACTGCTTCCGAAAGTTTCTTTCTAGCCTCGGGAACCGGGCGGAGCAACTGCTTGCTTTTTTGCTATTGTTTGCTTGCTGACGGCGGAAATCGGGCAGAGCAACTGCTTGTTTTTTGCTGATTTGGCGTCTTGATTCGGGAAGGGCAACTGCTCTTTTTGGGATTTTTGGACCTGGAGGAATATGGTGGAATCCTAACAGGGCAACTAGGTTTCACTTTGACCGGTTGGTTTTGTGTTTGGGGGAGATTTGACAGAGCTTTGGCGCTTGAGGAGGAAAACTCTTAAAGCGATCTCTCAGAACTCACTGCAGGGAAACTTTAACTGCGTGATCGCGGTGTGTGAAAACTGTGTGCGTGAACTCTCTTTTCACTGAAGTCGGGGCTTCTATTTATAGGTTGGATAAGGGATTCCTTCGTCATTAAGATTTCTCACTTCGTGCTTCACCAACTTGTACCGCACGCTTGAAAGATTGTACCGGAGGCTAACTATAACAATACACAGGGCACTATTGGGCGCCACCCATGAGGGAGCTGGGCGCCGCTCCAAGAGGCTCCATGGGTAGCGCTAGGGTCCCTTTTGCCCTGATTTTTGACACTTTGGCCCCCTGCATTTCATCGTTTGCGCATCTTGCATTTTCTTTTGCATTTTAAACCCTGTAACTTGACATTCGTTAGTGTTTTAACATGTCTTGATATTTCATGTCAAGATTACATATCAGAGGTACGAAATTGGGGTGTCTACAGAGCCCCTCAACGATGGAGTTTATGGGTAACCCGAAGCTTACCGAGTAAACGAACATCGTTGATAAGAAATAGACTCCCCAATTTCGTGGAAATTATAATGGGGAGTGATGCAAGAGGTAGCAGTTATAATGCAACGGTTTATATTGTGTAGTTCAAATCTCACATACCCTAGACATATTTAGTCAGTTATAGCAGGTTATCGTAGTTTTTAAGCAGATATGCAAATTAAATGCTCTAATGGCCGGACCTATCGAAATAGGCTGCCTACGTATCTCTTATAAAAGGAATCAGACAAACGTAGTTCGGCCTCAAGTAAACAAACAAGCTGCGATGCGGAAAGATTGTTGCAATATTCATTACAACCTAGTGAAATACATCAAAATGCAATATTCATTGCATTACCACAATCCAGATGTAATATCCATTGCATTATCGTAAAATCAGATGCAATATCCATTGCATCGCAAAAAGAAGATGTGATATCCATCGCATTGCCACAACACTAAATGCAATATCCATTGCATTATCACAACACTAAATGCAATATCCATTGCATTATCACATAATTAGATGCAATATTCATTGCATCTCAACACTAGATGCAATATCCATTATGTCGCCACAAAACCAAAATGCAATATCCATTGCATTATCGCAAAATCATATGCAATATCCATTGCATCGCAACACTAGACTCAATATCCATTGCGTCGCCACAAAAACAAAATGCAATATCCATTGCATTACCACAGAAATAGATACAATATCCATTGCATTACAACGCTAGATGCGATATCCATCGCATTATCGCAGAATCATATGCAATATCCATTGCATTATAACACTAGATGCGATATCCATCGCATTATCAGAAAATTAGATGCGATATCCATCGCATTGCCACAAGGCTATCACCAAAGTTGATGCAATATCCATTGCATTATCGAGCAAGCCCCAAAGCAAATTCAGACGTAATATTTATTACATCATCCACAGCGAGACTAGATGCAGATCGAGATGTAATATTCATTGCATCAACCACAGTGAAACCAGATGCAGATCCAAATGCAATATCCATTGCATCCATCAGGAACCTAAAGCCATATCTAATGCAATATTCATTGCATTACTTCAAAATCATGTGCAATATCCATTGCGTTATCATAAAATCAGATGCAATATCCATTTATCGGAAAATTAGATGCAATATCCATTGCATTACCACAAAGCTAACACGATATCCGATGCCAATATTCATTGCATCACCATAAAACCTCATGCAAAATATCTGATGCAATATCCATTGCATTGCTACAAAACTCACAAAATCTGATGCAATATTCATTGCATCTTCACGAACTTGATGCGAGATCTGATGCAATATGCATTGTATCACTAACAGAGAAAGTGTATGCAGACATCTGGTGCAATATCCATTGCATCATTACAGGCTGACAAAAGATCAGATGCATTATTCATTGCATCCCCACGAGATTTATCACAAAGACTAGATGCAAAATTTCATGTGATATCAAAAGTAAATGTGGGCAAAAAAATAAAGAGGTAAATGTAGGGATCTGATGCAATATTCATTGCATTACTAACAGAGCAGCTACAACAAATATCTGGTGAAATGTTAATTGTATCACTTTGAGAAAGACATTGATTTAGACCGCAATATTCGTTGCAAATTAAGCGAGAATTAATTCATCTTTTATAAACACACCGTACTTTTTGACTGGTAGGTGAGAAGGCTGAAGGTTGTTGCTTTATTGGGGTTTATTTGAAGCTTCGGCCACAATCGTATGAAGTATATATGATGTATATATTTTGGTTTCTGGTATCTGGTGGGGTTTCTTAGTGAATAAATGGAGGTCTCCCGTTTCTTTTTCTATTGACTTGGTAACAAAATATCATGGTTTTTTTTGGTAAAGAAAGTAAGGAAGGGTTTCAAAAACCGGACCCATGGGACAAGATAATACGGTGGTCAAGAAGCCAGATCTGATAGAACTTAGAGAAATCAGTGTGATGCTAAAGAAAAAAAAATGGATCAACCTTATAAGTGAGGTTCCCAACTTTTGGTATTCTTGGACAAAAACTGGTAGATAACCAGTCTGGCATCAATAGGAAGGTAGGGGTAAAGTGTATCCGAGACCATCTCCCTGGCTTGCAGGAATCATGAGGGACCCTATAGTAGTGTACCAACTTTACAATATGTTATGTATGATAACCTTGGATTCATATTTAAACATAATAAGTGATCCTGCCATCCAATCCCAAGAAGTCCTTGCTCAAATAAGGCCGAGGCAGAACTTTCTCGGTCGATATGTGTTTCCAAAATGCCTTCTCTTTATACTAAGTCCAAGAGTAGCTTTTCTTATCTTGCTTGTAGCGGGACTCAGATTTTTCAGAGATTTCCTAACTGGAGCATTTTTTCTTATGACCAACAAATCATGGCTCAAAGAGCAAGGGATAGGAAAATACATGGACAAGACTCATGAGTTCGATTGGAAAAGCCCCAGGATGACTCAATCAACAATTTGTTTTTCAAGATGGGATAGAAAGCCCTTAGTATACTCAAGTGATACGTATAAATGATCCCAAAAGGAAGTGGATGGAGGGAAAGCCCCTAGGTAGGCTTTTCTCTTTTTCTTCCTTTTTTTTCTGAAGATAAAATCAAAGGCACGTGATATGAGGAAGACTCTACTGAACAAGAAAAATAGTTGGTATTCAGAGTTCACCTTGTTGCCGAGTATCACCAGGTTTGGTGGCTTATGGACCCTACTTGGTAATTATCTTTTGATGTTTTTGTGTGTTTTAGTAAGGAGTTTCATCTTCGACTCAGATCATGTTATAACTGATTGAAGCAGAGCTGTTGATCGCGACTAGTTCGGGGTGTACTGTTTAAGTGTTTGGAGATGGATTGGTTTTGAGGTTAGAAAGTCTCTTCACGAAAAAAGCGATCAATAATTTGATCGTTGGTTGTCTTTTCAGACTGTGGGTTTTAGATGGATAATTGGCTTTTGGTTTTGAATATGGTAGGTCTTTTGACTTTGACTTTGGGTATAGCTCGAGCTCTGGGTATGGTGAGCCTCTTTTTTTTTTCAATCCACATTTAAAAAGGTGTATGTGTTGATTTTCCCGAGAAGCCCCAAACTAGTTTGGGTAAAAAGGAGATGTACAAATGATGGACTTGCTCCAGAGAGATTCTTTTTTTTCTTTCTTTCCTTTTTCTTTTTTTTTTTTTTCTTTTTCTCTCTCTCTTCGGAGTATCATCATAGCAGTTGGGGAATGTCATATCTCATTTTGGGACAAAAGGGATAATCATTCTTAGTGGATAAAAAAACGAAATAATCCCTAGTTTTGGGAAGCTGGATCGTGAAGATAGTTTGTTTGTTTGGGGACATTGGAATGTCTTAGTTTTGGTAGGGATTTTGGCATATAGTGGACTAAAAAAAGGTTTTAGGTTCTTTGGAAGGGTTTTGGTGTTATGGTAAGAAGCCCCAGTATGCTGCTAACAACTCGGCCGCAATGGGTCGAAGGTGATTCAGGTCAAGATGTCTTGCCTGCTTTGGATTTCATGTGTTCTTAATAGTTTGTGGGTCCATATCTTCCAGGATGACTCATTATCAGCTCGTATAGATTTATGTGTTATTAAGTGAGTCAATTTATCATCCTTGAGAAGGAAAACCTCTCCATGGATACTCGAAAATAGGTGATCTGAATTGAAAAGAAAAGATATGTATGGAAAAATCTACGAAAACTGACGCTAAGTTGAAAGAAAGTTGTTTCTTGAAGATTTTATTTGGCAAGAGGAGATTCAAATGGTAAAAAGGGCTTTTGGGGGTGTATACAAAAGGGTATTCTAGGGTTTGACGAGTCTCAAAGGCTTTCATTTGTCCTTCCCTGAGTGACCAATAACTTCTTGAACTGACGTTCTGCCCTATCTGAGTTTTTCTCATGCGATGCCCAACCACTGCTCAGTGTGTTACTTTGTAAAATCTTTCTTCTCTGAAGATGGAGGGGGTGACCATGTAGAGTAGCATCATTTTTTTCTCAAACTAGTCCGATGGGCTGACTTGATCATGCTTTTTTAGGGATGTGGCTTCTCAATGACCTGGCCATCAATAAGATCTTGGATGACACTTTTAAGCATATAACATTTATCGGTGGGGTGGCCACTGCTACGATGATACTCGCAATACTGGGAGTGGTTCCATGTGTCTAATAGCTGTTTTGGAGGTTTGTAATTCTCCATTGGTTTTAGGACCCCTTGTGCCATTAAACCTTGTAATATTAGGGACATTGGGGCATACAATTCATCGTAATGCCTTTTGTTTCCTTTATAAGGTCCTATGAAGCTTCTGTTAGTACCACTGCTTCCCTCAACAGAAGTGGCAGACTTATCTGTCCCATATGACCATGGCACATTACTGTACTTATTAATCGGGATTCTGTCAACAACTTTGACTTCTTTCGTAGATTCTTCCTCCAATTCAGAATAGCAAAATGGACTTTGAGGTGTATCAATTTCTAAGGACCCGCTACGTATTTCTTCATCAAAGAGATTTCATATTTCAATAATGGCATAGAAATCACCGTAGGGAAGATACCTCATGCGTTCAAGATAAATTGGCTGGAGGTTTTTTTTTTTAACAATTGGGATGATTTAGATGGATCAAGTATGTTTAGCGTTTGGGCAACTTTCTTCTTCCACCTGGCGGCAAATTCTGTGAATGTTTCATTTTCCTTTTGGGTGCATGCCTCAAGATCTCTTTTATTTTCAGTGGTGGTATTGTCTTTGTACCTCTTTAGAAATTCTTCTGCTATTTGGTCCCAAGTGCCCATGGCGTTATTATCTGCTAGCATTAGCCATTGCTTGGCAGACCCTATCAAGGTAAGGTGAAAATTGGAGGCCATTGCTTCGAAGCTAGCCCCTCTTGGCTGTATGCCAGTAGAATAAGATTTCAGGTGAGAGATAGGACATCCAATCCCATTGAATTTTTCTATGTCGGACATTTTGAACTTTGATGGTAGTATGGCTGAAGGTTGCAACGTTAATGCTTGAGTAGAAAATTCTCCTTTGTTTAAGACTTTGAACACCATACTTTTTAGGTTTTCCATGTCTGCCTCTATTTTGGTGGAAGGGGGTGATGGGTTTTGGTATATGCTGAAAGGATTGTGGATAGCTGTGTTTATTTCTTGATGTGGTATTTGGTATGGATTTTGAGGAGGTATTTGGTAAGGATTTTGGTAAGGATTTTGAGGAGGTAGGCTATTTGCAGGTACTGGGTTTTGGTATATGTTGGAAGGGTTCGGTGGGTTATTAGTAATTTATGCCTGACGACTAGGATCATTGAAGGGTAAATAGGTCGTTACTTGGCTTGGTTGGGTATAGATTATAGGGTTCATATGTGGGCTATTTTGGTGTGGATTGGTGATGGGAAATGGGAGGTCATTTGGATTCTGGGGTATATTGGTGTTTGGGAAAGGATATGGTGGGTATGGCGAGAAAGGATTAAAATTTGGGTAATAGGGGTTTGGTGGAAAATTTGGGTTTGGGGTACTAGTGGTGTTTGGTGGTGGGTTAGTGTTTGGCTGAGGATTTGGGTTTAGAGGAGCATGAGAAGTGGATGCTTCTTGAAGGGTTGCATGGAAGGTATTTCCTTCACCACTGGGCCTTAGACTTTGTACAAGATTTGCCATCTGGCTTATTATACGATCAGCCTGTGCACCCAAATTTTGGTCTAACCATTGTTGCATGGGCGGAGTTGAAGTGTACCCTGAAGCCCCTGTATTTTGTACCCACTGTAGACTGCTTATTTTCGGCTGCCATTTTGCTCAAATCTGTATCATCTGAACTGGTTCTGATATTTTTTGATCTGACATTTGTGCATGTATCTCGTATCAATCGACCGATATTATCTTTGCCTTTCCAAACTCGGACCAGGTTTCTGAGGAAAAGGGATTGAAGGTATCAGAAGAGATTGGTTGAAGGCTTTTTGGGTTCTGAGTACAGTGTGCCTTTATTAATAGTATTTTTTTATTATTCATTTTCCCTACAATTGATCGGACAAGCACCCACTTTGTTTTGACAGTTTCAGGACTATTCATAGAATAGTGGATTATTTCTCCAGAATATAGGAACCTCGTATTCCACCATTCAATTGGTCTAGGTCGAATATCATAAAAATTATTGGTCAGACCCTGTGCATATGTATGTATGTATGTATATATATATATATATACTTTTTTTTTACAATAAAGATTGGTCAATAATTCAGAGATATAGAAACCAATCTGGTCCATGAAGTGTCATAAAAATCTATATACAATTAACGTTGGCTGATGCAGGGGGTAGGCTGGCCATGGTGTAGGGTAGCAGTTCGGAATATTTCTACGTGCGTGCCCGTGTGTGCGGTATCTAAAAAGCAGTAAAGTTCTTTTTTCCTTTTCAGATATAAAGCGGTAAATAAAGCAGATAATGGTCTGTCTTTCTGTTCTTTATGGATTTTCTCAGCTTATTTAGTTTGAGTCCTTGAAAGGACGACACGAACAAGCATAACGACCATTCAGATCAAGAAATAGAAAGAAAAATGGGGAATCTATATATTCCTATTAATTACAAATTGATCCTAATCCCCAAAATAAAATGACGGAATAAAAGAACATTTACATTTTTTTACGCGAAATAAATAAAGCAAGCATAATAATAATAATAATAATAATAATAATAATAATAATAATAAAGCAATAATAATTGATAAGCCCCAGTTTTTTTTGTTATACTGCTCGAACTTCTATTTTTGATTCCATTTTTTTTTGTATTGGCAATGGTACCCAGAACGAAGTTGCTGCAAGTTTCACGGTTATTTGCACGAATATATATATATATATATATATATATATATATATATATATATATATATATATAAAAATGCAATATTTAGACTATTAAAAAAATATAATAAGCATATTTAGCCAAAAGAAAAGAAAACTTGTTTTATATATATTTTTTTAGAAAATGAGTCTAGCCCTCCGTTTTTATTTTCTTTAAAATAAAAATAACGTCCCCAGCAGAGTCGCCACTGTGAGTGCCCCGATGTTTTTGGAATTTCATCCTCCTTGTTTAAGGGAGTAAAACAAAATTCAAGAAACACAACGTTTTTTTTCCATTCTATCTTCCCTTGTTTAGGGGAAAACAAAATTAAAAGAACGAAAAAAAACGTTGTAAAGAGTGTGTGGAATACACCCGGCCTCATTGTGGACTCAAAATGTTAAAACATAGTCTCCATCTTTATTTTAAGGAAAAACAAAGAAAAACCAAATGTAACCAGATTCGTAAAAAAAGGGGTTCGGAGGCTAAGTTACGAGGTGGGAAGATGTTAGGCACCCAACTCGTCTTTTCGGTCTCAAAACAAGTTTTTTAACTAAAATATGCTTTTATTATATTTATTTAACAAGTAAAATAAAGTATTTAACATATATATATATATATATATATATATATATATTACAAACTTGTAACAGTCTCCTTTAGGAAGTTATGAATACACTTATAAATATTTGGTCATAATAATGGATCTTTTTAGTGTTATTTCCTATAGAAATTCGGGCAGCATAACTGTTTATATTTATTACATCAGGCCGGTTTAAATAACACTTTTTATAAATAAAACTTTAAATAGCCTACCTTTTGAAGCGTAGAGGCTTTATCTTGTATCAACTAGCTTCTAGTAGATTTTAGGGTGCGCTCGCTCTGTCCTTCCGGGTGAGGGAGTCTTTTTGCTATTGCAGAGATTCAGACAGAATAACTGTTTCCGAAAGTTGTTTTCTGGCCTCGAGAACCAGGCGGAGCAACTGTTTGTTTTTTTGCTGTTGTTTTCTTGCTGACGACGGAAATCAGGCAGAGCAGCTGCTTGTTTTTTGCGGATTTGGCGTCTGGATTCGGGCAAGGTAACTACTTTTCTTGGGATTTTTGGACCGGAAGAATAAGGTGGAATCCTAGCAGGGCAACTAGGTTTCACTTTGACCGGTTGATTTTGTGTTTAGGGGAGATTTGACGGAGCTTTGGGGCTTGAGGAGGAAAACTCTCAGAGCTATCTCTCAAAACTCACTACGAGAAAACTTTAACTACGTAATCGCGATGTGTGAAAACTGTGTGCGTGAACTCTCTTTTCACTGAAGCCGGGACCTCTATTTATAGGTTGGAGAAGGGATTCTTTCGTCATTAAGACTTTTCACTTTGTGTTTCACCAACTTGTATCACGTACTTGAGAGATTATACCAGAGTCTAATTGCAACAGTACACAAGACACTATTGAACGCCACCCATGAGGGAGCTATGCGCCGCGCCATGGTCCCTTTTTGGCCTGATTTTTTGACACTAGTTCAGGATTTTTTTTATAAATTTTTTTGTGTAATTTACTATATATATTCAAACAAGAATCACAATAATATTTTTATTTAATTTTATATTTACTGAAATAAGCTTAATCTATTAGTTGTGAAGCATTAAACTTCATAATATGCTTAAGTATATATTAATGAAATATTTCATGACGCTTCGGTTTATGAAATGATATAAGGAATCTTTTTATATTTGGTCAAAACGGAAGGGGGACATCGAGAGAGGCCAAATGTGTAAGGGTAACGCTGAAACTAGGCCAAACCATAGGGGGTAAGGCTGCAAATTTAGCACCGTTGGTTTCTTTGTCATTAACTAACAACTCTAATTAAGGGGCTCGTTTGGTACCGCATTTTGAGATAAAACGCAGACCAAAGACGCTCTGTTTAAAATCCAAATTTTGTTTCAATACCACATTCTAAAATGCAGCAGATCAAACCGAGGAGCGTTTAAAACGCTACATAAGTGGCAACTATCTTTTTCTTCTCATAACTTTTTCTCATTTAAAAATTTGTTATATTTCACAAATAACAAATGTATGTCTTAAGTTTTTAAAATAGACTTTTTAAGTGAAATATCCAAAATCAAATATATAATTGACTCTTTGACCAAAACAAAGGAAGTAGTTATTTACTTAATTTAGTAATAGTAAAGTAATTATTATTTGAATTTAATGTATTTTTGACGATATAAGAAAGTGTGATGACACATTAACACTTCATTTTGAGCCAAGTCCACAGACATGCATGATATATACTTGTACTAAATGAAGCCAAGTCTAAAGACATGCATGATATATGCTAGTACTATCAGAGCATCCTCATTGTTAAATTTTACATCAACTTCTTATATAACTTTTTAACTGGGTCACACTGTTACTTATATATTTTTATCTTCTTACTCACTTAACAATATATCTTTCAATTGTATAATATTCTTACACATCTTCTTACACAAAAAATATTAAATTTAACACCATATCATATATTAAATACAACCCCCCCCACACAAAAAATAATAATGTCAGTGGTCAGCCCCCTCCCCTCTCCCTCACATCTCCTTTTGGATCCATTTCCCAATACCAACTTCCTAATTAGGAAATAAATAAAATGTCTTTTTGCTAATGGCTCCTAATTAGAGCCTAGTGGTCACTCAACACATTACTCAAGAAATAAAAAGTTGATAAAATAATACATTGGAGATGCTCTGAATCACTATATTCAAGCAGATACTCGTAGAGTTCATGTAAAAAGAGTTAGAGCAATTCTAATGGACAATTGCCGTACCAAAAAGTGGACGGCGTTTTAGAAATCTTGGTCTCCTCCTTTTTGTGCCGAATTTCCCACATCAAGGTGGATGACCTATAATTGTACTGAATATAGTCCGTTAACAATTTTTCTCCCTCACAAATGCACATTTATTCAAAGTTATTGTTTTATTTTTTGATATAATAAATTGAATAGGCTCATTTTTTTTTATTTTTTCTCATTCATATTTTCAAGAAAACTTTTTCTTACATAGCATAGATATGTTCAATAATAAAAAAATTGAATAACACGTTATTCCTCTATAAAATGTATTTAAAAGTACATTATAATTGTATTTTCTATTACATGCTAAACATAAATTAAGACTAAACATAAAATATTGAATTAATTTTTTGTAATTACTATATTTATTTGATAATTTTGTGTTAATGAGTAGATGGACGTCCATGTTCATTTATTGCCCGTCCATATATACTCATGTTATTAAGTGGACACTTACTCGCATGCCCATTTAGCCCATCGCCCATATGAGCGCCATCCATTCCCGTCCGTTTGCCACCTCTAATTGTGACCAAGTTTTCCTTCTAATTAATCATCCTATAACTTAACTTGGATATATTGCATTTAACCATAAAACATTATTCTTACTTTATTAGTAATTTATAAGATACTAGATCTTAATGCTTGTGCCTATGACACGATTTCAGTATATCTGATTCCATCAATTGAAATGGCAGTGCCTAAATAGAAGATGTGATTTAAAAAAAATATTACAGTTGAGGGGTACATTGCTTCAAGTGATAGTTGAGAGATTGATGTTTTATAAGAGGTGACTGTTCAGAAGATTAATCGAGGATGTGATTTTGTAATATGAAGATAAAACATAGGGATATATATGAAAAATGAGTGACTGCTCATAATATTAATTATAGGGGTGACTTGTAATAGATAAATAAAAAATAGAGAGTTAAAAATTGATAACTACTCACAAATATGAATGTAAGGGTGAATCTCAAAACCAATTTGGGCATCGTTGCCTATGATTTAGAGATTGGGGCTGTCCTAGGTGCTAAATCAATTAAGAATTCCACCTCTCTCTTCTTCTGATAGTTTGCTGATACTCGTTCAAGTATTCTAGCCCGATCGAAAACTTCAGCATAAGTCTTCAACTATAAGGTTACTAATCGATGACTAATTCTCCCATCGAGGCCTCTTTCAAACATCCTGGCCTTCTGTTTCTTATTCTCAATGAGACCAAAAGCGTATTTTGATAGCTCCGTAAATTTGACAGCATACTTATCCACCATAGGCCTAAACTGTTTTGTAATGATTTGCATGTTTTATTGGCTATCCTTGAACATGAGCAATCATAACTAAATTGTTGATTCGGATGAAACAATGATGCAATAGTGGTTATATCAGTCAAGTATAGAACTAAATGAAATGTGTTTATGTCGAAGTGCTCACAATCGCATACCACACGATATGATGTTCATGGGTCTTGGTGTTTTCTAATTTTATAGCATTATAAATAAAGGAAATGTTCTAGTATGGCCAAAAAACCTATCCATTTATTTTTTATGGCCATTGACCAAAAAATGATATATACTTTCCAAAAGACCTTTCCCAGCCTAGATACCCTTTCAGTTTTATCGTCTCTCTCGGCCATCGCCATCGTCTCCCTCCACCATTGTCTCCCTCCACCATCGCCTATCGATGTCTGCAAAGTTCGTCCCTGTTAGTCTCTCTCATCTCTTTATCTTCTCGCAATAAATTTGTTTGTCGGCATTGAGTATGAGTCGATTAACTGACTCATAATCGACTGGTCGAGTATGAGTCAGTTAATCGACTCACTAATGATGAGTCAATTAATCGATTGGAAACAACCGGTGCATGTGAGAGTTGTGCACTTACTGATGTTAATGAAACAACAGTATGCATGTGAGAGTATGAGTTGGTTAATCGACTCACTTAGTCATTAGTGGGTCGATTAACTGATCGATTAGTGGGTCGATTAACTGACTCACCGAGTGGATTAGTTAGTCGGTTAACCGACTCAAAATACGATTACTCAAGTTAGTAAGGGTATTTTGGGGTTTACTGATGAAACATGGTCATAAAAGATAATTTTGAGTAAGTGTGGTCATTTTTGAACATGTATGCTTTGATATGATTATTTTGGAAGAAATCCCTTATAAATAAGCTATAATGGTATAAAATAGGATTATTTTATTTTCACGAAAAGTTGCCTTATTAGTCAAACAGAGTAGTAATTATATGGTTTTATGGCTAAGTTGTTGAATATAAACACGATTGCTCATAATATTAATTGTAAGTGGGTGACTTGTAATAGGAAAATAAAAAATAAAGAATTAAAAATGGATAACTACTCACACATGCTAATGTGATGGTAAATCTCAACCGTTGTATTTTTTAAGATAATTTAATCAACGATTGAGATTACACGATGCTACTATATTTGATTTCGTCAATTGAAATGACAGTACCTAAATAGAAGGTGTAATTTTTAAAAAAATATTATAGTTGAGAGGTACATTGTTTTAAGTGATAATTGAGAGATTGATATTTTATAAAGGGTGACTGTTCAGAAGATTAATAGCAGGATGTGACTTTGTAATGTGAAGATAACACATAGGGAGAAGAAAAATTGGTGACTGTTCATAATCTTAATTGTATGAGGTGACTTGTAATAGAGAAAAAAAATAATGAGTCAAAAATGAATAACTACTCACACATGTAAATGTGAGGGTGAATCTCAACCGCTAATTTTTTTAAGATAGTTTAATCTCAACCTCCCGTGCTTATGACACAATGCCAGTATATCTAATTGTGATAGGGCCTATTACAAGTCACCCCCTACAATTAATATTATGAGCAGTCACCCATTTTTCTTCTCCCTATGTTTTATCTTCATATTATAAACTCACGCCCTGCAATTAATCTTCTGAACAGTTACCCCTTATAAAACATCAATCCCTCAGCTTTCACTTGAAGCAATTTGTAACATTTTTTTTAAATCGCACCTTCTATTTAGGCACTATCATTTCAATTGACGAAGAACCGTTGATTCGAAGTGAATTTTATCTTAAAAGAAGAACCATACCTATGGCACGATGTCAGTATATCTGATTTCGTCAATTGAAATGATAGTGCATAAATAAAAGGTGCAATTTAAAAAAAATATTACAGTTGAGAGGTACATTGCTTTAAGTGATAGTTGAGATATTGATATTTTATAAGGAGTGACTGTTCAGAAGATTAATAGCATGAAGTGACTTTGTAATGTGAAGATAACACATAGGGAGAAGAAAAATGGGTGACTGTTCATAATATTAATTGTAGGAGGTGACTTGTAATATGGAAAAAAAAATAGAGAGTCAAGTTACTCACACATATGAATGAAATAGTGAATCTCAACCGTTAATTTTTTTAAGATAATTTAATCTCAACCTCTCATGCCTATGACATAGTGCCAGTATATATTTGATTTCGTCAATTAAAATGATAGTGCCTAAATAGAAGGTGCGATTTAAAAAAATGTTACAGATTGTTTCAAGTGAAAGTTGAGAGATTGATGTTTTATAAGAGGTAACTGTTAAGAAGATTAATTGTAGGGCGTGACTTTGTGATATAAAGATAAAACATAAGAAGAAGAAAAAATAGTGATTATTCATAATATTAATTATAGGGGGTGACTTGTAATAGAGAAAGAAAAAATAAAGGAATTAAAAATGGATAACTTACTCATATATATGAATGTGGGGATGAATCTCAACTATTAGATTTTTTAAAATAATTTAATTTCAATATTTAAATAGTCCTAATCAATTACCTAACTGATTTTATAATATCGATGATTATGATTATTGACATTTTATAATCACCATAAGTATTAAGACGGTGAACTATAGGCTATGTACTACTGTACTAGTAGTCTACCAAGTACCAACTTGACCATCTAATTCCTAAGATAAAGGAAAACTGTTACAACAAACTAATTAATTCCAACTGATTGGAAATCCTAATTGAAATGCCCTGGCATAAACAATTAACTGGAGGAGTGATGGTACTGCATCAGAGGCTTGAATCTTGATGCTTCTCTGTCAGTCTGTCATAATATAATCATTATTACCATCATTATTAATTAAAATTATCTTAGGCTACATTTTACCATGACATAATCTCTCAATAGCTCCTTCAAAATATCCTTAACTAATAATACTACGATGTAAGCCATTACATTCTTAAATGAAACACTTCCGCCAAAATAATCTATTACATTATTTTCAAATGTTTCATTTAAAAACTTTATTTTAAAAAAATTATGTTTATAATTTTTTAACATTTTATTTTGTCCTTCATTTGTGTTATAAACATATTGTTTGTGTTAAAGTATATTTATGTAATCAAGACTAACTCTAATAACATTAATATATCTTTTTATTAATTAAGTTTTTCAAGCGTGGACGTTTACGTGGAGCAGATGAAGTAGTTAGTATTAGAGTTCTATGTTCTCTTCTCTTGAACACATATGACACTAATAAAAGGAAAATGATAGGGATCTAATAAAATGTGACAAATGAACTAAGAACGGAAGTAGTAGTTTGTGGAGAAAATAACTTTTCTTCAAAGTTGCATTTTAATTTTTGCTAATAGTTTTATGTATAAGTATGTAAAAATATAAACATTAGGGTAAGGTGGAACGAAAAGACATGTTTTGAGAATGAAATTATTCGATCCACCATGCTTAAAGGCCAAGTCTTTCGGGTGGACTTTTGGGACTATTGCATTATGACGGTCGTGCTAGATTTTGAAGGAGCCCCAATACTTGTAGCGGTCGTGTCATGCAACCGCGTCACTTTGGAAGGTTGTCCCAGAAGTTGAAGTGGTCGCCTCAATGTAGGCGAAACGACCGCGTCGATACAAGGTGGTTGCATCTCGTGAGCAATGATGCAGTCGCGTTGGTGCGGCAAACTGTTTGTGTGTTTCCTTTATTATATCGGTTTATAGTTTGGTATTATATATATATATATATATATATATTGTATCCCTGAAACGGTAATAAAGTTCACCATAATAAAGTTTCGTAAGTCAGTTAACCTCAATCTCTCTTTTTTCTTTCAATTGATCTTTGCTATTACTCTGTTATTGTTTGCAATTGCTTCCGCTATACACAAGCACAACATACTCCATCCGTTTCATCTAAAAGCCTCGTTTTTTTTTTTTCTTTTTTAACTTTTTGTAGATTGATTAAATTTTGACTAAAAATTTATGTGCATGCATGATTACTTGTTTCTACGAAATTATAAAAGTGAATCAGATCCATAATCTATTTAATGTTGTTTCTAATAGTTGAAATGTTGATTGGCGAATACATACTCCATAAATGTACACCAGTGTCAAGTGTGTGCTTTCATCGGCTGGAGAAGCATCATTCGGAGTACATCGGCTGATCCACCTGCAATGATGCGGGACAAGTGATACCACTGATTTTTTTTAATTATTTTTTTCTTATATATATATTTTTTGTAATAATTAAAGTTTGTAACCCCACATCAATATATTTTTGTATTCCTAGTCACTGTTGGACTATATGAGTGGCATACAAAAGATAAAAATTTAGGAAAACGGTTTTACAAGTATTTTTATGTAAGACGGATCATCTTAACCCGACTAATCGTGTGTTGATGGGTTATGAGAGAGTGAGGCTCCGTCTTACGAATTAAAATTAAACTTTTAAAAAAAACTTTGTAAATATTCTCTTCGTACCAGGCAAAGAGTCTTTGTTTGAAAATTAAACTTTTTAATAAAATGATATTTTTAGTACTTCATTAGTAATAAAATGATATTTTTATACTTTCATTTTAAAACCGGGCTCTTTAGTTAAAACATTACAAAATATAATAGTTGACTTTTTATTGGGACGGAAGTTAAATGCCATAAAAGATGTTAATATTCCTGGCTAATTAAGCTATTGTTTTTAATAGAGGATTTTATTTTTATATAAAAAAATTGGTTTCTAATGTTCTAGACTTCTAGTGCTGGTCAAGAAATTTTAAAGAAAATTGAAAAGGAAAGGTAATTAAGAAAATAAAAAGTTTCCAAAACATTTATTTTCAGAAACCAATTAATTTTCTTTGACCATAAAATCGAAAAATCACAAAACATTACGTTTCGAGACTAATGACCAACAATTGTTAGTAAAATAAAAATGGTCAATTCATATTTCATAGACATGGGTAGTATTCTTTCTATATAAATGCAATTAAACATATTCCAAAAAATAAAAATAAATCACTCTCTATAACTAGCAAACGGGTTTTATAGAATTAAGTGACCAATTGCAGTATAGCTTAATAGTTGTATAGTGTGCCCGTTCTCATTTCTTCTCCAACTAAGTCAAATCAATAGTCTTTCAAAAAAAATTTCCCCTCAATTATTTCTTTAAAAATAAATTATCTTTGACTCAACACACAGATTAAAAGAAATCTAATTGACTTAAGTATAAATATTGATATGATATTTATTTCTTTTAAAACTCATGTCAATGTGTACGTGAACCTATAATTAAATGTAGCAAAGAAAATAATGATAAAATATTAGAAGCAATTCCTTGAAAAGGAATGTGCATAAATATACGTTTTGACCTCTCCTCCTTTTGTCAATCAAAAGAAAAGATTAAGACGTTATGTTTGTTCATTGCTTGCTTTTTTTCCCCTTGTTCTAATTTCCTTAAGCTCATTGACAAAGGGATCATAGAATGAATGAATACCTTTGGTCAAACAACATGAAACAAATTGAAAAATAAAAAATAAAAAATACACAAGGCCTATAGTCAATGTTGCAATGGAAATAAAAGTCAACGTTTAATTACAAGCGTTACTTAGGATAAACCACTCTGAACATAATAAAAAGTATTGACGGCTTTTGGTGAGATATGAGGTCCGCACCAAGTTTAAGTCTTGCATTAATTCAAACTAAAATGCTTATATATAAGAACACATACTATTAAATTCAAGAGCATAGATATCAATATCCCCTTCTCTATCTCTCTCTTACTCTTTGGCATTGTGAAATTAGAGTACTCTGCTTCTTAAAATCCTCATCATCTTAACAACATTGTCATATCATAAAAAATTTATATACATATATAACATGTGGGAGGTTGGCAATTCTTCTTCTCATAACAGTCAAGATTCAAGCTTTGGACACGAAATCAATGTGTTGTTGGTCGACCATGACAAGGAGTTCCTTCTTTGTACAACTGATTTGCTTGAATCATATTCGTATAAAGGTATGCCACGTCCACATTAAGAAAATGATCGGTTACAATTATATTTGCTTTCAGAGTTAAAAACTTTTATCCCTTTAATGTTTCCCTCACGTTTGTGTGGTATATATGATTTATTTCATTTGTACATGTACTATATCACTTTCATGAACTAAATTTGACTTGTTTTTTCGTGTGATATATGCTTTATTTCATTTGTACAATGTATCAACGAAAATGTGAGATGGTGACGATTTCATGGTTAGTTCTCATCACAATTTTATTTTTTATTAACTAACTCAAATATCTCTGGCTCATTACAACATATATTTATGCATATTATTTTGGGAATATATATGTATACTTGCAGCGTATTAATAATTTAGTTCATTTCCATTTTCAAAAGACTTATTCTCCCGACCCATCCTAAGAAAATAGTCTCATTTTGACTTTTGTCGGTCAACTTGATTAAACTTTGACCAGAATTTTGTAAAAAATACTTGTTCTTACAAAATTTTAAAAGTTGCTATTTATGTTTTTCTAAATATTCTTTCTGTAGTTGAAATTTCATAAATTAAAATCTATTGAATGTAAATTAAACATTAATTTTTCAACAACAATAAATACATGAAACTATTTTTTTGGGAATCAAAATAATATTTGTTATACCTTTTGCTCTAGTCAAAGAGTCCAATTTTGACTTTCTAGGTCAACTTAATGGAATTTTGACTGAACTTTTACAGTTTTTTTTTTTTTTTTTGCAAAGTCATAAAATTTTCGGTTCAGTAATATTCTCAATGTAGTAATAAAGGGCTGATATATTATATATCTACTAAAATATAATTAAAGTGTGCTAAATTTTGAAATGATTTATTCCTAGTTGACTTTTAAATATGAAAAATAAGCTTTTTGATAGGAATGAAGGAACTTTAATAAACTGAAGGGTTTGCTTTCACTCCTCTTGCCACATAAATTATTATTCGCTTTTTATGTGAATTCTACAGTCAAATATGATATGGAACGTACGTGACTCAAATGATCTTGACTTTTTTTACTGTGAATTTTCATTTAGTTGTAACTTATGCATAAATGCTAAAGTTAGGCTCATTTTTTCTGCAGAAAGGAACTTAAATTTAACTATTTTGCTACCTTTAATTTGATTCGAAAACTTATTTGGCACTTTTCTCCTTCCAAAATTTCCACGGCAATGTTAGACGCTGATCTCATGTTTTGTAAACTTGCTTATTTTTTTGTTCTATAGGAGATAGAAACTAGTACTAATTAATTCAACTATTATAGGAAATTAAGAAAATCGTTTCGTGTAAGTTGAGCGTTAATACATATATCTCACTCTAGCTATAGGATTTATGGAAAGTGCAGCCCTAACGCGTACTTAACCTGATTCTGATTCTAATTAATTTTTTTTTTGCTTGAATCATTTATTAGTTACGACAGTTGAAAATGCTGTGGCTGCTTTGTCCGTCCTCTCGGAAGGAGTGCAAGAATTTGACCTTGTACTCATAGATGTTAATGTACATGACTTGGATGCATTTATGCTTCTCAAACTAATAGCTAAGATGGATTTGCTAGCCATGTGTAAGTATTCGTCAATATATCCTTTACTCTTGATTATGCTCTTTCTCCTTTGAAAATTAGATTTATTTATTTTTAAATGTAAAAAGAAAATATATATTCATGTATTTCTTACTTATTTGTGTATGTATTCATTCATGCATGGTTATCCTATAATGAAGTGATGTCTGAAGATGAAGATGATGAAATACTATCGAAAGCACTCAAAAGCGGAGCATTTCTGTTGGTCAGAAGACCTTTGTCAACTGATGCCGTGAAGCAAATGCGACAACATGTCATGAGGGAAAGGATACAAAAGCTTGCTAAATATGATGAAGAAACAAATATACATAGTGAGAATGAAAACGGTCAGAATGAAAAATGTAAGAAATCAAAGGGGAAAAGGGCAATGGGCGCCATTAACGATGGAGGATCACAACGTAGAAATATTAAAAGAAAGGGCAGACATGGTCTCGCAAAGAAGGCGAGGAGGTGTAGAAAATATTCAAATAAGGATCAAGAATGCAATTCGATATCAGAAAACGACAACGTTAGTAATGGTATTGGTAGGGTTAAGAGGAAGGTTTGTACGGAATGGACTGAGGAACTTCACGAGAAATTCATGGATGCAGTCAATCAGCTCGGCGAAGGAAGTATATATAAACAAACACTCTTAATTTTTTTTATAATTATATTTTCATAAAAAAAATTAAATTGTCTAAACCAGCTTTCTTTCTTATTCATGATTTTGCGACTTTCTATGTTAGGATGTTATCCGAAGGAGATACTTGAGCTTATGAGTGTACCAGGTTTGACAAGAATGCAAGTTGCTAGTCATCTTCAGGTATGATTCAACAATATTTAATATACAATTTGGAAAGGTTTCGATTTTTGATTAGTGTACGATGTTAATAATCTTCTTACTAGTTTTGACTCATGGATTCCTCTGATTCATAAATTAGAAATGCCGCAACGACAACTGGCGGGCGCCTGTGGCACGAAAAGTATCTCATTCACCAAGTGTTAAAACATCCTACAATGAAGACTCACAGAAAAGGAGTAATATTAAAAAATTCGGGTCAATGCCACCCTTAGATCAAAATCAGCCAAATGCTCAAGAAAATAATTCTCGGCAAGAAATCAACTTATCATTTGGTAGTGACTTGTCTGGAAATAGAAGAAGGCTTCGAAAAAGATTTGGAAGCTACCCATTCATGAAGAAGTTTGGACCACAAAACTTGGGGCAAGGAGGGAGAGGGTATGCTTTCTATGGCGATGCTGATCAAACTATGGATAACACGGACAACGAGCTTGAAGCTAACAGTAATGCGAATCATGAGAATTATACCCACACAACGGAGAAGACTGCACATCATAACTATGACCCAATATTCTCTGATCTAAATGGTATCATCCCAGGGGCAGATTATCATTCCAGTACGCTGAATCAGAAGCAAGCACATGATGACTTCTTTGATTTTCTTCGGGAGATGGATGACTTTGTCCCAAACATGAGTACTAGACTGGCAGAAGGATCAATTGTTAACCAAGGTTCAGTGTCCCAACAATATGTCTATGATTTTAACCAACTCTTCCCGGATCAGGTTCGCTCCTTGTATTTTTCTTAACAAATAAACAACTTGAATATCTTGTTTCTTACTAATTATAGAACTGCTTACTCATCTAGTACCAATATATGACAGCATCTCACATTGCTCAACAGAGACGTTAGAGGACAGTGGAGTACAAGCACATCAAATTTCTTTCGTAAATCATGAAGCGTTAGCAGAATGAGGAGCACAGAAGTATGGATCGATGCTTTGTTCACCAACTATATTTTTATTGCACAAGACATAGACATGAAACGTTGATAATAAATTTGATCATTATCGTTCTTTCGCTTATCTCAATAAGATGTTATGGAAGAAAATTCTTTAGAGTACAATTATCTCCATGATCATTCTTTATATATTGGGGAAATATATATGGTTTTTTATTGTATCAAACTTTGCTTATGTATCCAAATATCTATCTATCTATTAATATCTTGGAAATGGTCCCAGGAAACCCCTATCTGTCACTCTTCCCTTTGAAAAATCGACGAATATGTTTTGGAAAATTCCAGTCACCTAATCTCATATTCGTCTCCCTTGCACCCCTTTTGCTGTATTCAATTAAGTTTCGATTTTGTTTTATTTTTTTGCCACTTTGAGTAAGCAAAACACTCATCAGTTGAACTACTAATAATTTGGAGAAATTCTTTGACACTTTGTACTAATATTGAAGTGACAGGCTCACAGCAACACTGGTTCCAAGAGACATGCAGTATGATTAATCCACTACCACCTTCCTGAAATTGAGAAACTCCGACCCATTGCTGGGCATCACTCCAACATTTTCATATTTATGACCTCCAAGAAGAGAACCGATCAATCCGTTCAACTGATAAATTAAGGAAACAACTTCAATCTTCATATATATACACACACACCCTGGCAATCCACTAGACTAGATCTTAATGGACAACATATATGTTGTACCCCTTGGATGGAAGAAGTAACCTCAACCAGGTGTTGTTTGCAAATATACTATTCTTTAAGGTATGTAATGACTTCTTCAATCATTTCCTTTTTCAGTTTACATATCTTAGTGATTATTAATGACAAAATATTAGAAAATACGGTCAAGAAAAACCAGATTGTACTATTGTATGTACCTTAGCATCAATTTACATATCTTAGTAATCCATTAAAATCTAAATAGAAGCTGGCAAGCGTCAAGAAAAATCAGATTGTACTATTGTATACCTTAACTTAACTAATCTAATACTTCTTCGTATACCTATTTTCACAAAATTTAAAAATAAAAAAACAATAAAAAGGGTAAGTAAGCTCTATATAAACCAGAACCACATCAGTAACCACATCAGTATTAAATGAAAAGGAAAATTATAGGATGACTAAGTTATTTACTTTCAACACACACACACACACTACTTTTGACTATGCTTTAGGTTAATAAGCTTGTAGGCTACTAATGAATACGATTTATTATGAAAGTAGGCTATGCTTCTACGCAACAGTATACAAACTTGAAACCATTAAAATGAAATCTTCTAAGCCATCCGTTATCCGGCAAAAGCGGGTAATGAATTTATATCAATCCCTTGCTTTTATAATTAGCATTTTTATCTCAGACCACATTAATTTTGGATATATATATATATATATTGATTTCCTTGAAAAATACTTTAAATAAATATTATACCGAATTTCTTTTATGAGTCCCAACTTCTTCGTTGGGTACACCAAAGTCATACCCATCTGAAAACTAAAAAAATAATTACAAGCTTATTAATTCCCGACTCCCAATTTCCACACTCCCTAAAATGGAAAATTTGACAATTTAATTATAACTAAAGTATTTTCCTTCAGAAAATGGAATTTAAATGTTATTTTGACTTCAAATGATTTTCTTAATTGATTTAATTATGATGTAATAAGTGCTACAAAATCTCAACTAAATAAAAAAGGCTTTGATTAAATCTCAACAATAAATAAAAGTTAATTAATTACTTCCTCTTCCGAATGAAGCTATTCTGGTCAAAATTTGAGAAGGGTCCCCAAGTTCAAAATAGTGTGAACAAAAACATTCTTTAAAAGTAAGTCAACAACTATGGAGCTTGCAAAGTTAAGTATCACATAGAGGCCAAAACTTTAGGGAATGCGTTACAAAAGAAAAAAACAAATGTATAGAAGTCAAAACCGGGACGAAAACCTGGTACGAAATATATACGTACAAATGCACTCCTTGCTGCTTTCAACTCTTAACATTTTTCTACTCGATGCAAAAAGCGTTGCATATACGAGACGTTATAATGGATTGGTGTTGAGGACTTGCAACCTTTCATTGGAACCTCCCCGGCCCCCATCGTATACATACACAAAATCCCAATTTTCCTAGCAATAATGTGGCAACCAAGTGGAGCTTCTCAGACCAAACAAAGTTCAATCTTCAGACATGAGATTCATGTATTGTTGGTTGACCATGACCAAGATTATCTCATTTATTTGGTTGATCTATTGGAGTCTTGTTCGTACAAAGGTAGAATATATTTAATTTTACTTAAATTGATTATCAACGATCCCTGAGTAGGTGTTAATTAGACTATATATATATTAATTCTCTACTATTATAGTTCTTTCCCGTTTGCATCACAAGTTTTAATCGCTGTAACATTTTTGTTTACTGACATAATTCTTTCCCTTTTAATCGAATCATGTTTTATATACGAGTCCTCCGGTCTTCATGCGATCATAACAATTTGTCAAGATGACAAAATATCCATCTAATTGTGGATGGGTGCCAATTCTTTGATTAATTTGTTTCTCCTTCATTTTTCCCCCATGGTCTGAGTTCTTTTTTAATAGAAGATTGTTATCCTTCATCAATGTTTGTTCATGCATAAATCATAATTTTTCAAACTATATGGCTGAATTGGAACAAGCAATCTTCACTCTATTGTTACTCATAGGGAAATCCTGTACAAAATGACTATATGTTATATTTCATATATATATAAATATCAGTTTGGACCCCATATTTATTTTATTATTCATTAATTTCACTAGTAATAACAAATATACTTCTAACCAACATTACGTTAAAATTATATCCTTGGAGATCTACCATATAGAAACTATAGATAGATTTTCCTATTTCTTTTAATCCCCAAATATTTTGTACCAATAGATTTTCTTTTTGTTTTGCCAACATTTTATTGCACTACGATGAAACTTGACTTTAGGAAATGAAATCTTCTTTTCTCTTCTATAACTTATTTATTGTAATTTGCATTATGTTATACATGATTCCGGAAAGAATCTTTGTTTGTTGATCAGTCATATTATTAATTATGTGATACCATTCTTTCCTTTCTTCTTTGATTGAATTTCTAATTGTTGTTACTTCCATTTACTAAGACCTTTGAAGTAAAAGAATTCTTGAAACTCCATAATATGATTTTATAGCATATTAGTAGTGTTGTTGCTTAATTAGAATTAATATCACAAGCATGCATATCTAAGTGTAACTACATAATAATAGTTTGTTAAATATGTGGGGATTTAATAATTGGGAAAGCTCAATTAATTAATATCCAATGCTGAAACTCACATTGGCGAGTAAGTAGAGATATAACTTAAGAAGGTTTGTTTTTTACTGTAAGGGGGGGGTGGTTTGCTGATGGGGAGAAAGATGACAAAGTGCGTAGAGGTGAAGCACGATTATTTGCTAGCTAGTTGCTCATAATATCTCGTGCAAGACGAACACTAATACATGCATAGCATATTGTTTCTTCTTTTTTATTATGGAATTTGCGGAGAAAATGTTTGAATTTATGACCATTATGTCCCATAGCATTTGAGGATTTTCATATATACCTCTCTGTGCTTGGGGCCAAATTGTAGAAGCGTGGACGTCAAGTTAATTAGCCCTTTCGCTAAAGAGCATTATTCGTAAATTCCTTTTCTACATTCAATAAGACTGTTTCTGTGGCAGTTTCCTATAGTTTCTAATTCTATAACTATAATTAGAAAATTTGGAGAAACATGTCAACGAGTAAACATTAGATTCTAGGTTTAATTTCCAAAACCTTCTTCCATTTTTGTAGTTCCTCTAAAATTAACAATATAATTTGTCTCTAAAAGTTGTTATCGTATGATGTTTACTAATCAAAATACTTGACAACCAAGAGGCTGTAAGCTATAGAAACAGCAGCAAGAATGCTGCCTCAACACTCCTCCCACCTTCAATTCATACCGGTAGACTAAGGGAAACTCGTTAGGTTTTGAGCGATCTAGTGTGGAGCAAAAGAGGAGCATGAAAAGGACTGAAGAAATTAAGTAGAATATATTGTCCGTAGTAGAGTGATCTTAATCTTGCTGACAAAAAAAGATGTCTATATTGTGTTGATGAGTGTGCATGAGCGTGCATGAGCGCATGTCTATGTTTGTCAAAAAGCGAGGTAGAAACAAGGTATGTATATGAACTTATGTTCGTTAGCTCTATATATACAAGCCAACATCTGTGATTATACAAATTAAATTTTTTGCCTGTAACTAATATATTTAGACATGAAATGTAGTCGCACTATACTTGAACCCCAAATGTTTTTGCAGCTACGATACACATATTTATGGTAATTAGGAATTATATAGATTCTGATCGTGTGCTTAGCACATGCTTCAGTATGTAGAGTGTCCTTTGAAGCTAGCTAGATCAAAAACCATAAATCAACTAATTATAGTTTAATCCAATCAACGTAAGAATTAATTTAATTTTCAATAGCAAAAATAGCAAGTTAATTGGATGTTTTTAGGATTTTGTAAGGAATGTAAATATTTTAGGCTTTTCGGTTACTGGAAAACATTTATACTCTTATGGCAAGAAGGTCCAATTCATTTCACTAATTGGCCTTGATCATCAATCGAACATCCTTAAGGTTAATATCTGTAAAAATTGATTATAATAAATGGAATGAAAAAACGGGTCTTATCAGCTTAAAAATTATTGAACTCATCAGAAAAAGAAATATCAATCACCAATAGATAATGATAGATGTTATCTGGTAGATGAAGCTTTATGATCATACTTTTCTAAGCATGTAATTTCTTGTATCAGTTTTTACAGTCGTTCTCATTTCTCATGGATAGCTCAATTGATGTTGTTACAGTTACCGCAGTTGAAAGTGGCAGGGTAGCATTGTCAATACTTACGAAAGGGAAACACGAATTTGACCTGTTGCTTGCAGATAGTAATTTACCCGACTTGGATGTGATTAAACTTCTCCGAGTGGCTGTACATTTGGAACTCCCATCAGTTTGTAAGTAATTTTCATATCCACCGTTTTTTCTTATGTGTGTGTGTCATGAAAGTTGTGGATTACTGAGTTTATTTCTATCCTTGTGTGATTTGGAATGAAGTAATGTCTGAGGAATATGATAGGCTGGTGGCAGAGATGGCGATAAATAATGGAGCCATTCTTTTACTTCAAAAACCCTTTACTATGGAGACAGCGAGAAACTTTTGGCAATATGTTATGAAGGAGAGAATGCCAAGGATCAACACTCTCGTGGCGCAGGAAATAATAACTGAGATAATAGAGGAGAATCAAAGGTATGTCCCATCTAACATAGAACTGGTTGCGATGGAGAAAGGAAATGAAACCGATAGTGGAAGAAACAATGGCTTTGTGCCAAGGAAAACACAAAGAAGTAAAAAAAGTTCAAAGAAGGACGAAGTAAATCATTCACCGGAAAATTATAGTCGTCCTAGCAGGGTCAAGAGGAAGGTTTGTACTGAATGGACGGAGGAACTTCATGCCAGATTCGTGAACGCTGTCAATCATCTCGGTGATGGAAGTAAATATCTTCTTTAATGAATTTTGTTTCGTAATATAAGTTTTTTTTTTTTCCGAAAATGGCAGTACAATGACATTTTGTATTTCTTATCAACTATTTAGGATGTTACCCGAAGGAGATACTTGATCTTATGAATGTACCTGGTTTGACGAGAATGCAGGTTGCAAGTCATTTGCAGGTTTGTTTCACATCTAACTCAAAATCATTGGTACCTTCACTTGTTTATTTTTGTCAAATTAGATGAGAATGATTTTAGTATTGGTCGATTTAATATTTTTCCTTGCCTTGTTTCATCTTATATATCCATTGTAGAAGTGTCGCAATGACGACTGGCGAGCTCCACACACACGGAGAACAACACATTCACACTCGCTAGGTGCAGCTCCAACAATGTCCATCGACAAAATAAATACTTCAAACCCGAGAAAGTTTGGGGCAATGCCTCGCTTGGCAACGCAACACATTGATGATATTCTTGGCAAAGAAATTCCGGCTGTTCGCCATAAAAAAGTCAAGTCTTTCGCTAGCACCTCTGTCGTGGAAAACCAAAGTAGCGAGCACGAATTGCAAGTAACATGCCCCATTTCAGTTCCGAGTTTTCCCCCAGCTTTTGAAAACCTTAGCCCTCTACCAGTACTGATTCCAAACCTCGGTATGCAAACGAATATAGATGGAGCATTTGGAGGATATGATTTTTTAGACAGTACTATTCCGCCGACTATAGATATTACGAGCTCGGAATTTGGGATTGATGCTACAGGTCCTATAACACAAGAAGAGTTTCAAACTTCTGTGGACAAGACATACCATCAAACCTATGATTATCCTGCTTTCTCTGATGTCAACGTTGATTTTCTCATCCCCGACCTGGTGGATGGTCTTGTTAATAACATCAATGGACTGCCAGAAGGATCCTCCGCTACTTATCTTATCCAGCTCGAGCTCGAGATATCAGCAGTTTGTTGATGATTTCAACCATGTTTTCACTGACCAGGTTAGTCGATTTCATCAGGATTTATACCCCATTCGTACCAAAATAAGTGTCCCCTTATTAAATATACTCGGGTTTAAAAAAGTGATTGAGTTTATAATATATATATTCTTTCAATGGAGTCCCACTTATTTTTCTATACCACAAACAAGAAGGGTACAATAGACGTTTAACTTGAAAGACTTTCCAAACCAAAGAAAGAGGACAAATAAAATGGGATATAGTATAGTGGGGGGAGGGAGTACATTATAGTGACCACGGTACGTGTTTGCTTCGCTAAGGCTTTTTACTATTTATTTATATGACAGAGTTCTATGGCAACTAGCACAGACGGTAGCGTCCCGTGGAGTTTGGGGAACACAAATTTCTTTGGTCAGCCATGAACCATATCAAGCGAACAACTTCAACTATTGAACTGATATATATGGCACAAATAATATGTAGTGCATGCATGTACTACAAAACCTTGACAAATATTGCCCTTGTCATTTATTTTTTATTATTTTTTTTTTTTTTGAGTTGTGGGTTAAAAATAATGTTGCACACTGTTTATAAGTTAAGACATTATTATGTAGTTATGCTGCTTTGATGACAATCGGTTTTATTCAGCTAGCTTTTTCGATTTGTTTTTTATTTTGTATTTCTTGGATGTTACTTTTTCGCCTTTAGTCTATGAATTCGGGGGCTATAATTCGCTGGGTTGTTTCGCTTAATTAAGAGGAAATCGTTGGTCGGTCCACTTTACTGAATTTTCAACCTCTAGTACTCCATTTTTTTATTTAATCGTATAAGATCACTTTCATATTATTTTTCCTCAAATGCTCAATTCCATCATCTTCCAACAACTTTACCAATGATTATCGCCCTCATGCCATATTCCTTCGACACCCAACAAGTAAAGAATCCAATTGCTAGCTAGCAGTAATCAAAAGCTTTATCAAACGGGAGCACTTACAGATTTAGCTAGTTCTAGTTACTCTTCCACAGGTAGAGATGAGGTTTTAGCTGCCACTGCTAATTCTTTTTTTATTATTTGTCGAAAGTTGACATCTGCTTCATCTTCGAGTGCTATGCATGCCTCCCTTGCAGAAGATTTGAATGAATTTAAATTATACCACTAGTGCGCTGGAAGTTCCTCTTCAGCTCCTTTTTGAGAATGGAGAAGTTGTATAAGGATTGGGATAGAAAACAAGATCCTATTTCGTATACCTTCAAAACCCCATTTCCTTTATATTTTGCGAACATGATTTCCAGTCCTTTTTCTTTCTATCGTGCGCGGTCTTCCTTCATGCCGCAAACGAACAAAAAGTGTGGGAAATAAGTAAATTTTGATGCAAATTAATTTTTGGATTAACGATGCACCAACTGGACCTCCCCTATGCAGAAAATCACGATGTACAATTTTGGATTTTTGATACATAATTTGGAATTAGTGAATCTCCATATAATATTTTGAATTTACGATGCACCAACTAGACCCCCTATACAGGAAATCCTGATTTACAATTTTAGATTTGCGATGCACAATTTGAAATTAGTAAATTCTTATATAAAAATTGGATTTGCGATACACAAATTGGATTACCCAAGCAGAAATTCCCGATGCACAAATTTGAATTTGCGATGCATAATTTGGAATTAGTAAATTCGATGCAAAATTGATTTGCGAAATTGAATTGCGATGCATTGACTTGAAATTGCAATGCTCCCCTAATCTGATTTCATTAAATGTATATACTTGTCCTTTTGCCATAAAAATGTCTTTTACCTGTTAAAAATAAAAACTCATGTCCTTTAGAGATAGCAAATTGATGGGAGGGGAACATTTCGGTTATCACCCTTTAATTAAAGACAAATTACGGGCATGTACACTTTCATAAAAGGCACTTTCATAATTTTCTTCCTCAAATGCCCCCTACGAGCGAGAGACAAAGAATAAGATATAAGAAAAAGCATTTGGAACCATCGCTTCCTTTTTCCCATTACTATAGGTATGTAGAGAAGCATCCAAAGCTGGCCCAATGCAATAGAATGAGGTTCATGGAGTTGGTGATTCTTGCTTATTGATTAAGAGCATACCCTTCCTTTCTTTATCAATTTTTTTTTTTTTTTTTTTGTGATTCAAAATAGAGTCACTTTGTATTTGTTGTTGTGCATATAAATTGTTTTGATGAAATGCCTGAATAGGAACTTGTTCGTTCTTGGACATGACCTTTTGAATCGGCCGATGCATCGATTTGGAATCGCGATGCATCGGTTTGAAGTCAAAATAAATCGATTTAGAATCGAAATTCAATTATTTTCAATCGTGATGCATCAATTTGAAATTACAATGCATACCAATTTTGTAAACGAATGAGATATATACAAAAATCATCATCATATTCAATTTGATGAAGATATTTACGGAAATCAATCAATTATTATTTATTCTATTTGATTCATACCTTAATTACAATATCAAGTAAAAGATAGAAACATTGACTACGTATATACAATAAACCTAATCATTACAAAATAAGGAAGGTGATATAACAAATAAACTATGAAATAGGCTACACTAACAAACTATGAAAGAAAAGAGGAACATCAAACAACCTCCTATAGACTAGGTAAAACCAAACTCTGTTGAAACAAATTAACTGCAACCTAAAGACTAGGACAACTTGGATTAACAACTATGACCGAGCCAAGGTGAAAGAACCAATCATTTATTATTTACTTCTAATAATCCCTCCCTTAAACTGAAAGTTTTCAAACTTCAGTTTACTTCAACAGCTTCTTCAAATTGGATTTTCCAAAGTGCAAACTCCCATCAACCTTCTCAAATTTTCGAAGGGAAGAAATTTGAGAGGTTTAGTTAATATGTCAGCTAGCTGCTCTTCACTTCTGCAATATTCCAAAGCAATCGTTCCATCACTGTGAAGATCTCTGAGAAAATAATACTTCACGTCAATATGTTTGCTTCTTCCATGTAGCACGGGATTTTCTGAAAGCCTGATGGCTGAACTGTTATCACAGTAAATTGTAGTAGCTCCCATCCGCTTGAAATGTAGTTCTTCAAGAATTCTCCTCAACCATATAGCTTGACAAGCACAAGTTGCAAAGAACAAATTAAACACGTAGTTGACAAGGTGACAATTGGCTGTTTCTTGGATGACCATGAAACAGCTCCTGTGCCAATCATGAAAACGTAACCTGAAGTGCTCCTTCCATCATCTTGATTTCCTGCATAATCATTATCAGTAAACCCAATCAAATCTAACATTTCTCCCTTCTTGTAGAACAGCCCAAAATCCTTGGTTCCTTGCAAGTAACGAAAGATTCTCTTGGCGCCTAACATATGCATCTCTCGTTGGATTCTCCATATATCTTCTAATTAGACTCACATAATGCATTATGTATGGTCTTGTTGTAGTTAAATACATCAAGCTCCCCACGATTTGCTTATAAAGTGTGCTGTCTACTTTCTTTCCCTCCTGATCCTTGTTCAGCTTTAATCCAAACTCAGTTGGAGTGTTGACCGAATTACAATTATTCATATGAAACTTATCCAAGATTTCCTGCACATACTTCTTTTGAGATATAAAAACTCCAGCTGCAGATTGTACCACTTCTATGCCCAAAAAGTAATGCATCTTACCAAGATCAGACATATCAAATTCAACCATCATAGATTTTTAAAATTTTTCAAACATGGAACTATCATTTCAGTGTAAATAAGATCATCCACATATAAACAAAAAATGAGAAATTTACCTCCATCTCCAATCTTTGTAAAAGTGTGCGCTCATATGGACATTTTTTAAATCCCTCCTTAGAAAAATAAGCATCTATACGACTATACCAAGCGCGTGGAGCTTGTTTTAGCCCGTATAATGCCTTCTTAAGCTTATAAACTTTATCCTCACTTCCATACTTCACATAACCAGCAGGTTGATCGACAAATACCTGTTCTTCGAGGTCACCATGCAAGAATGTCGATTTCACGTCCAATTGGTAGATAGGCCATGAATGTTGTGCTGCCAATGCAATCACCAACCTGATCGTATCATGTCTAGCAACGGGAGCAAAGACTTCTCTATAATCCACCCCAAACTCTTGCTTATAGCCTTTAGCAACTAAGCGCGCCTTATACTTGTCAACTTCCCCATTTTCCTTCAATTTCGTTTTGTACACCCACTTGACGCCAATTGTCTTTTGCCCTTTTGGTAGATCAGTCAATTCCCAAGTATTGTTCCGAACAATAGCTGCAATTTCCTCATCCATCGCCTTTAGCCATTTTGGTTCTTTGATAGCCTCTTCAAAAACTGTAGGATCACAATCGGAGAATAGAGCAAAGTGTATAAGTGGGTCTTCAGATTGGTCAATTCCAGTTACTTTATAATCAGCCATCCATGCAGGTCTTCTTCTAGTACGTTGAGATCTTTGTATTCCATCTACTTCTGATGCAATTGGGCTTTGAGTATGTGGTTGAGTATCATGTGTGACTTCTGGTTCTTGCACATTCATCATGGGCTGCTGCATATCCTCATCACCATCAAAGTCTGCTGGAATATGCTCTTTTATTCCATCTACATTCCATGTCCAGGTTCCATCTTCATCAAAAACAACATCACGGCTAATGACAATTTTCTTAGTGATAGGATTATAAAGCTTATAAGCTTTTGATTGATCACTAACACCAAGAAAAATGCATTTCTCTCCCTTATCATCTAGCTTTGTCATTCTCTGGTCTGGAATATGGGCATAGGCAATGCACCCAAAAATTCTAAAATGATCTACTGCTGGTCTTTGTCCGCTCCATGCTTCCTCCGGTGTCATATTTTGAACAGCAAGTGTGGGACTTCTGTTCAATACATGGATGCTCCAATTCACAGCTTCAGGCCAAAAACTTCGTGGAACTCCTTTCCTTGCCAAAATGCTTCTCACCATATTTATGATTGTTCGATTCTTCCTCTCACAAACACCATTTTGCTGAGGTGTATAAGCTGCTGTAAGTTGCCTTTTAATTCCATGAGCTTCACAAAAATCTGCAAATTCTTGTGAGTTGTACTCTCCGCCCCGATCAGTACGAAGGACTTATATAGAGCTGCCAACTTCTTTTTCAACCAGTACTTTGAAATTTTTAAAAGCTGCAAAAGCACCAGATTTCTCCTGCAGGAAATAAACCCATGTTTTTCAAGTAAAATCGTCAGTGAAGGTATTTAAATATCTTTTACCTCCATTGGAACATGGTTTTATTGGCCCACAAATATCGGAATGAACAAGCTCTAATGCCTTTGTTGCTCTCCATGATTTGCTGTTAGGAAATGGTTTACGGAATGAACACACTCTTCACAAACTTCGGTAGGAGCTGTAATCGGAGGAAGGCCGCTAACCATGTTCTTTTGTTGTAGCAATTTCAGTCCACCAAAATTTAGATGCCCATATCGAAAGTGCCATAGCCATGCTTCATCCTTCAGTTTTGCTGAGAAACATGAATGCTTAGTGTTGTCAAGATGAAGTGGAAACATGCGGTTTCCTGTCATGCGTGTGACGACCCGACCCGGATCCCAAGACGAAATCCCAAGGTCGTGCCGCCAAGGAAACAATTAACAACAACAAGTAGCAAATAATGGGTAGGGCCATAACGGCGATACACCGACAACTTAAAACACATGCGGAAGCAAATGAAATAAAACAGTGGCGCCCGAGCTAACAAGCTCCAACTAAAACAACCAAAGAGATGATTAATCTCTCGGTCCAAAATTCGACTTCGCGTGCTTGCAACATTGGGCACGTAAGACAAACTCCCTGTTATGCAATCAAATATATAGCATAAAATAAAACCAAGTCATCGGCGAAACTACGGCCGGAACCCAACATTAAACTAAGTCTAAGACTCTAGTCTAACAACTCAACGGCTAAACACATGCCGGAGAACAAACATATTAATAACTAGCAATATAACATGCTAAACATTTTTCACCAATAAACCAAGCGCGACTAAAACTTGTCGGCTACCAACAACATGAGTACTAATAATAATAAGTACTAACAACCAAAAGCATATGAAAGTTTAACTACCAACATACATCAAGCACGACTTCTACTTGTCGGCTGCCAAAAGAATATCTAACAATAATTACATCATTCATTGCACATAAAGGTTTGCTACCCAATAATGAAGTTTACATAACTTCATTCTTCCCAACGACCTCACCAAAAGCAAAAAGAACAACTATGTAGCAACCTTTCCAAAAGAATTCCTTGCCAACGTAACCTTCTGGATTTACTTGGATCCGCTCGAGCGACTTGGATCTAGGGAATCACAACCAACAAATAAAAGTAAGTCACAATGACTTAGTAAGTTACTAACCGTAACTTCCTATCATGGCATAATACTCAATCATAAATCACATCATGCTATCGTCATGAAATAACCTTATATAAAAATCATGTTATGGCATCCATGCTCAACATAAATAAAACATGTTATCATTGTAGTATAACATCTCACTAAAATCCATGTCAAGACAATTATATGCTTAACGATCATAATTCTTGTTATTGATATAACATAGCCTTCCGATGGGTTACATGTCAAGGCATATAAACTTAACAACAATAATTCACGCTTTTAACATAATGCCATATCCGAATAATATTCATGATAAAGCATATTAACATAACAACGGTAATTCATGTTATTGTTATAACATAGCCTTCCCATAATATTCATGTCAAGGCATATAAACTTAACCATAATGATCTATACCTTTGGCATAAAACCACATTCCAATAATACTCATGTGATAGCATACATGCTTACAACATTAATCCATATGTTATCTATTAAGTATAACATGTAAGAAACCAAAACAAACATCATATCATATCCAATTCACCAAGCACGTTATTCACTTAAGCACTTGTGAAACAATTCATGTATAAGGGATATGATACCATTACCCAAATTCCTCCGCGCGTGTCGCTCCTGCAAAAACACGTGCAAAACCTTTATGTGCCCTCGATATCCCTCTCGTAGATATCGACGTCCCCGAGACAGTCTCCGCTCGAGTTCCATAGTTATCAAAGTCATGTGTATTACTACAACTAAGATAAACTACTTCCCCACCGTGGCCATCGATGGAGGGGTGTGTGCAAACCCGGCACGGCGATCCATCGCGATCACGAATCTCACAATTCGTGAAGAGCGATGTATCGTCCCACCAAAACTCAACCAAACCGACTCCAATTTGGACTCAAAACCCAAGCACAAGTAATATATACTCATATGCTCAAAACAAGTAGGTAAACACTCTACTATCAAACTAGTCATGTAATTCATCCACAACTAGCATAAACATCATAACCGAGAATCATATAAGCTCTCATAATCAAGTGTGCTTCACACACTTCAAAACTTCTTGGAGGCTCGACCTCCATGAATTCTACCCAAAATTCCGTAGGACTTAAAATTATAGTTCTAGGATTCATACTAACCCAAAGGTTAACTCCGTTGAGTTCAATCTAAGTTTTCCGAAAATTCAAGGATTAGAAGCTTAGGCTTCATCAACCCCTATGTTCATAACTATCGCCCAAAACCACAATCCCAATGTTCAATATACTCATATAAACCCAACAAACTAATTAACAATGCAACTTAGAATAATTTAGCCATCTTGTGCATAATATCATCCAAGTCATCATACCAATCATAACGTTCAATTCATGATTTAAAATTCACATCATGGTTTAATATGTTCTATTAAGCTTGTAAAACATATTAATCAAGCTAACATCATTAGATTGCAAGCTAAAACCAAATTAGGGCAAATCACCCTCCAAGCATCTCAACCAAACCAATTTCAATACTCATGGCTAATCAACACAACTAAGTTCAATAAACTCCACTAAACATGTATAACATGCTAATTAGGCTTACCATCATCTTTAACAAGCCAAATATAATTTGGGGAAAATCCCCTTCCAAGCATCTTTGTCATCCAAGCTCAATACCCATAATTAATTCATATAGCAAAGTTTAATATACTCTATTAAGCATATAGAACACATTAATCAAGCTTACATCATCAATTTGCAAGCTAAAACAAAATTAGGGCAAGACACCCTCCAAGAATCTCAACCAAACCAACATCAATCTTCATGAAAAATCAACATAATCAAGTTCAATAGGCAATTTAGAACATGAATTTCACATAGGCATGGTCTCACATAGGCCAATCAAGTTCTATCATCAATTTGAGAATCCTAGGGTTCATGCTTCTTCTATAACCCTAACAATGGCTTCCATTGACCCACATAGCACACATGGTTGATTCCCTAGGGTCAATGGAGCCTAAAAAGAAGAGGAAGGAAGGTAGAAACTTACAAAAGCTTAGCCCTAACAAGCTGAGAATTTGTGCCCTAACAATGGTGTCTCCTCTTCAACTCTTTCTTCAACTTGTAGGTAGAATGGGGAAGATGAAGACTCCATTAATGGCCTCCAAGCTCAGCCCTTCAAGACCCACGAATCTCCTCTTCAAGCTCTCTCTCTCAAGCCCCTTGAGTGCTCCCAGAAGTTTGCAAGAAGAGAGAAGGAGGAACAAGCTTTCTGCTGGCCGAAACAAGAGGAAGAATGCGGCAGATTTTTTGGGTTATAAAGGGGGGATTAACTCACTAATTAAGTCACTAATTACCCTCTAATCTCTTAATAGGTGTTAGGACTAGATTAGGTTAAGTAATTGGGTCAAATTGTGGTTTAAAAATGGGTTAAATGGTCAAACAATTTGGACAAATCAGAAAAGGGGCAAAAAATCCGACATTCTGGAGGCAGGGACCCCTTGCGGTCGCATGAGCATGGGTGATGCGACCGCATCACCTATTCACAAATTAGGGTTTTGTCCAATCTTGCTCGATCCGGCCTCTCGCGTGCGTTCTCGAGTCTAAATGCTTGAAATGGCTCACAATTGAACCCTTAAAGTCCTCAAACATTAAACTAGTCCATCCAAGTCTCAAACCAATTTTAAAGTAGGTCTAGACTCCATAAACAACACACACAAAACAATCAGGGGCAAAACCGGCGCAAGGCGTAACTACTTGCTATCTAAGCGTCGAATGAAACCACAAACCGACGGGTAATAACCCATGATTGTAAACACTTATTAGGGCTACAAAATAGGCCTGAATGCCTCTCGAGATGATGCTCAGCAGATAGGGAAATAGGCTCCGAAAGGCGAGGCGTTCGCCTCCATCTCAAACTTCGCGATAAGGAGAATTGCTATTCTCGAGGCGTCAAAACTTCACGAGACTTATGGAATACATCCAATTAGAAGTCTAACACATCTAAACATGTTATTTAATCATCATGTAAAGATCGGGACCAAATCGAGTCGAAACACAAAACCATTATAAACTCTCAATCGCGTCGCATTTCGACTATCGTCGGGTTCACGACTTTTGACTTTAACAAGTCAACCACTAAATGACATCTCCTAAAAGTGTTTTAGTCTTAATGTGGTCTCTCATACACATTTAGACTCTCTCACAACCAAACAAGCGATCAACCGAAGAAGAGATGCGAGCATTGCACGCAATTCAAGCTAACCGGGAATCGGGATCTTACATCCTCTCCCCCTTAAAAGAATTCGTCCCGAATTCTAGACTGTATCTCAAACCAATGCTAGGTCATCACCTCAACATGGAATACCCAGACACCACTACGGTGTCTCACAATCTGAGTAAACACTCGATGCTCAAAACCATAAACCTAGACTCGGTCTCAGGAGTCTACCATCACAATAACCAAACCGGTATATGAGGATCAAACTACCGTGATCCCAAACTCGGGTTTCAAAACCTCTTAATAGGCACAACCACATAAAACTCTTTTAGATTGGAAATATTATGACTCATATTCGAGTCGCGAAAACACATATGAGCAGATACTAACCAATCTTGTACACAAACCCCAAAGTTTAAAAGATAACAAGTTTAAGCATACCATAAACATTCGATTCGAAACTATTTGTCCGGGGCACATCATCAAGCGAAGGAACACAAACTCTTACTCTTGAAGTCAAAAATCCATCTTGGTTCATCGCGAACTCATACTCGTAATTCCCACTCGAACCACAAACCTAGACTCGGTCTCAGAGTCTACTATCTTACAATTCAACCAAGGAGGCAAAAACCATAATACCAAAAATCCCACATTCACAAGTTCGAAAATTTTTAATAACCATAATACCAAGCATTCTGGTTGAAAATATCTTGACTCATACTTGAGTCGCATAGCACTCAAAATTCCATGACTAATTAATTAAGCATGTGAATTCCAAATATATCCTCGGGCGTATTCAAAGACTTTATAAACATAAGTCTCCGAAACTATTTGCTTCTGAACTACAACATGAAATATAAATACAAGAATTCTAAATCATGAGAGGTAAAAATGGCCGATAGAGCAATTCACAATTTAAGGAAGAGTGTTCCACAACACACTTCTAAAACAAATAAGTTAACATTCGAGGATCATGCAAGTCATGCTCGCATGACTTCCAAATCATAGACAATGCATATAAGGGCATCATGTGAAAATTTATTCCATTTATTTTTCTTTTCTTACGGTAAGAGGTTTAGTCAATTTCTAACACTTACTACCAATCCTAGTCCACCAACGAACCTCTTTTGATCACCAATTTAGGGTGCGGCTAAATTGGATTTCAAAAGTTTAGTTGCAAGGATCTGAAGGGTTATGAGAAAAATCTTAAGCATCCTTTACTACAGTCTCACATAATCATGCAACAGTGTAATCATGGCATATCCATAAGGCATGAGAATCAAGATTTTATCATGCTATACATTAAACAAATTACATTGCTCACTAATGCATATAAGCATGTTCATGCTCAAATACAACTATTTCCGTTAGACATATTTATTACTCTTATAAACCATGTCTTTTTCTTTAACAAAATGCATCTACCATGCATGTTCGCATATAAAGATCATATATTAATTCTCCTTTTAAGATAACACACGCCCAGAGCATAAGTTATGTCTATACTTCAAAATCACAAATATATCTTACTCAAAATTTTAAATCATCAACGACATGATAAAATTCATATCATTAGCAGTGTCGCATGTACACATGTATATCATGCAAATGTGATATAAAATAACCAAGTATCATCATACATCTTCTCATATACTCCATGTAATTCCATATTCATATAATGCATAAAACTCATGTAACTCATAACCATGCATATCGGTTAATCAAACAACTATTATAGCACATGAGATTTCTAAACTATTCGTACATGTTTATATCACAAAACCGAGAAGAAGTACGCATAAGAATTCCCTCGTGATAATTTTCTAAACAAGGGCAACTCTAACAAATAGCAAGGTTCGTATATTCACTATACTTGCCTAACAATACTTCCGTAGTAACTCAAGAGTAAAGAGGTGTCATTCACTCTAGTACTCATAACCGTCAAAACTCTGAGAAATCTTTCATTACCTTAGTCCAAAATCTCGTATTCGGCAAAACACACACGAAATACTCGGCGAACGACACCCTATTAGTCGCGATTTAAGCGGTATACTTACTCGTAATAACCGTAATCCATCTCAAAACCACTAAGTATCAATCGTGCAATTCAAGCGCGTCCTACTCGCATAAAATCACACAACAAAGTATAATTATTTTACTTTTACACACATCTCTATAGAGTATACAAATTTAACGCACCACTAGTATTTACCACTAGTAGCATTATCACATATTCAATATTCACATATGTATAACATCGCCATCCATATAGGCTTACATAACCGTATTACCTTACTGCAATCGCATCTACCGACGAGTCAAAATTTCAACCAAAACTGTAAACCAATCCCATACCGGGACATCCTCCTCAATAATAACCATAAATCGAGGAAACAAAAATAATTAATTCTCAACACACAATGCAATGTATGTATCAATGCGTATGAGATACCGATACAACGTGCACTCATAACAGCGATAATAGCAACCATAATATCCGTATACTGAATTACCTCCTATCCAAGGTAGGTCTCAAACTCCGCAATGGCCAACCGCCATGCGCATACAACCTCAAACCCTAGCTCGTCTATAACCATTTCACTAAGGGTCACTAGACTGCTTATTAGCGCTCTTAGAGTCATTAATCCTCAATTTAAGGCAATCCATTCTAATGTGATCACCACCATCAACTAAACACTTGTCTATATTGTTCCAACACCTACACTCGGTGTCCTATTTCTCAAACGAAATTTATATAACAAATTATCACCTTTTCATCTATGATTTTAGGTAAAAGCATCACTCCGCTTACTAGTCTAATTTGATTTGCCTATACGGTTCGGGAGGTACTAACCGCGTCCTCTAACCACATCATCAACCTTAATATTCCCTGAGGTCCTCTCTCAGTGCGTTCATAACATTTAACTTTTTCTCGTAAGTATAAACCCACATGACCTCTCGAAAAGCCTTAACAAAATAAATTGCACATAACACATCTCATCCTTAATCCTTAACCCTTTCACAATTTATGGAGTCTTCCTAGTCTCATTCGGTACTAAGTGTGCTACTCCAATGCATTAACTCTGTGATCTTCACTTAAATATTAATTCGCAATATCATCATATTTGCCACCAATTCTCCGGTGGACTCTCATTCATGGATATTACTAGTACCACCTTATACATATCAACATTGGCACCTCTACTAGTGCTAACCTCTATTCTAGTTCAAACATCTTAACATGCTATAACTCTCGACGTTAAGATATAATAAATCACACAAAACCAACCCCCAAAGCCAAGGAACCTATCCCTTGAAAGCTAAATTTATAATCATAGCTCGATACCAAGCAATTTGTGACGACCCCGGATCCCAAGACGAAATCCCAAGGTCGTGCCGCCAAGAAACAATTAACAACAACAAGTAGCAAATAATGGGTAGGGCCATAACGGCGATACACCGACAACTTAAAACACATGCGGAAGCAAATGAAATAAAACAGTGGCGCCCGAGCTAACAAGCTCAAACTAAAACAACCAAAGAGATGATTAATCTCTCGGTCCAAAAATTCGACTCGCGTGCCGCAACATTGGGCACGTAGAACAAACTCCCTGTTATGCAATTCAATATATAGCATAAAATAAACCAAGTCATCGGCGAAACTACTAGGAACCCAACATTAAACTAAGTCTAAGACTCTAGTCTAACAACTCAACGGCTAAAACATGCTTGGGAGAACAAACATATTAATAACTAGCAATATAACATGCTAAACATTTTCACCAATAAACCAAGCGACTAAAACTTGTCGGCTACAACAACATAGTACTAATAATAATAAGTACTAACAACCAAAAAGCATATGAAAGTTTAACTACCAACATACATCAAGCACGACTTCTACTTGTCGGTACCCAAAAGAATAAGCTAACAATAATTACAACATTCATTCACATAAAGGTTTGCTACCCAATCATGAAGTTTACATAACTTCATCTTCCCAACGACCTCACCAAAAACAAAAAGAACAACTAAGTAGCAACCTTTCCAAAAAAATTCCTTGCCAACGTAACCTTCGGATTTACTTGGATCGCTCGGCGACTTGGATCTAGGAATCACAACCAACAAATAAAAGTAAGTCACAATGACTTAGTAAGTTACTAACCGTAACTTCCTATCATGGCATAATACTCAATCATAAATCACATCATGCTATCGTCATGAAATAACCTTATATAAAAATCATGTTATGGCATCCATGCTCAACATAAATAAAACATGTTATCATTGTAGTATAACATCTCACTAAAATCCATGTCAAGACAATTATATGCTTAACGATCATAATTTTGTTATTGATATAACATAGCCTTCCGATGGGTTACATGTCAAGGCATATAAACTTAACAACAATAATTCACTCTTTTAACATAATGCCATATCCGAATAATATTCATGATAAAGCATATTAACATAACAACGGTAATTCATGTTATTGTTATAACATAGCCTTCCCATAATATTCATGTCAAGGCATATAAACTTAACCATAATGATCTATACCTTTGGCATAAAACCACATTCCAATAATACTCATGTGATAGCATACATGCTTAAACATTAATCCATATGTTATCTATTAAGTATAACATGTAAGAAACCAAAACAAACATCATATCATATCCAATTCACCAAGCACGTTATTCACTTAAGCACTTGTGAAACAATTCATGTATAAGGGATATGATACCATTACCCAAATTCCTCGCGTGTCGCTCAGCAAAAACACGTGCAAAACCTTTATGTGCCCTCGATATCCCTCGTAGATATCGGCGTCCCCGAGACAGCTCCGCTCGAGTTCCATAGTTATCAAAGTCATGTGTATTACTACAACTAAGATAAACTACTTCCCCACCGTGGCCATCGATGGAGGGTGTGTGCAAACCCGCACGCGGCGATCCATCGCGATCACGAATCTCACAATTCGTGAAGACGATGTATCGTCCCACCAAAACTCAACCAAACCGACTCCAGCTGGACTCAAAACCCAAGCACAAGTAATATATACTCATATGCTCAAAACAAGTAGGTAAACACTCTACTATCAAACTAGTCATGCAATTCATCCACAACTAGCATAAACATCATAACCGAGAATCATATAAGCTCATAATCAAGTGTGCTTCACACACTTCAAAACTTCTTGGAGGCTCGACCTCCATGAATTCTACCCAAAATTCCGTAGGACTTAAAATTATAGTTCCTAGGATTCATACTAACCAAAGGTTAACTCCGTTGAGTTCAATCTAAGTTTTCAAAATTCAAGGATAGAAGCTTAGGCTTCATCAACCCCTATGTTCATAACTATCGCCCAAAACCACAATCCCAATGTTCAATATACTCATATAAACCCAACAAACTAATTAACAATGCAACTTAGAATAATTTAGCCATCTTGTTATAATATCATCAAAGTCATCATACCAATCATAACGTTCAATTCATGATTTAAAATTCACAACATGGTTTAATATGTTCTATTAAGCTTGTAAAACATATTAATCAAGCTAACATCATTAGATTGCAAGCTAAAAAACCAAATTGGGGCAAATCACCCTCCAAGCATCTCAACCAAACTAATTTCAATACTCATGGTTAATCAACACAACTAAGTTCAATAAACTCCACTAAACATGTATAACATGCTAATTGAGCTTACCATCATCTTTAACAAGCCAAATACAATTTGGAAAATCCCTTCCAACATCTTT
>CM028379.1:165118273-165148685 GCA_013146195.2 Codonopsis lanceolata
TTATATATATATATATATATATATTTAAATTCAAAATATTCATCCTCGAGTTTAGGTGTGGTAATGCTAGTCGTAGTCCATGAGGAGATTAGTGCAATGAACCGCATAGTTAGTCCGTAGATCCTCGAATTTACTTAATTTTGCGAAACTTTTACTTTTCTCCAAATTCTTCATGCACTCACACCACCATAATTTTGGATTGATTAGAATAGTTTTATAAAGTTTATAACACCGATTGATCTTCAACAGATATGCACAAGAATATGATGCATAGCCATTCGAACATAATTGTTGCATTAAATTGTAACTTAGGGTCAATTGCATGATAGTTAGATCCCTTGGATTTTTCTCATTTATATATCTCAAGCACACTTTCGAACCGTGTTTGCATGTTAGTCTTAATTGTCCCTACCATCCTGCCTTAGCGAATGCTTATGTGAAATCCAAGGATGCTAAACACTCAACCCCAATTCCCATAGTTGATATGATATTTTGTGTTGTTTACTTGCTTTAAATATTATGTGAGCATTTGGCATTAAGAAATGATTTAGGCCATCTTTGGATCGTTAGAGCCTAAATATTCCCTCGACCTATACTAAATATATCCCTAGTGTCCCCTTGAGCCTAATGAAAGAATGGAGTGTGCTAAGCACACTATTTAAACCCCCATTCGACATCATTTCTTTACCCACATTAACTTAACCCTAAAAGCCTATACACTTTTAGCCTACCCTTTGAGAGTAGGATTGGGTGGGAAATTGATTCTAGGAGGACCACTTCTTTTCTAGGCTATTTTTCGAAGGCTTCTTCTTTCCGTCGTCGAAAAAAAAAAAAAAAAAAAAAAAATCATCATAATGTCGAATAAAAATGAAACTAAGAAGAAGAGTTAACAAAGATTCAAATGGAAGCATAGCTTTCAAGAGAAAATATGTTAGAAAAATTGCCGATTGAATGTGATATTTTAGAAATTCTAGTGCCCAAAACAAGTTTGGGGGGATAAAGAAAAAGTGAAAAGTAACACAAAGTACCCCTCCACTTGTGGTCTTGCAGTGTCCTAGCCTAAATAGGGAAAACTTCCTTTGCTTGGAAGTATGAGGGATAAAGGGTAGTCTTACTCTCTCACTTTGAATTCCAATACCTTTCCATCAAATCCCCCAACACCTTGGCCTTACATTACAAGCTTAAAAAGTCCTAATGATCTTCTTGCCAATGCTTATGTTGTTTTTATTGTCAAGTGAGTAACATAAAATTGATCACACACTCCATATTCATTATTATTCACCCTAAAGCACTGTGTTAGCATAATCTTAGCTATTACAAGTCATTGGGATAAGAGAGCATTGTATACATACATAGAAGTGCATGGGATGGATGTGTAAATCTTTTGAATCCTTGGGACCTTTTCTGTCTCAGAATCGACTGTGTTTGAATGGTAGATCTCATACTTCTTAATGCATGATTTTCTATTAAACCGTAATTTTCATATGAATGTGGTGTTTAGCTCAATAAAACCGTTTTAGTCAAGATATTCTTTAAGACGGTGATCACACACGGAGAAATTAAAAGTAGTAGCAGATAGAGAAAAGACTAGTTGGTTCTATATGACTAAGCTCGCATATATGTGGTGAGCACCAAACCGAGATTACATGCATGCCATATGCTTATAACTTGAGGATGAAACCAAAAAAGATTTTATGTTGTATTTTAGTTTTATATTTATATGTTGTTTTGTATTTATCTGCATAGTCGAGTCACTCGAAAGAGTCTCCTTGAGTTTGTGGGTTTATAGAGGAGTGTAAATAGTGTCACCCTCACAAAAAGATTTTAATTTTTGTTATTTAGATGTTTTTGTATTTATAAGTTTATTTGTTTACTCGTGGACGAGCAAAGTTCAAGTTTAGTATTTGATCGATGTATTTTATACGCCGATTTTATATGCTTCGTGACTTGAATTAGGCTATTTCATGAGTCTTTTGAGTACTAATATATGTTTTTGGTGAGTTTTGTAAGTTTCGTGATTGTTCGTGAAAATACGCGAAACCTGTGGTTTTAAGTGCAAATTACAAAGAAAGAAAAATTGAAGAAAATAAAGTCTCATCACGGACGACTTATAGCATCTGGACCTGCGACCGCAAGGTAGGCGACGGCCTCAAGCCAAGAATCGAAGAGCCAAGAAGCACACACATCGGAGACCTTGCGACGCAAGGATCCAAGACCTGCGACCGCAAGGTAGGCGCACGTTGCATTGGGTTTTCACACAGCCATTCGATTCAATCACAACTCCCAGTATATATAGAAGTCGATGCCGAGCCTAAGATAAGGAGGACGGCCGAAGCTCTCTACATAGATTTTAGGTAGTTTTAGATTGTATAACATAATTAGGTTTTGTAATTTCAAGTATTGAAGATCAAATCATGTCTTCCATCATCTTCATGTGTCGTTCATCGCCTATGATGAACTAAATCATCCCTAATCTAGGAGGTGGGAGGTAACTTGTATCGAATTTATGTTTTGATTCTCATATTTATGTCTATTCAATGCTTGTTGATTGTGTTGTTTATCAATCCCTTTATTATTTCGCTTTGAACAAATGAATGTAATCGCAAATAATAAAGGCTTAGAGGTGCGGATACCGCATGACCAAGTGCATATGTCGCATAATCGCTCACCAACACAATAAATTGGACCTATCGAAGCACGAGAGTGATAAGTTAGACCGTTCTTACATGATCTAGGTGACGATAGATCATAAATCTAGGTGACAGCCTAGATTACGCCTCGTGCTTAGGATATGGAATGGGTGAATTTTGGGAGGGAGACTCGAACCAATTGTTCAACGTACTCATATCTATTTTTAGTGAACGAACCCAAGACATTGAATGACATTATTATGAATTGAACATAAAGGAGATATAAGTGAAACCTAATCCTAGATTTCCACTCACCATAAGATCTTCATATTCGTTATTACCGCTAATTAGTTAACATCTATAACTAGTAAATTAGAGTAGAATTAAACATAAAAACCCCCTTAATAATTTGCTATCTATAACCGCATCTGCTCGTGATCACTTGTCTCGTGGGTTCGACCCTTGCTTCCGAGTCTATTCTATAATAGTCTTGTACACTTGCAAGGAAATAGATAAAATAAAACATCGATCAATTGCCTTCATATTTTTCCATGTCGCTCCTATTTTTGTGGCCGGGGAGTTGGCTTTTGGTATATACCGGGCGATTAGGGCCGGGTTACCTTCGCTGCGTATCTCGTAAGGATTTTGGGCCGGATATGATTTTGGGTCAGTGGAAATTGGGTAGGATAAGGATTCTCGGTCAGGACTTGGGTAGATATGGATTTCGGGGATGGTGGGACTCCGTTGATATGGATTTTCGGGGTCGTGTGGGACTTTGGGTTGTGGATTCTCGGGTCGGTGGATTATTGATGGTTTTCGCTGGGCGTCAGATCATTGCAAGGCAGTCAGTGGTAAACTTGGCCCGGCGAATTATAACTTTGTGGGTCTATATGTGGGCTAGTTTGGGATGGGTTGGTTATGGGAAAAGGAGGTCATTTGGGCTTTAGGAATATCGGGTGCTTTGGGAAAGGATATGGAGAATAGGACTGGTAAGGGTTGATATTTGGGTAGTAGGACTTGGGTGGAGGATTGGGATTCGGGGTATCTACGTATTTGGTGGGTTAGTGTTTGGTCAAGTTTGGGTTTGGAGGCACATGAGATGTTGATGCTTCCCTGGGGATTGTAGGGAAGAGTTCACCACCACCGGATTTTAAACTTTGCATCGCATAGCCATTTGGCTCATCATGATTAGTCATCGCACCCAACTTTTTGGTCTAACCATTCCCGCATTGCCGGGAGTCCGAGCATACCTTGGAGCCCCTCGCAGATTCTGCACTCCATAGCTTATCGCCACTGCCATACATCGCCGGATTCACTTCGCATCGATTCTCGCCCTTTTGTCTCGATATGATACTCGATACCCTCTCGCTCTCGATTTCGCACTTATTTCCTCGGACAACCGGCCAAGATTATCTCTACCTTTCCAAATCCCGCCAGTTTCGAGGAAAATGGGTTTGGAGGTATCGTAAAGCCGGCTGAAGGCTTTTCTCGGGTTTGGAGTACATCGCGGCCTTTATTAGTATTTTTATTTATTATTTTCCTACAATTGACCGGATAAGCACCTCGATTTATTTTGACAGCCTCGACTTTTCCTCGAACAAGGGATTCTTTCTCCGTAGTATAGACCAACGTGATTCCACCCGCCTTTCGACTCCCCAAGATCAAACGATCCCAAGCGAAGGGCCTATACTCTTCCAGATCCACCATTTGAAATGGTCTAGGTCGAAAGCATCGAGAATAATAAATCAGCCCCCCGCGTATTTATTTTTTTTTTTTTGTTGCAATTATTTTTTTCATCATTTTTTGATCGAGCATAATTTTTTGTTGCGCAATTATTTTATTATTATTATTTGACTATATATATATTTTTTTATTTTTTTTTAATTTTTTACTTCTTTTTTTTCATTTTTTTATAGGGGCTAACCCACGATTCAAAGATTCAAAGATGCAAAACCGGCTCGGTTTGAAGAAGTGTCCCGAGAATCTATATGCATTCTAACGTTGGTTTATGCAGGGGTAGGCCGGCCATGGTGTAGGGTAACAGCCGAATATACCTATATGCATGCACGTGTGCGGTATCTAAAAAGCAAGAAAATCTTTTATTTATTTTCGATATATATAAACGTAAAAATAAAACATATATGGCATGTCTTGTCGTTACGCTGGATTTTCTGGCTTTTTAGTTTGAGCGAGCAAGCAAGCACATCACATTAAGAAATAGAAAGAAAAGCTGAATCTATCTATTCCTATTAATTACAAATTTGTCCTATATCCCCAAAATAAAATGACGTAATGAATGCAAATATGTACAAATTGAGCGGAATAAGAATAATAAACATAACAAAATAAATATAGAGGGCCGAAAATAAAGCAATACTAAAAATAAAGCCCCCGGCCCTTTTATTGTGTCGCCTGAATTTTATTGCAAAATATATATGATATATTTTTTTTCGATTTTTTTTTTTTTTTTAAAAAATATTTTTAAATATACTGTAATGCTTATCTGAACGAACCGCCGCAAGATGGAGGATCATATCCACAAATATAGACACGGATGTATAGGAACGCAGTATTCAAATGCATAAATTAATATAACAAGCATACTTTAGCCAGAAACAAATAAAAACAAAAAAGTTTTGTTTTTATGAGTCTAGCCCTCCATTTTATTTAAAATAAAACGATCTCCCCAAAGAGTCGCCACCGTGGTCGCCGGCTGCTGCACGCCCTCGCATGCCTTGGATAGGGTGCGCCAGAGGGATGCGGACACCACCGCTCTCATTCCATCATCCTCCTTTGTTTAGGGAAAACGAAATTAAAAGTGCGAGAGGAGTGTTGTCTAAAATAGCGCGTTGGAAAGCGCCTCGGTTGACTTTAGTGGATTTTTAATCCATTATGGGAACTTTGGGTTTCCCACATCAAGTTATCCCTTGTTTAGGGGATACCAGGATATGGGAATGCATCACCCTTTCATTCTCATTTTCCCTTTTTAGGGAAAACGGAAAAGTGCAAAAGGATGTTGCGACGCCCCACTATGGATTTTATAAAAATAGCCTTATGGCCCATTTCGGATGACTATGGGAGCTTAGGGTTTCCTGCATCAAGTTATCCCTTGTTTAGGGGATAGCAGGATATGAGAATGTATCACCCTTTCATTCTCATTTTCCCTTTTTTAGGGGAAAACAGAAAAGTGCAAGAAATGAGTGTTGTGAGGCTCCACTGGATCCAAAAAGTTTTATAGAGTCGCCATCTTTATTTTAAAGCAAAAAAAAAACAGAGATTATAAAAACGGGTTCGAAGGCTAAGTTACGAGTTGGGAAGGTGCTAGGCACCCAACTCGCCCTTTCGGTCTCAAAAATGGTTTTTGGCTAAAGTATGCTTATTTTTATATTTATTTAGCAAATAAACAAAGCATTAAAAGACAGGAAAATAAAAGCAAATACATCCGCAGCTACATTATTTACGGACTTGCAGTCATTTCCTTACAATAATTACAAATATATTTAAAAATATTTGGCCATTATAACGGCTCTTTTACATAGTATTTTCTAACTAAATCCGGGCAGCACAACGGCTTATATTGTCTACATTGGGCCGGATTTAAATAACAACTTTTATAAAAATAGTCCCCTAAAAGTCTATTACCTTTTAGAGTGGATTGTGCTCACTCTGTCCTTCTCGAAAGAGGGAGACTTTATTGCCGCCGCCGCCGTGATTTGGGCGAGTGACTGACTTATTTGTGGTAGTTTTGGCTTACTCACTCTGCGTAATGACGCCTTAGTTTCGTGGTTTTTTGACCTATTTGGTTAGGCGGAATAATGGCTTATTTTGGGTGATTTCAGCCTATTTACTCGGGCATTGTAACGACTTACTTTATGGTTTTTGGGCGGGGGAAATAAGGTGGTGTGGGTTCCGGGGAAGGTGCGCCGCGCCCTCTGGATGGGGTGCGCGGATGCGAACACCATCCGCCTCGCTCCACCCTCCCTTTTTAGGGGAAGACGAAATCAAAAGTGCGAGAGGAGTGTCATGTTTAAAATAGCGTTGGAATGCGCCTCGGTTGCCTTTAGTGGATTTTTTATCCAATATGGGAACTTTGAGTTTCCCGCATCAAGTTATCCCTTTTTTAGGGGATATCGGGATATGGAAATGCATCACCCTTTCATTCTTATTTTCCCTTTTTTAGGGGAAAACGGAAAAGTGCAAAAAAGGATGTTGCGACGCCCCCACTATGGATTTTATTAAAAATAGCCTTATGGATCATTTCGGATCACTATGGGAGCTTTGGGTTTCCCACATCAAGTTATCCCTTTTTTAGGGGATACCAGGATATGGGAATATGTCACACTTCCATTCTCATTTTCCCTTTTTTAGGGGAAAACGGAAAAGTGCAAAGAAGGAATGTTGCGAGGCCCCACTGGATCCAAAAAGTTTAGAGTCGCCATCTTTATTTTAAGGCAAAAATAAAGCAAAACCAGAAAAAAAGAGAACCAGAGATAGAAAATGGGTTCGGAGGCTAAGTTACGAGTTGGGAAGGTGCTAGGCACCCAACTCGCCCTTTTGTTCTCAAAAAGAGTTTTTGGTTAAAGTATGCATATTGTTATATTTATTTAGCAAATAAATAAAGCATTAAAAGACAGGAAAATAAAGCAAATACATCCATGGCTACATTATTTACGGACTTACAGCCATTTCCTTACAATAATTACAAATGTATTTAAAAATATTTGGCCATTATAACGGCTATTTTACATAATATTTCCTAATCTAATCCGGTCAGCACAACGACTTATATTGGCTACATTGGGCCGGATTTAAATAATAACTTTATAAATAATAAATAAATAAAAACGTCCTTAAAGGCTATTACCTTTTAGAGCGATAGTGTGCTCACTCTGTCCTTCAAGGAGAGGGAGTCTTTTTTTGTTGTTGTGATTCGGGCAGAATGACTGCTTATTTTGGATGACTTTGGCTCGTTCACTCGGGTAGAATGACGGCTTATTTCAGAAGGTTTTGGCCTTTTTGGTTGGGCGGAATAACGACTTTCTTTTTGTGTTTTTCAGCTCATTACTCGGGCAGAGTAACGGCTTACTTTTTTGGATTTTGGGTCGGGGAAGTAAGGTGGATACCTAACTAAAAGGCTAGGGATCACTTATAACCGGTGGATTTGAGTTTTTGTGGAGTTTGGACGGGGTTTGGAATCTTTGGTGGGTTACACACACCTATTTCACACCTCTCACTATTATCGGCGTCGAAGGAACGCGAGGAGAATTCTTCAGCGTTTCTCCGCGGATGTAATTGTGCACTGAAAGGGGGAGCCCAGCACTCCTATTTATAGTAGAAGAGAGGGATTCTTCATCGGGAATTATAAATTCCCTCATCCCGCTTCAATTACGCGTACACCAGCCTTCCTGACTTGTACAATGCGTTAAGTTTGAGAGCTACAATAGGGACTTTGGCGCCGACATCACCCTTTCATTGCGCGGTGCCCAATCACCTTTTATGTCGCGCCATGTTACTGTTTAAGTTCCATTTTTGGCTCTTTCACCCCTCGCAATTCACTGTTTTGCGCATCCTGCTTTGCCTTTCGCATTTTCGACTCCTGCAACTTGACATTTGTTAAGTTTGAACAGTTCTTGAGATATCACATGTCAGAGTCACATATCAGGGGTACGAAATTGGGGTGTCTACAGGGGGATACCTAACTAAAGGGCTAGGGATCACTTTAACCGGTTGGATTTGTGTTTGGAGGAGGTTTGGCAGTGTTTTGAGGCTTTGGGTGGATCACTAACTATCTCACTTCGCTCTCTAATCTTTCAGCGTAACAAGAACACGGAAAGCTTTGCTGAAGAAAAGGTGTGTTGGAGGTCGACCCCGAAGCCTCTATTTATAGCCTGGGATGAGGACTCATCGGGGAATAAATTTTCTTCTTCCGTGCTTCGTTGTATGCATGCATCACGGAAAGATTTAGACATTACAGAAAACTGTAGCAGCTCTGTAGCATCTGGAGTGCACTGTAGCTCCATTCCTGGTGCCACCCACACTTAGTCTTGGCGCCACTCCCATTGGAAGCATAGGTGGCGCCACTTTAGGCAAAGTGGTTTCAATTTTGACATTTTAACCCCTGTATTTCATTGTTTTGCACATCCTGCTTTGTCCATTTGCATTTTCAACCCTGTAACTTGACATTTGTTAATGTTTCAACAGGTCTTGATATCTTATGTCATGTTACATACCAGGGGTACGAAATTGGGGTGTCTACACCAGTCCATACAACATTGGAGATGGAAATTTATGAAAATGCCCTGGATTTTAGGATTCTTTCCCTGCGGTCAGATGAACGTGACTGGTTCAAGCATATTTATGGATACAGGTGCCTGTTGTCTTGGCGGAACCTTTATAAAAATTGGGATATGCTGCGAGGAGCTTCTAGGTTCTGGTCACCTCAAGATCACCTTTTTAACATTGGCATGAATGAGACGTGCCCCACTTTTGAAGAATTTTGTGCCATGGTGGGGATGGCACCTTCTGGTCTTATTGTCGTGCCTTCTCATCGGAGACGTCCATATATGGAAATAAGGGAGCTCTTTGGCACCACTCGCGCTGCTACTCCAGGCTTCTATAATGGAGTAAATTTTGATCTGACCGTCCTTCCTGGGGCCTTTACGAAATACAGGGAGGATGACCTGGTTTATTGCAACGCCGGCTGTCGTCCCTTTTCCTTTGCCTTGTGGGGAGGTACCTGCTAGTGGGCCAGCCTAGATATATCGATGTGCGGGTCATGGACCTAGCATTACAGGCTTGGGATCGCCGGGTAAATATTATTCCAGTGATCTTGGCAGGCATGAATGCTTTTGCGGCTGGTGATGAGCTATTTCCCACTGGTAGCCCTCTTCTGATCCATATGTGGTTAGAGGACCATTTCAACTGGGTGATGGGCCCAGTGCCGCCGGAAGCACGGTATGACCCAGGGCTCTATGGCTCTCGCGGTCATTATCCCCAGACCAATTTTTCGGAGACCGACTGGGTCGAGAGCTTTCTGCGCAGAGGCTCTATGGAAATTATATGGGTTATCAACCACTGGCAGATTCGCCGCTTTCTCCAGTATACCGGGGTTTATGCCCAGGTTGTTTTGCCAGGGATCGAGCGTACCTTTTTTTATCGGGCAGATAGGATCTTACGCCAATTTGGCAGGGAGCAACTTATTCCTGATGCGAGCCGTCTTGTGGCCGTGGAGCTGGAGATAAGTAGGGACTTGGGCACCATTATTCAGAATATATGGCAGCAGGACTTTGACACACTGGAAGTGGCTTACCTTTATTCTGATTACATGCTCCTTTCCCATGAATACTTGTCACGGATCATGGTGGCCACCGAGGGGCCTTCCCGCATAATTAGGCGCAGACTGAGACAACTGTTGGGCCGTCGCATAACTAGCGGCATAGATGCTCACCTGATGGAGATAGGCGAGGATATAGAGAGTTCAGGACTAGTGATTCCCCAGACCCTACAGGATGATTTTAGGCGGGTGCACGGCCTTGGTGCCCGGATGGCTCCTGGTCCAAATGAGGCAGGTCCCAGCAACACGCCTCCTCGACTGAGCAATGCAAGCCGGCGGAATAATCTTTGGGAACCAGAAGAGGTTGTCCCTCCCCCTCAAACTGGATGGGGTACTGCCCTCAGGAATGATGGCGCTGCTCCGAGCAATACGGCTATCCAAGATAATAGAGATGCCAATGATGAGGACGAAGACACTTCTGGGGGTTCTCACGCTGGTGAGACTGGAGCCTCTTCTGTGCCTCGCAGAATGAGTATATGAGTCCACTGACTCGACGGGCAGTAGGCATAGATAGACCACTTCGGGGCTGAGCTGCAAACAAAGGATAGTTTTGGGGGGAAACAAGGGGTAGAGGTAGCAAGATAATAGATATATACAGGCAATAAATGCATAACCTAAATATCTTAAGCAATTATTCCTAAGTTGCACCTTAGGACCTTATGTTATATTTTGGCATTTTAATGCGAGCTTTTCTCGTGGTTTTTCTCTTTCTTTTGTCAATCGAGGTTCTCACTACAACAAAAAAGAGCATTTACAACGTTTTTTTCACAACGTTTTTAGAAAAACATTGTTAAAAGTTGGTTTTAGACTACGTTTTTTAGTTAAACGTTGTTAATTCGTCTTTTACAACGTTTTTTAAAATAAACGTTGTTATAGCCATTTATTTGATAACATTTTTTTTAAACAAACGTTGTGTTTTTGGAATGTTTTACAAAGTTTTGAAAGGAACGCTGTTGCTACCAAATATTTCACAACGTTTTTGACATAAATGTTGTGGTGCTTACAAAGTTTAATTGGCCGGGTTATTAAAATGAAAATTTTCGCCGTCCCGCTATCACCCCTTTTGCGAGGTAAATAAGAGCAGACATATATTAGATCCAAAAGTCAAAATCCCAAGTCCCCAAAACCCTCTCTTAGCGGCCCTCTCTTCTTTCGGGCTTGACCCCTTTCATCGATCGTTTCTTCTTTCTAATTCTTACCGGAACAATCAACAACATAGATCATCACTCTTTGGAAGAGCTATTTATAGGTGCGTTATCTATCTCTCTTTGTTTCTCGTTCTCTCTATCTCTCTCCTCCAAAAATTCTCTCGAATTCTGTTATTAAGAATTTTCACTCAAAAATTTAGGGTTTTTAGCAAAGTTCGTCGGTTTGGATTGTCAGCAAAGAGGGAGTAGCAACAATCGTTCGTTGTTATTGGTACTTACCCCTTAATTCTCTCTCTTCTGATTTGTGAGTACATGTAGAATTTTGTTGTATGATATTAGTTCGTCTCAACACTTGTTCTTAATTTCTTGAAATATGATTGAGCTTGTGACAAATTTCGATGGTATATGTTGCGATTTTATTTTCGAGAATTTATGAAGCTGCCAATTTTGTTGTACTCCCACCCCTTCACCAAGGCGTTAGCAGAGGAGCGACAAAGGGCGGGTAATTAAGATCTCCCACCTGTATTTCTTACGAATCGCAAATAAATTGTCTTTTTGCGATTATCTTAATTGACTTGAAGTGTAGTTTAAAGCGCAAAGGAATCCTAGGTAGTCATCAACGGTGGCATCATAGGTAGTCTCTCCACCACTATCCACTTACCCGTTGAGATTGGTGGCGATAATGTTTCAAAAATAAATGGTTAAGCCAAATACAGATCTTTGATGCTTTATTGGAAGACAAAACCATGTGGCATTCACACTTTTGCTTTTCACTTGACCCCATCCGAAAACGCCTTTCCACGACTCATCGACAAGAGTTTTATAGATAGACGACCTTTAACATCTATATATATGTAGGTACAATTAGGTTCATTACCAAAACAAATCCTCCAAACACTACTTGAAACAGACTTTCTCTTGAAATCCCTTTTAGATTCCTCTTCTTTCTTGTACACTTTTTCAAAACATTCATCTTTTATCACATAATGGCTATTCGTATGCCTCGGATTATTAATGCTAAACAAACTCTTCGACGATCATTATCTACTAAAAACCACACAACCCCCACAGCTCTAGATGTGCCGAAAGGTTATCTTGCAGTTTATGTTGGGGAGCTAGAGAAGAAGAGATTTGTGATTCCTATTTCATTCTTAAGCCAATCTTCATTTCAAGATTTTCTCAGTCAAGCAGAGGAAGAATTTGGGTTTGATCATCCAATGGGTGGTCTCACAATTCCCTGCTCGAGAAGATACCTTCGTTGATCTCACTTCTCAATTGAGCAGATTATGAGTTAGAACTATAACTGTCATACCTAACACAATTTTGTAAAGCATATTGTATTTGTTCTTGCATAGGGAAAAAATTCTCCTTGTACATAGAGTTACTGAAATTCTTTTCACATTCTGTTTACATTTTGCTAATAGAAAATTCAAGGTCGGATTCAAATTATGGTTTTAGTCTCCATTCATTTGGCACCTATACATTCCTAATTAACTATGTTCTCAAGAATGCAAAATTTCCATTTTTTGCTTTATTTTTATAGATCATTGGTTGATTTCAGTAAGATGTACCATTTACCGGAAGATTAGTCATCTCTCAATGTAACTTTCCTTGTGGACAAGCAGATAAAATGAAAAGGATTAAACAAAACTTAAATGCTAGCATGACGTCGATCACAAAATCTTCCATAGGTACTTCCTCATCAATTAGTCCTGCATTCTTATTTGTTTCTTTTATTTCTTCGTTATTGAATATGGACATATAGGTACTTCCTCTCTGAGGTGTATACTTCTATTCTAGGATGAATCATTGCCTCAATGCCATATTGATTTTGTGTGGTATTAACAGCTCACAAGGGTTGTAATCTGTTCAATTTCAGGGAGATTTGAAAATAGTATTAGTTTCAAAAGAGATCCTCCATCAAAGTTGGTTTTTTAATCATCCATCAAAGTCATCGATATCTATCATCGGAGTTCAAATGATTGTATAAGGCCAAACACTGTCGGTTCCCAAATGTGATGTCGTGACAATGCCAAACTTTAGGTCTTTGTGTAATGCTTAAGCGAAATTTCTTTAAATGTTGTACGAGGGTTACAAATATAATTTAAGATAGTGTGCATCGGTGCATATCTCTGCAAAACTCTTTTGAGATCTTCTCTTTCTAACTCAATCTTTAAATGATCCAAAATTGGCCCTTATAAACAGGTGATATGATATGCCTTTCGGGTAAAATCAAAATTCTTTGCTTAATGGTAGATCCCTAGACCGAAGTAGATACAACTCAGTATTCCTTTTTTTTTTTTTTAAATTTTTTTATTATTTTTAATGCCTTGAAAGGCTACAATTATATATATATGATGCCTTTGGTGTGGCTCGAACAAATGGTGCCTCTGGTGAGGCTTTGAACACCGACCTCTCGGTTGAGAGTAGTTAAGTCTGGTGCCTCGGTAAGGCTTGAATACTCAACCTCTCCGTTAAGATAAGTGAGTAGCTAAATGGGGCCTTTGGATAAGGCTTTAACAACAACGATGCCTCTGAAGAGGCTTGAACACACCCGACCTCTCTACTGAGAGTTGTAAAGTCCAGGGTGTCTCTAGTGAGACTCGAACACCCAACCTCTCCGTTAGTATTCCTAACTGCAATCTATGTGTTGTTATTAGGCTTGGCAATTTGGTGGCTTGGGTCGGATACGAGTTGAGTTGAGACGGGTAGAACCCATTAAAACCCAAATATAAAATGTGTCGGGTTGAATCGGGTTGTGTTAAAACAACGTGGGTTGGCCCGGCTTAACACGAATTACCCCACAAAAAATCATACATTTATAAAACTATTGGGTAAAAATGGGTAGTGGGTTCGACTCGCTTTGACCCAATCCAATCCGTTAATATTTTTTGGGTCAAAAAATTTTAACGGGTTGGGTTGGGTCGGATGATTTTCAGAATGGGTCAGGTGACCCGTTTCGACCCAAAAATATTAACGGATTTGGTTTCGTCGAATGATTTTCAAATCGGGTTAGGTGGGTTAACGGGTTTCAGGTTGTAATTTCTAGACCCAAGTGTTATATGTATATGCTCATTTTGACCAATGGAACAATTTTAGAACTCTAATTTTTTTGGGTGGCATAGGCATGTGGTATCTATAGTAGTATCTTCATCACTTACTCTAGTAGATTGCTTGTTATGCTTCATCTCCACAATTTTCCTCTTTATGTCATGGCCTCAAGTGTTTGGGAGTGGGCATGATGGTCCTCCACAATGATATTGGTTTTGCCAAAATATATTTTTCTTGAGTATCGGGCACACAAAACCATGTGCCATTGTCTTTCACTAATTAGACCATCGTCCTACTGCCTCTACACCACTCAATCTACATTTTGATGGATCATTCACTTACCCCTTACATCTATATATATATATACACCACCAAAGATTTGGGCTTAAGACAACATATTCAAGAACTTATACTATTACAAACACTTAAAGCATTCTACAAATCCTTTGAGACCTCCTCTCTTTCTCATTCAATCTATAGAATAATATTTCCTTGTAGAATCATGGCTATTCGCATGCCTCGCCTCATTCAAGCTAAGAAAATCCTTTGTCGGTTTTCAATGACAAATTCGGAAGCTTCCATGACATCGAGATGTTCCAAAAGGACATTTTGCAAGATATGTTGGAGAGCAGGAAAAGAGTAGATTTGTAGTTCCAGTGTCGATATTAAACCAACCATCATTTCAGTCTCTTCTAAGTCAAGCTGAACAAGAATATGGGTTTGAGCATCCAATGGGTGGTCTGTGTTGGATTTGGCTCAAGTTTGGTCCAAATACATTATCACATGTGATCATTATCTATGTGGTAAATGTATGTATGTTGTTTGAGTTTCCAATGAAACTCTTGGTGTTCTCTCTTCCCTTGGATACATCCAGTTATCATGGATGGTTTGGGCCTATATATAGGCTTGTCTAGGACTCATTCTAGTAGGGTGAAAATTGCAATTGTGTTAGAAACACTTTGAGAGAGACACATTTGTAGTGTGAGACGAGTGTGAGTGATACACTTTGTAATCACTTTGATAATAGTGATTTTGTTTGGTTGCGGCCCGTGGACGTAGGAGGACTTCTCCGAACCACGTAAATATTGTGCCTCATTTGTTATTTACTTTGTGGGTGTGTGGGTTTCTAAAGATCCGTTCCGCATTTGTTTTTCAACAATTGGTATCAGAGCTTCAGCCGTGGCGATTGAGATTTTGGAATTTTCTCAAATAATTTTGAGATCGCAGTTGGACTGTTCTTCGTCGAACCAAAGGGAAGAACATTGGAATTAATCTCGGCGGTCACTTGAGGCTACTGCACACTCACAGAAAGCAAGATAAGTCATTCTCCAATTTTTCTTCCTAAAGTTGGTTCTTTGCCTCTGTTTATTGTACGTTTCATTTAAGGCAGAAAGGCTTAGTTCGTTGGCCCATTGTTATATTTGAAAAAGAAAACTAGGCAATAGGTGTTTTATTCCTTTGTTGGGATAATTGTTTGAAATGGCAGAAAAAGTTGAGTCTAGTACTAATACTAGTACTAAATCACAAAAAAGAGGGCCAAGGGTGTCTAGTACTAATCTTGAAGTTGAAAAGTTTGATGGCAAAAATAATTTTGGTATTTGGCAAGGTGAAGTTTTGGATCTTTTGGCTATGCAAGACCTCGAATTCACCCTCGAGGAAAAGCCCGAAGATATGGAAGATGTTGAATGGAATAAGCTTAATAGACAAGCTTGTGGAACTATTCGTTCCTGTCTTGGGACAGACCAAAAATATCCGTTCATGAGGGTGTCTTTGGCAAAAGAGTTATGGGACAAACTCGAGGCCAAATATATGCAGAAAAGTGTAGAGAATAAACTCAACTTGAAAAAGAAGCTCTTCCGTTTTGATTACAAGAAAGGTAATTCGATGGTGAACATTTAAATGAATTTAACAAGATCATCAGCGATTTGCAAAATCTTGATGTTGATGTTCTTGATGATGATAAAGCATTATTATTGTTAAATTCTTTGCAGAGTCATATGAACATTTGACTACTACCTTGTTGCATGGAAAATCTGAACTTAGTTTTGATGATGTTTCTAATGCTTTGATGAATAACGAGTACGGAGAAAGGACAAGGGAACCTTTAGAGACTCGATTCGAGATGCCTTAGCGTTCATGAAGGAAGGACCACTAGTAGAAACAATGGAAGACGTGGTCCTTCACAGTCAAAATCAAGGGGACAATCAGTTGATCGAAAGAAAATTGGCAAAGACGAATGTGCTTATTGTCGTCAAAAAGGCCATTGGAAGAAAGATTGCCCCAAGATAATGAAAAAGAATGAATCAAAAGCAAATGTGGCTAGGAAAGATGATAGCGACACAGATGACGCTTTGACGGTCTCACTCTCACTTTTAGTCAGTCATGTTGATGAGTGGATCTTGGATTCCGTGCCCCTGAAATGTTCTCCTACTTTGAAGAACATGGTGGAGTTGTTTATATGGGCAACAACAACACTGCAAAACAAGGGGATGGTTACCCTACAAAGAAATTTGTTCTCTAACTTTGAAGAACTTGATGGTGGAGTTGTTTATATGGGCAACAACAACACTTGCAAAACAAGGGGATTGGTTCTATGCATTTGAAGATGTTTGATGGAGTTGTTCTAAGCTCACCAAGTGTTATGTCCCCGATTTGAAGAAGAATTTGATTTCTTTGGATGGAGGTCACCTATGGAGGTCACCTAAAGGTAACTAAAGGCGTCTTGGTTGTTATGAAAGGGACTCGAAGAGGTAACTTGTACTACCTTGAAAGGAAGCACAGCTGTTGAACAAGCAACCATTGCAAGCTCGAAAGAGTCAGATATGTCGACGTTATGGCACATGAGACTTGGACACGTTGGAGAGCATCCACTTCATACGTTGGTGAAACAAGGTGTACTCAAAGGTGCTAAAACTGGTAAAGTCGGATTTTGTGAACATTGTGTGTATGGCAAACATCGAAAAGTGAAATTTGATACTGCAATCCATAAAACCAAGGGTATATTGGATTATATTCACTCAGATGTATGGGGTCCCGCGAAAAATATTTCATTGGGTGGAAAAAGGTGGTTCGTCACCTTTATTGATGATTACTCTAGAAGAGTTTGGATGTACCCTATGAAGCACAAGGATGAGGTCCTTAGAATTTTCCTTGAATGGAAGAAAATGGTGGAGAACCAAACGGGTCGAAAGATTAAGAAGTTGCGATCAGATAATGGTGGTGAGTACAAATATGACCCATTTTTGGAAGTTTGTCGAGAAGAGGGTATTGTTCGACACTTCACTGTTCTGGTAAACCACAACAGAATGGAGTCGCAGAAAGAATGAACCAGACCTTGGTGCAAAAGGTTCGATGCATGTTGTCCCAAGCGGGGTTGAGTAAGGCATTTTGGGCAGAAGCTCTCAGCTATGCAGTTCACTTGGTGAATCGGTTGCCTACAGTTGGAAATGGAGGGAAGATACCTCTTGAAGTATGGTGCGGAGAACACAGATTATGATCGGTTGCATGTATTTGGATGTCACTACTATCATGTTGATGACTCTAAGTTGGACCCTCGAGCAAAGAAAGCCAAGTTCATGGGCTTTAGTAGTAATGTCAAGGGTTTCGGATTGTGGTGCCACGAAACTAAGAAGATTGTTAAGAGTCGAGATGTGACATTTGATGAATCGTGATGTCCTTGAAGAAAGAAAAGAAAGAGATTGATGCCCCAAGCGAGGTAAAGAAGGTAGCATTTACTCTGTTTTTGAAGAATCGTTGAACAAGTGGAAGAGAGTTCGAGAGAACTCAAATCGAGTGGAGCCAAGCCACATTGAGGTTGAAGAACAGAATAATGAACAAGAGTATTTTATTGCAAGAGATAGACCACGAAGGGAGATTCGAAGACACCTCGTTTTGATGACATGGTTGCATATGCTCTTCCTATGATTGAAGGTGTTCCCGATAGCTATAGAAAGCTATTCATAGTTCGATAGTTCGAAATGGCAAGAGGCTATGGACGAGGAAATGAAGTCCTTAAAGAAAAATCGAGACTTGGGATTTGGTGGAGCTTAGAAGGGTAAGAAAGCAATTGGGTGCAAGTGGGTGTTTGCCAAGAAAGAAGACACTCCTAGTATTCGCTACAAGGCTCGATTGGTAGCAAAGGTTATGCACAAAAGGAAGGGATAGATTACAATGAGATATTTTCTCCGGTTGTTAAGCATTCATCTATCAGGATATTGTTGGCATTAGTTGCTCAATTTGATCTTGAGCTTGCACAACTTGATGTGAAGGCTTTCTTGCATGGAGATTTGGAGGAGGAGATCTATATGACCCAACGATGGTTTTCAAGTTCTTTGGTAAGGAAAATTGGGCTTGCAAATTAAAGAAGTCCTTGTATGGACTTAAGCGGTCTCCTCGACAATGGTATAAGAGGTTTGATCGGTTCATGGTGGAGCATGACTACACTCGAAGCCAATTTGACCATTGTGTGTATTTTCAAAACGCAAAAGATGGTTCCTTCATTTATTTGCTCTTGTATGTTGATGACATGTTGATTGCATCCAAGAGCAAGGTGGAAATTAATAAATTGAAGGCCCAACTTTCGAAGGAGTTTGATATGAAGGACTTAGGTGAAGTGAAAGGATACTTGGGATGGAGATTAAGCGAGATCGAGAAAATGGTATTGTTTGGTTGACTCGATCCACGGTATTTGCGAAGGTTTTGGCAAGATTTGGGATGAATGGCTCGACAAAACTTTGGTACTCCGCTTGCTCCTCATTTCAAGCTTAGTGCTTTGATGTGTCCTAGTTCGGATGAAGAGAAAATTCATATGGAAAAGGTTCCTTATGCGAATCTTTGTTGGTGCTTTGATGTATGCTATGGTTTGTACCCGACGATATTGCTCAAGCTTTAAGCAAAGTTAGTCGTTACATGCACAATCGGAAAAGGGCATTGGCAAGGTTAAGTGGATATTGAGGTACATTCATGAGTGCTGTTGAAGTTGGTCTCAAGTTTGAGAAAGTGGAAAAACTTGAGCTTGATAAACTTGTGGTTGGTTATGTTGATTCCGACTATCTTTGGTGATTTGGACATGCAACGATCTACTCTACGGTTATGTGTTCACTATGGTGGTGGACCGGTTTGTTGGCGTTCTACGCTTGATCTGATTGCATTATCTACCAGAGGCGAGTATATGGCGATTACGAAGCTTTTAAGGAAGCTATTTGGATGCGGTTTGGTGAATGACTTGGGGATTTTGCGAGAAACACATTGATGTGTATTGTGATAGCCGAGTGCTATTTGTTTATCGAAGAACCAAGTACACCATGCTCGCCGAAGCATATTAATGTTCGCTTTCATTTTGTTCGTGAAATTATTAATGAAGGTGACATTCGGTTATTGAAGATTGGGGCTGCGACAACCTGGCGACATGTTAACGAAAGTGGTTACTCGAGATAAATTTGTGCATTGCTTGGAGTTGATCAATGTTGGAAAGAAAGAGTAGTCGGTTCTGTGGCGGCAACCAAAACTGGCTATATGGTTTGGAACTTTCGCCAAGGTGGAGATTGTTGGATTTGGCTCAAGTTTGGTCCAAATACATTATCACATGTGATCATTATCTATGTGGTAAATGTATGTATGTTGTTTGAGTTTCCAATGAAACTCTTGGTGTTCTCTCTTCCCTTGGATACATCCAGTTATCATGGATGGTTTGTGCCTATATATAGGCTTGTCTAGGACTCATTCTAGTAGGGTGAAAATTGCAATTGTGTTAGAAACACTTTGAGAGAGACACATTTGTAGTGTGAGCCGAGTGTGAGTGATACACTTTGTAATCACTTTGATAATAGTGATTTTGTTTGGTTGCCGCCCGTGGACGTAGGAGGACTTCTCCGAACCACGTAAATATTGTGCCTCATTTGTTATTTACTTTGTGGGTGTGTGGGTTTCTAAAGATCCGTTCCGCATTTGTTTTTCAACAGTCTGACCATTCCCAGTATAGAGGACTTATTTATTGATCTCACCTCTCAATTGAGGGGGTTGTAAGTTAGAAATATGGCGTAGTTTAGAAAAACGACAATTTTGTAAAGCATTTAGTACAATTTGATTGTACATATTTCTTTCCTTTTTTCCTCGGATTCTCGGGAAACCTTGCAGAGGCTAAATACATTATACATCCTTGATGTGACAAAATTATTAATAGAAGTAATTGTAGTTTCTCTAACATTCTCTGTCATTTTTATTTTATTTGTTTTGGTTTCTTCGCGATTCCTTTATTTGAGACTTGTAATGTAAAGGGTTTTGAACAAAGAAGAAAAAGGTGCCCCATCTAACTAGCCCAAAAGAACATGTAGTTTTACCACCATAGGAGACCTGCTTCATTTTTGAAATATTGATGTAAACTAGGACTAACAGTTCAATAAAAATGTCCTCTTTTTTTGTCAAATCTGTTGCATGTCTGCGGGAGAAAGCCGTCTTTTTTCGAAACAAAATGTTTGTTATTTTTGCTTTTGATGATCAGCTTGTCATGACTTTCAGAGCATTCACCCTTATGCCATTGATCTGCAATGCCTTGTTTAGTTGTTTCCTGCCATTTCAATTTCGTAAAACTAAACTAGTTTTAACAACATACAACTTTAGTACTTTACATAACTTTCTTCCTTCTTTAATTGGTATTCTCTATTTACCCATCTTCAAACATTTGTCAAAGATAGAACAAGAGAGAAAACATGAGTATTATACTAACATGCATATCTTATTTGCGTCATCTGCTATGTTATGGAGTCTAAGAATGTTGATGCTAGTACACTTTCCTCTAATCTGTCAATGCATTTATAGTTGATGTTTGTCTGCGAGACTAGTTGCTTGTCTCACAACAACCTCAAAGATGATTTCACATATTAACTTAGTCAGTTTTCCGCTTAGTCGAATATCACTCGTTTGTCTTTAGTTTAATCCGATATCGGTTTAGACTAGGTGCTTCCAACCCATTACCCGTCTCAACCTGTCACATACCCGACCCAACCCACCCCAATTGTCGTGCCTATGTGCGGGTAATGTGTGTTAGGCATTATTTATTTGATTAAGCCCATAATTAAATAGAGTAGATTCTTAAATGCAGCATTTTCTCTATTTCTAGTCTCTCTGCAAAGGTATAATCAATTGGTAGGGTATGTATGATGCTTCACAACTTGTTAGATAATGACAGTACTCGTATATTTTTGGAAGACAAAACCATGTTATCTTTTGCAAGTTGTTGTTTCTCACTTGACCCCTTTGTCTTGTCACTACTGATATAACATTAGGAGGGTCTTACACTTAGCCTTTGCGTCAATATCTGTTATGGTCTCTTCGTACTTGCCATTAGATTGCTGGCATTATAACTTCTCTATTATTTCCCATCTCTACATTGGCATTAATGGTGGCCCAAGATATATATAAATCCATAGCTAGTTCCAGAATCCGTCTCCAACCAGATGTGTTGTTTAAGTGATTGGTTAGATACAAAATTATAAACAAAACGTAGTTATTGAGATTTTTCAAATTTCATATCACATGGGTTTAGTTACTTAACTTAGTATTTGTCCAGTTTCAAATTGATTTGTCCAGTTTCAAATTGGGTTTAGCCTAAATGTTTGGAAAGTTCCAATATTCTCCATTAATCTGCATCTAGGTGAAGTTTGAACATTGGATTAGGATTTCAACAGGCAGATTGATAATTATGCACTTTTCCGATGTCTCTTTTATGGGATTATGCAAACACCATGCTTAATAAAATATATAAAGAAATGTACAGAACACATTAGAAATTGATTTCTAGGTATGATAATTACTGAATTTAAAATCAAGTGTTATAAGAAAAAAAATAGCCTTAGACACACTTCAAATTTCATACATGTATATAAGTTTTGAATAGCATTTTTAAACTGTGAATTTTGCACTTCCCAGTTCCCAAGTGGTTTGTACAGTGTGAATTTCATTGTTGTGTATTCAAATTATATTAGATTGTGTCAATTGGGTTTTCTTTGTCTTCCAAGAGTTGTAAATGGAAGACAGTGAAGCTAGATTATGATGCCTGAGATAATGAACGATCTTGATATTCCTTCATTTCTTTCAATTTGCAATTTAGTTTTGTGGTTGTTCTATTCTGACCAGGTTGCTATTATGTTGAACAGATGTGTCAGGTTTGCAACTGAGGTAGCTGGAGTTCAGGATCTTGGCATTTTGGGCCGCGACAGTGGAGAAGAAATTGGGACTTATGTTGAAAAGCTTATGACTAGTGAACTTTCGAGGAATGTAATCGATATATGCCTATAGACACCCCAATTTCGTACCCCTGATATGTGACTAACATAAAATATCAAGAACTGTTAAAACTTAACAAATGTCAAGTTGCAGGAGTCAAAAATGCGAAAGGCGAAAGCATGCGCTTGAGTGAAGCTGAGGGGGTAAAGTGGCAAATTTTGAAACTTCTAAAGCATGCTGGTGCCGCACCAAGGGGTGCATTGGCCGCACCAGCCCTTCCACTGTGCGTTGCTCTCACATTGAAAATATACAAGTTTTAAAGCGCAAGGTACAACTCACCGATGAACGGGAAACAAATCCGGAAATTCCTGCCGCGTCCTTAGTCTCTACTATAAATAGAGACCCCCGGCCTCTCATTTCACTCGTTCAATTACGCGATAAAAAAATCGCAGCGAAGCTCTGCTTCTGCGATCTTTCAATACAGTTAGTACGAGAGGTGCGAGATAGGTGAGTGGAAACCCCTATAGTCTCCAAACCCCGTCCAAACTCGCCAAATCAAAAACCATAGGTTATAAGTGATCCTAGCTAGCTAGTTGTTAGGTATCCACCTCACATCCCATCGAAATCCCAAAATAAGCCGTTACTCTGAGTAACGAGCTAAAAAGTCAAAAACTAAGTCTAGGTTCCGCCCAACTAGAAAGGCCAAAACCTACCCAAATAAAGTTGTCACTGCAGAGTTGATAAGCCCAAACTTCAAAAATCAGCGGTCATCTGCCCAGTTCAATTCAAAACAAAAAGACTCCTCTCCGAAGGACCAGGCGAGACACCGCCGCTCTAAAGGTAATACCTTTAAGGCGTATTTTATTTCATTTGTATTTTTTGTCTTTTATTTATTTTTCAAAAGTTGTTATTTAAATCCGGCGCAATGTAGTCAATATAAGCCGTTGTGCTGCCCGGATTAGAATAGGAAATATTATGTAAAAGAGCCGTTATAATGGCCAAATATTCTTAAATATGTTTGTAATTATTGGAAGGAGGCAGTTTGCGAGTCCGTAAATAATGTAGCCACGAATGTATTTGTTTAAATTTCCCTTGTCAAAATAATACCTTATTTATTTGCTAGATAAATATAACAATAAGCATACTTGACCAAAAACGCGTTTTGAGACCGAAAGGCGAGTTGGGTGCCTAGCACCTTCCCAACTCGTAACTTAGCCTCGAACCCGCTTTTCTAAAATCTACGGTTTTCTTTTACGGTTTTCCTTTATTTTTGCCTTAAAATAAAGGTGGCGACTCTAAAACTTTCGGATCGGGGGGCCTCGCAACATTCCCTCTTTGCACTTTCTGTTCTCCCTAAAAAGGGAGATACGGGAATGGAGGGTGATGTATTCCCATATCTGGTATCCCTAAACAAGGGATAACTTGATGCGGGAAACCCATAGCTCCCATAGTGATCTGAATGGGCCATAAGGCTATTTTTAATAAATCCATAGTGGGGGCGTCGCAATATCCTTTCTTGCACTTCTCTATTTTCCCCTAAAGAAAACAGGGGAGAATGAGAATGGAAGGGTAATGCATTCCCATATTCTGTTATCCCCGAAATAAGGGATAACTTGACATGAAAACCATTAGTTCCCATTTTGGATACAAAATCCACTCAAGGCAACAGAGGCACATTCCAACGTGCTAATATAGACGGCACTCCTCTCGCACTTTGGATTTCGTCTTCCCTAAACAAGGGAGGGTGGAGCGAGGCGGTGGTGTCCGCATCCGCGCGCGCACCCATCCAAGGGCGGGCGCGGAGCACATCCCGGGAACCTCACAGTGGCGACTCGGCTGGGGAGTTGTTTTATTTTAAATAAAATGGAGGGCTAGACTCATAAAATAAAACTTTTTTTGTTTTTATTTGTTTAGGCTGCGGTATGCTTGCTTGTTATATTAATTTACGCATTTCAATAAAGTGTTCCCATATTACGGCCGTGGCTATATTTGTGGATATGATCCTCCATCTGGCAGCAGTCTCGTTCCGATACCTGTTACGGATATGTTTAAGAGTATAAAAAAAATCAAAAAAAAATATATCAAAAAAAAATTCGAAAAAAAAAATCAAAAAATATATATATTATATATATTACAATAAATTCCGGGCAACACAACAAAAGAGCTGGGGCTTTACTTCCGGCTCTATTTTTCATTTATTTATTTCGGTTCATTTTTTTTCACTTTATTACGTACATTTGTGCATATGCATTCACTCTGTCATTTTATTTTGGGGACATAGGACCAAAAATTTGTAATTAATAGGGATAGATAGTTTCCCCACTTTTCTTTCTATTTCTTAAAGTGGTATGCTTGCTTGCTTGCGCTCAAAAATAAAAAGCCGAGAAAATCCACATAAAACAGCAAGACAGGCCATATCTGCTTTATTTTTCTGTAAAATAAATAAAGAGTTTACTGCTTTCTAGATACCACACACACGTGCACGCATATAATATATTCTCGTTACCCTACACCATGGCCGGCCTACCCCTGCATAAGCCAACGTTAGAATGCATATAGTTTTTCGGGACACTTCACGGACCGACCGGTTTTGCATCTTTGAATTGTGGGCGACCTGTCAAAAAAAAAAAAAAAAAAAATATATATGTCAAAAAAAAAAAATGCGCAAGTTCAAAAAAAAAATATATATATATATATAATAATTGCGCACAAAAAAAATATACAGGGGCTGATTTATAATTCTCAGATGCTCGACCTAGACCATTTCGGATGGTGGATCCTGGAAAGAGTATAGGCCCTTCGCCGGGACCGATCTGGGGAGTCGAAAGCGAGGTGGAATCGTTGGTCCTATACTGCGGAGAAAGAATCCTTGTTCGAGAAAAGTCACGAGGCTGTCAAAATAAAGCGAGTGCTTATCCGGTCAATTGTAGGGAACATGAAAATAATTAATAATAAAATACTAATAAAAAGGCACTTGTACTCCAAGCCAGAGATAGCCTCCCCGACCTTCGATACCTACCAAACCCCATTTTCCTCGAGACTGGCCGAATTTGGAAAGGCGAGATAATATCTTGGCGGTTGATCGGGAAAGTAGTGCGAATCGAGAGGGTATCGGTTGATCGACGAGCGAGAATCGGTTCGAAGGAGCACGAGATCCGAACAGTATGGCAGCAAGGAACAAACAAGCTATAACGGGAGATAGTGACAAGCTGGGCAATTTGGGAACTAGAAGGGGAAACTCCTGCGTATGCACCTCCTCCCGGGCTTGAGGCTTGGCTAAGAAAGGAACTGGACGACCATGCAAAAAGAATAATGGATCAGGTGGTAAGTGACCTTTTGGCCAGTTTTTCAGAAACTCTTGCCATTTTCTCACAAAAAGCCAAACTTCCAGGGTATGCTCCTAATACTTCCCACTCTCCTGAAATAAACTCCCCTGATACCACCGAAAATATCCTTTTCCAAGCCTCTAAAAAACCCTCAAATGCCAGTTACCAACCCAGTGATGACCTCCTTGATCAAGGAAACATGATTTCCAATACCCACGACTCTAGCCCAAATTCTCCTGAAATCCGCCTTGATCCTCCCCACCTGAATGCCTATTACCACAACCCAGAAAATCATCCCCCTTTCGATCCTTCAGATGCCTATTTCCACATGATCCCGGGGAACTTAAAAAGAATCATTTGCATACCAGAAAAAGAATCCCTGCTAGGCCCAGGTCCAGGCAAGCCAATCTCGCTCCAACTTTATCCAAAAAAGAAAACCCCGCTCAGCTGCCTGACCAAAACCCGACCTAGCCATATATCAAAGCCAAGAAATCGAAAAGAAAGACATTACGATGACTTGCACGCCCCGATCGAAATACTCCAAACAACGTGTGCCCATGGGATACTGAAACCCATGGATAATTACCGTCCACCCAAACCATTGCCCATCACCTGGAACCATGCCCAGTTTTGTGAGTATCATAAATGCAGTGGTCATCTTACTGATCAATGCTATACGCTCAAAAACGCCATTCAGGACCTCATCGACAACAAGGAAATTACGGTGGCAGGTACAAAAATCTTTGAAACCAGCCAAACCAAGGAGGTTTAAGGGAGGCAAGTCAGCCTATTTAAGTATGAATAAAGGTGCTGTAAAATACTTTAATCAATAAAGGAGTCTCCCCAATAAATGTTCGGAAGAGACAGCTTTCTGGGTATGATAGACGGAGGCACTGATTATGAAAAGCTCCCTGCTGAGTTCGAGTCTATGTCCAATAAGCCTCTGCAGAATTGGTACACCACTACCGGTCCGCTCCTGACACCCGCAGACCTGGTGGACCGCTTCGGATATACTATCCCCGATCCTTTCCCTAGCTTTACGGATTGGTCATCTACCAATCCGCTACCTATAATTGAGGATCTCAAACCCCAGGTCCTCAACAATGTAATAACCCCTGTACAATGTGCTTTTAATAATAATATGGATGTCTTTGCTTATTCCTTAGTTGCACCTAATTTAAAAGACGCATTAAATAATAATAATTATGATAATGAGTCATTTAATAAAATGGACCCAAAAGATAAAAATTATCTACTTGAGCTTGCAAAGTCAGTCGAGTACCAGGAACAAAGCCATTCATCAGCAAATACTGAAGACCTATCCACTATCAACACAGGGACAATGAAATCAAAGAAATCGAGAATCGGCGATTACCTCCAAGGTCGAAAGAAAGGCACTTATTGATCTCCTCAAAGAATTCGTAGACATCTTTGCACGGTCCTATGAAGATATGCGGCCTAGATCCGCCTATAGTTGAGCACCGGATTCCCACATATCCGGATGCTCGCCCGATCAAACAAAGCTCCGCCGCATCAAGCGAGAATGGTCACTACAAGTCAAAGAAGAAATCATGAAACAAGCTAGCGTTAACTTCATTCGGGTAGTTGAATACCCGGCACAGGCTATCCAACATAGTGACCGTTCCCAAGCCCAGCGGGAAAGTCGAGAATACGTGTAGACTTCGCGACCTCAACAAGCGTCGCCCAAAGATGACTTCCCCACCCAACATTGATATTGTGGTAGATGCCGTCGCGACTCACAAAGTCCGATCCTTAAATCGGCGGCATCTTTGGGCTACAACCAAATCAAAATGGCGGCGAATGACCGGAGAAGACCTCATTCACCACTCACGGGGACTTATTGTTACTTGTCATGCCATTCGGACTAAAGAATGCGAGCCACTTACGGAGGGCTGCCACCACCCTCTTCCACGACATGATCCTGAGATGGAGGTCTATGTCGATGATATGATCGTGCATTCGGCGGCGCCTACGGTGCTCACATTAAAGATCTCTCGGAAGTTCTTGAAAGACTCGAGAAAGCACGGATGAAGCTTAACCCCACCAAATGCACATTCGGGGTTACGGAGGCAAAGTCACAGGATTTCTAGTAGCGAGCAAGGCATCGAGATCGAGCCGGCAAAGATCAAAGCCATCTTAGAAATGCCACGACCAAAAACTCCCACCGTCAAAGGCTTCCTAGGCCGGTTGCGATACATCGGCCGTTTCATCGAGACGGTGACTACCACTTGTGAGCCCCTCTTTAAACTCCTCAAAAGAATATTGATCAAGTGGGACGCGAAGTGCCGGCTAGCCTTCGAGAAAATAAAGCCTACCTTACCAATCCCCATGCTAGCTCCACCTCATACACATAAACCTCTCCTCATATACTTAACCGTCACGAGACACACCTCGGTAGGGGCTATGCTCGCCCGGAGAGAAGGAAGATTCCTACATTGAAAACGCCATATATTTCATAAGTAGGAAGCTACAAGGAAGCGAGCTAAATTATTCGAAAAAAAAGCTGCACCTAGGCCTAGTCTCGGGCCACTCAGAGGCTCAAAACCTATCTCGAGGAAGGTCCATCAAGCTCATATCCGGGATGGACCCTATCAAATACATCTTCGGTAAGCCATCAGCGACCGGCCAAGTGGTCTTTTCTTCTTAATGAGTTTGACATAACCTATGTCACTCTCAAGTCTATCAAAGGAAGCGTCATTGCAGGACCACTTAGGCGATCTACCTCGAAGGCCGAAGATGCAAGCGAGCCGGTTTCCCGACGAAGGTATCACGGAAATCACGACCGGGACACTGTTGGCAAATGTTCTTTGGAGCCGCAAACAAAAGAGGCTTTGGCATAGGAATCTTGTTAATCGATCCTGTGACTCTCATACTCCGGGCCATAAGGTTGGAGTTCGAATGTTCAAATAATACGGAGTATGAAGCTGTATTGTATTCTTGGCCTAGAAGAAGCTCTCAAAGGGGAGCTAAAGATCTCGAAGTCTACGGAGACTCGGCCACGATTATAAATCAAGTCGAAGGAAGGTGGAAGACCCGGGATCCTCGGCCGCAACTCTATCATGCCAAGCTAATACTTGATCGCCGCCGGATTTGGTTCTATCTCGTTCCATTACACGCCACGAGATAGGAATCAATTCGCCGATGCTACTCGCCACTCTGGCCATCGGTCCAGATTCATGCCGAAACTAAAGTCCGACCATTCATAGTCGGGAAGAAGGTCATCTCATCTTGCTTTCAAAATCAACGCAGCCTCCTAAAGCGTGATCACGAGCCCCGGTATGCTAACATCTTAAATCTGCCCGAAGAATCTTTATCCCCCGGTTAGACAAAAGGGAAGAGTCTCCCAAGAAGACGGAAGATGGCCTCCCCAATCTCACGGGCCTCTGGCACCAGATAAGAGGCACTATCAAGGCCTCAATTTACTATGTGTCAATCAAAGCCAAAGCCGAGCAAATTATGGATCAACTACATGGTGGTACCAAGTGGCCCCACATGAATGGCCATACTATCAAAGAAAGTCATCCGACAGGTACTATTGAGCACGCCGAATCGAACCGATCCCAAGGGTGCGACATCGCGACAAATGTCAACGCTTGCACAATCTACAAAGATGTGCCCCCACACGCCCTATAACTCCACGCCCCCGGCCCTTCTCAACATACGGGTATTGACGCCATAGGCCAAATTCCCGGCGGGATCCAATGGCCATGAATACGCCCCGTAGCCGCCGACACTTCACAAAGTGGGTAGAAGCTTCTTCCTATAAGGTACTCAGCCTCGAAAGGTGTCCGAATTTATCGCCAATATCATATGCTATGGGTACCTAAATCATCTCCGGCTAACGCTCTCATTTTGAAGGACGCGAACTGGCCGATGAGTTCAAAATCCGAGACACAAATCCTCCCCTACCGACCACAAGCCAATGGTGCCATTGGCGCCTAATAAAATCTCGAGAACATCATTAGAAAATGGTCACATGTGAAGAGACCGGCCGGTAATTGCCACTAGCCCTTGGGGCTATCGCACACGCCTCCAAGACACCCACTGGGCTACCCCTACTTCTAGCATATGGCATGGAAGCGTACATACCAATAGAGATGGAAATTCCATCATTAAGAGTGATGAGGGAAGCGATATATCGAAATTGACTGGGTCAAAGGGCGATACGAAGAATCGGCTCTAATTGATGAACGACGCTCTTAGCCTTGGAGCATACCCGCATATCAAAGGCGACGCTCGAGCCTTCAATAAAAAGTCAAAGGCCGAGATATTCAAGCCTGAGACCTCGTTGAGAAACCCCTAGTTATGTGGATACTAGGAAAATGGAAGTCTCACTGGGACCATACATCGTTAAGAGATCCGATCGTGAGGTGCCGTGCTTTTCACAAACCAAGACGGAGAAGACCTTGTCCAGCCATTCAACCTCGACAAACTCAAAAGGTACTACGCCCGAGCCATCATGTCCAAATTTAATTGCTAGGCCGAAACCCAAAAGGGCGGTCAGTAAAAAGTTAGCAAAAGAAAAAATATATATATGTGGGGGGCTCGCTAGAATGAAAAACCAAAGGGCTGTTAGGCAAAAATTAGGGCATATAAAAAAATAAGTAAAAAGAGTCGCTAGGTTGAAAACCGAAAGGGTGACCTAGGCAAAAGTTAGAGCATAAAAAATGATGATGAAAA
>CM028379.1:165148785-165187817 GCA_013146195.2 Codonopsis lanceolata
AAATTTTCAAGCAAATACACCCAGTTTTCTTGTTTAAAAGGTGAAGACTCACCTTAAAAACACAAACGAAAATGAATCAGATTCCACACCAGCGCACTTCGTACTCTTCGAACACGTCTATTACTCTATTTGACTCCCATTCAAATTCGATGCTTAGCCAAAGTAAAATAAATGCTCAAAAACTGTTTTTGCAGTTAAGTAAGCCTCAAGGATGTGTTGCAGCCGTGCATAACATTACATTTACGAATGATTATCTGTTTGATTTCACTTATCGAATGTGCTTATGACTTATGACTTATCATAAGTTGTTTTTAAACATTTGATTTCACTTATGGTAAGATAAATTATAAGTCATGTACAAACCACTTAAAGCACGTGTAATGTCATAAGTTGTAAGCACTAAGCCTATTGCTTATTTCTATTTTTCAAAAACATGTAAATCTTCTTCTTCATTGAAATTTTATATATTCAATATTACCCTTCTTAATAATAATTATAATAACAAATAATAAATAATAATAATAATTATTATTATTAAATTAATAATAATAATGAATAATTATATAATAATAATAATATAAGGAATAATAATAAATATAATAATAGTTATATTAGTAATGATCTTAATAATAATACTAGAATAAATAATAATAATATTAATAATAATATATCAAAAATAATCGTAATAATAATAAGTAATTATAAAATTAATATTAATATTAATAAAATAATAATAATAATAATAATAATAAAGGTAATATTAATATTTTTAAAATCATTAATAATAATAATAATATAAATAAAATTAATATTATTATTAATAAAATAATGATAATAATAATAATACATTTACTATTAAAATTTATAAAATAATAAAAAGTAATAATGATAATAATAATGATAATAATAATAATATTTAACTTACTTATCAAAAAATAATTATTATTTAAATTAGTAATAAGAATAAAAGTAATTATATTAAAATAATAATAATAATAATAATAAAATAAGATTTGTAATGAGGCTGCTTGTGTCTTTATATTTGAATTCAATATTTTTTCAACTTACTAATCAAACACACACACACACACTAACTTATGAAAGGTATTAGCACTTTCAAAAAGTTAAATCAAACAACATTAGTTATTAGTTATCGGTCATAAGTCATAAATAATAAGTTATCGGTCATAAATAATAAGTTATTAACACATATCAATAAGCGAAATCAAATAGACTTTACATGCTCTAGCAGAAGCCACCAATTCATATCAAATCCAAATGTAAGATTGATCATTGATCGCTAATCTGCTTGTAAATCCTACCAGAAACCAAGGCCCTTTGCATATTCGATTCAGTGCCATAATAGCCCAATGAATGATTATTTTGTTGATTACTCAATACTTTAACTAGATTTTGTACCCGTACCTATGACACGGTATAAATAATTAATATAAGAAGTGAGTATGATGTGAATAAATTGATATATGTTTGAGATTTTGTAGGGGTCGAATTAATGTAAACTACACAAAGTAAAAACGACATTCCAAAAACTAAAGAAAAACATTTTATTGGTTGTAAATTTTGTAACTCATCAAAAAGAGTATAGTTAAGTATCTAAAAGCATTCTCTTTCACACACACCAATCCAACACCTATTAATTGAAATAAACTTAAAAATGAAAATCTCGTATAAAAACATACAATAAATTGAATGAGATGAAGTGAACCGACAAAAAAAAAAAAAACTATTTTAAATCGAAATCACAAAGATTTCAGACCAATAAGGGAAAGTTAGCACAATTTTTTTAAAAAGAAAGAAATTAAAAATACAAATATTTAAAATTACAAAAATTAAAAATTAATTACAAAACTAATGAGCAATTTTTTTTTTAAAACTAAATCTTGGCCGAACAAAAATTAAATTGAGATTTCAGTTGATTACGATAACGATCAATTAAGAAACTAAAAACTAAATATTTGTAAAACAGTAGTTAACTTTTCAGAAGATTTAATTATGTACAGTAGTTATGCTTGATAAAAATGAATCCCGACCAGTAGAGCAAAATTATAATATATATTATGAATAATTTTGTGTTTGTCCCTTTGCCGACATCCGGATGATTGTGTTTAAATATTTACTTGTTAGTGTGTCTATGTAACGGTGTAATTGTTTATTCGTTGACATCATGTTTTTCGGTATTGTACAGTTGACAAGTGTATAACACCCTAAAGAATATAACTTTTAAACCTATATCTGAGAATAAAAAATGAATTAAAATAAAAACAATTGATTCGATCTCAAACCAAGGCTCTTAATATATTTTTGAGAGAGGCTACTTCTACTACAATTATTGCTTATCCACTATATACTTAATTATTATACATTAAATAAGTATATGTTTGGACTATACTACCCCTTAAGTATTTTTGAATTTTAAGTTGACTAATCAAGTTATTTTCCTAATTATCTCTAACATTATTTTTTGTTCAAACATGAGAAAACAACATTATTATTCTATTTTTAATTTTACATTTTAATTCTAAAAAATGCTTATTCTCTTTTTTTTATGTAATAAATATGTTTAGTCAATTTTTTTAAATCACTCTCGTCTCATATTCCATTACCACAAAAATAATATGATTAATGCATTTTCTACCAAAATTTTAGAAAATATTGAATTTCTTATTATCAAAACTAAAATAGTTTAACTTAGTTTAAAAAATATAATTTAAAAAAGATCAATTCAATAAAAAATAATATGATAGGTAATAAACTGAATATTGGTTTCAATCAACTCAAGAATTAAAATTCTGAAGCAATCTTAAAGGATGACAAAGAATTTAAAATTTTACGATACTAGGTCATACTACGATTTTACTATTGGATCAAATTTTTACTATTACATTATTTAAATTTCACTTTTAGTTTTTTTTCCATAAACTAAGAACACATATTTATTCAAAGTTTGGTAGAAAAAAATGTCAATCCGATTTTTTATTATACAATATAACTTTAGTCATAAGATTAATTAAGAAAGCTATTAAATAAAGTTAAAATAATATTAGCATATTTATGTTTTTCATTGATGTTTGAACACAAAAATAATGTTAAAAGACAATTAGAAAAGTAACTTGATTAGTAAACTTAAAATGAGCAAGTATTTAATGGATAGTTTTTTTCCATAAACTAAGAACACATATTTATTCAAAGTTTGGTAGAAAAAAATGTCAATCCGATTTTTTTATTATACAATATAACTTTAGTCATAAGATTAATTAAGAAAGCTATTAAATAAAGTTAAAATAATATTAGCATATTTATGTTTTTCATTGATGTTTGAACACAAAAATAATGTTAAAAGACAATTAGAAAAGTAACTTGATTAGTAAACTTAAAATGAGCAAGTATTTAATGGATAGTTTTGTCTAAACATTATTTATTTAATACAATAATTAAAATGTAGTGGATAAGCAATAATTTTAGTGGAAATAACATCACCTATCTTTTTTATATACTATACTAGTACTCTTACCCGTGACGATGGTACGGCGGCAGTTTGTGAATTTATCAATAAATAAAACAGATAATATGGAAATTAATTAATATTTACTTATAATTTGTCTAAGTTAATTATGAAAACAGTTAAAAAAAACAAATATTTCAAATTACAAAACTTACGATTTTTTTAAAATTTATTTGTAAACGAAATTACGGGCCGGAAAAAAAATAAATTGATTAAGTTAATTACAATAACAGTTAAAAAGAAAAAATAAAATTCAAATTACAAAACTTACGATTTTTTTTTGCATAAAATTGATTAATTAATTAAAATATCGAAAGAAAAGAGATGTTGGTTTGGTGGAGGAAGGATTAGGATTAGCGGCCACCGGCCGTGAATAGTAGGGAGTTGGAGAGAGAGGGGGGTAGTTGCTCAATCGCCGTTCACACATGTGAACTCGGGGAGTGATAATGACCGTGTAGGATCTCAATAAATGAATCAATCAACGGCCTATTTTAATAACTTTAGTCAATTGCACACATGCGACTATGAACTATATTGTATTATAGATTTTCAAGTCCGTGCCTACGACACGTCTTGATGCGAGTATATCTTATTTCATCAATTGAAATGACAGTGCCTAAATATAAAGCACGATTTAAAAAAAAATGTTAGAGTTGAGAGGTACATTGTTTCAAGTGATAGTTGTGATGTTGAAGTGTTATAAGGGGTGATTGTTCAGAAGATTAATCGCAGGATGTGACTAATTTGTAATATAAAGATAAAACATAGGGAGAAGAAAAATGGGTAACTACTCATAATATTAACATAGGTACTTAATACAACACCTATAAAATGCTTAATACAACACTTTTTGAAATAAGTTTACCAATTTGCCCTTTGTTCAATTTCAAAATTAAATTGAAAATTATAATTAAATGGAAAAGAAAAAAAAAGATTGGTGGTGGAGGTGGGTGGGTGGTGGTGGAGGTGGGCGGGAGGTGGTGGAGGTGGGCGGGAGTTGGTTTTGATTAAATGAAGAAAAAAACTAATTTTTTTATGGAGATGGTGGCGGAGGTTTGGGCGGGAGGTCATGCGGAGGTTGGGCGGAAGGTGGCGGCGGAGGTTGGGCGGGAGGTGGTGGAGGCTGGCGGGCTCGGGGGGGAGGCGGGTGGTTGGGGTGGGTAAGGGAGGGAGGCTGGGGAGGCCCGGTCAGGGTGTGGGAAAGGGAGGGGCCGGGGGTGGGGCGGCCGGGTAAATTTGGGGTGAAATTTGGGCTGGGGGGTTGGGCTTGGGCCAGGCGGAGTGGGAAGGCTGGGGGAGGGGGGGGGGCGGGCGGGCCGGTGGGCTGGGGGTGAGGCTGGCTTGGAGGGGCCAGGCTTGGCCCCAGCAGTGGGAAGGTGGGGGGAGGGGCTGGGGGGAGGCGGGCGGGTGGGCTGGCCGGGTGGGGTTGGGGCAGGCTTGTAGAGGCGGAGTGGGGGTAGGGAGGTGGCTGGGGAGAGATCGTGGGTGGCGGGCGGAGCCGGGCGGTGTGGGAAGAGGCTGGGGTTGGGGCGGGCGGTGGGGCGGGGGGGTCAGAGTGGGCGGTGGTCCGGTGGGCGGTGGGGGGTGGTCAGTGGGGTGGTGTTGGTTCGGTGTTCAATTTTTTATTTTTTTAATTTATTAAGGGTAATATAGTATTTTTACAATAAAAGTCTTTGTATTAAGCATTTATAGGTCTTTGTGTATTAAGTATACCCCGGGATATTGTAGGGGGGTGACTTGTAATAGAGAAATAAAAAATAAGGAGTTAAAAATAGATAACTACTCACATATGTGAATGTAAGGGTGAATCTCAACTGTTAAATTTTTTAAAGATAATTTTATCTCAATCTTTGAATAGTTCTAGTCAAGTACCTAGTTTTTTTTTTAATAATATAGATGTATGGTTAAGACCCTAATTATTAAGTTCGCTTTATGGCCTCCAAAATTTATTAAGCGAAGTAAAGTACATGGAACCCAGGGATCGGAGATGGCAAGGGCATTCAATGACCTTGAGATCCTTGGTTCCAATCTCATACCAACAAGTGGTCGCACTCGTTTGATGGGGGTTTGAAAACACAATTTTTCAATAAGATGACAATTTCTTCAAACACAATTTTTTTCCATTAAACGCATTTAGAACACTATTAAATTTTTATTCATAAATATGGTAGTTGTAAATATAAAATATTTTTAAAAATGTTTCAAATTGAAGCATTTTATTGGAGCATTTAAAATATTGCGTTGAAACACTTTAAAACAAAAAACGCTCCATTTTGGTCGGTGTTTTGTTCACACTCCACCAAAGAAAAGTACTAAGAGCATCCTCATTGTTAAATTTTACGTCGTCTCACTTTCCTTTTTAGTAAAAATCCAAAATTTGTCGCTTTGAAACTCTGAACATCACTTTTACCACTTTACCCTTACTTTTTCAATCTACTTTAATTATGGGCTTAAGTATGGACATTAAAAACATGGAAACTCATTAAGGTATAAATAATCATCAAATAGTCTTAACGGTGTCTTGGGGTCATACTATTAGGGACGGAGAATATTCCTCTGATTTTATCTTCTTATTCACTTAGAATATTTGGACCATTTCCCAATACCAACTTCCTAATTAGGAAGTAAATAAAATGTCTCTTTCTTAATGGCTCCTAGTTGGAGTCTAGTGGCCACTCAATACATTACTCAAGAAATAAGAAGAAGTTGATAAAACAATTCATTGGGGATGCTTTAAGATGTAGAATATTTCCAAGAAGATATAATTTCAATGATGAAATCCCCAAAAGAGGCACTAGATTAGACAACAACAAAAAAACAATTAATTCAGGGAAATTGGCCATATTAAAGAAACCCATGTATTAAGTGTGTGTGCAGAGTGTGCAGTAAACCTAGTAGTAGAAACATACCTCAATAAGCTCAGGGGTACCATACTGTTGAATAAGGCCAGCAAGCTTAGCACTGTCACAGTGGTAAGGCACATTCCCAAAATAAAGCTTAGTGCTTATTACACTGCTACTTCCATTTCCTTCTCCTCCACTTGACACTTGCTCATTTTCTTCCTTCACCTCGGCCTTCTCCTCCGCCGTTGAAGCAGCCTCTTCCTGCGCTACAGAGGCCGATATTCTCTGCATCCGCGGCCACTTATTTGACGCATGACCGATAATCGGCATTAATTCAGTTCCAAGCGAGAAAGATACGGATGCAACATGTGCTGGAGTGATAATTAGGAAATGATCGGAAAAACAAGGGATGAGAGTTTTAGAGCGGGTGCGATTCAGGGATTGAATTGATGTGGAGAAAGCAGAACCCACAGCCGCGGCAGCCATGTTTGAACGTAATTGGATTTTCTTGGTAGTGGCGGCGGTGGCGTGGTGCTAGTGCCTAGTGGATTGGGGTGGGAGTTAGTGACCGATGAGATGAAGAGAGAGAGAGAGAGGTATTATGGGAGGGGTGAAGCTGAGGTGGAATTATGTCGTCCAGTGAGTTTGGAAGAGATATGTTAGTGTAACTTATTTTTGTATCAACAAAGCCAAACAACAGTTTGGAAAAAAAGAACCCAAACACTAAATCATCCACTATATCAATAAAATAATTCAAATGTGATCTTATTTGATTGAAAATCAAAAATATACATATATGTAATCAAATAATTTTATATATCTCATGTATTTAAAAATGACTAAAATCTTTTAAAAACCATATAATTTTTTCTTATATCGAAATAAAACAAAGAGTCTCATTTATATGTAAAAATATAAACTTTAATTCAAAAAAATAATTTTGAAAAATTAATTTATTTGACCGAAAATTGGCCAAAAAAAACAATGGTAAAAAAGTATTTTTGAAAATGCCAACATGAAAGGAGGCCTTTGGCTTTTCTCTGTTTTTTTTTTTTTTTGAGTGTTTTGTTATTAAACTACTGTGTTTGGGTTGTAAAAGCCCAAAAGACTGTAGTTTTGTGCTTCCCGGTTGGTTTGATTTTTTTTTTTGATTTATAGCATATTGATTCAAATCAAACTAAATCAAATAAAATTAGATTAGATTTTATTTAGGGTAATCTTGAGGCCACTCTAATAATAATTCGATTTTGAATATACATGCTAGAAATGATGTGGCATCTTATGTGTTATATATGTTAACATAACTTTTTAACTTATAGTGGAGCAGTAAAATGCCAAATCGGATGACGTTGGAAACGTCATTTGATCACGTAAATTTGAGTTACGTTGAGGTGGTATGGCATTACTCTTTATTTAAATATAAGATTCAGTTTGATTTAATGTTTGATCCTCATTCCTGCTCTAAGGGGCCGTAACTGGATTTAAATGAAGTTGCTTTTCAGTGTTAAATAAAATTTACTAATTTATTTTAGTACTGTATGTCTGTATCCTTCATCTTTCCATTTCCAAACTTACTCCTTCTCTCGCTCCAAGACTATGGTCAAAATACTATTCCACAACAGCACTACCCAATTTGAAGTCTTTGAACTCAAATAAATATATCGAGCTGCATGAAAACTGGCTTTGTCCAAGAAGCCCAATACCTGTTCGACAAAATGCCTCAAAGAAACGCTGTCGCATGGAATGCTATGATTCGTGGCTACTTCCAAAATGGGTACTTCGGAAAGGCAGTGCAGCTATACGATGAAATGCCATATCGTGATATTTTCTCTTATAATACGATGATTGCCGGGTTGATTGAATTTAGTGACATTAATGGGGGCGAAAAAAGGTGTTTGAATTTTGGATCAAATGCGAGCAGATGGAATCGAAGTTCCGGCAAGTGTTTGGGGAGCAATGCTTGGAGCATGTAGAATGCACAAAAAAATTTGAGGTGGGTAAAATTGCTGCGGAGATGATTATGGAATCAGAGCCATGAAATTCTGGTTTGTATATGATTTTGGACAAAATGTATCTTAAGTTGTGGAAGAAGAGAATAAGCTGAGAAGGTTTGCGTTCGAATGAGAGAGAAGGGAGTCAAGAAGCAACCGGGGTGTAGTTGGATTGAGGTGAACAACAGTGGGCATGTGTTTATTGCAGGAGAGAATTCACACCCTGAGTTCAAGGTCATTTGTTGTTCTTTAGACTTGATATATATGTAGATGGAGACTACGACCTTTAAACCAAATACTGCTCTTTTTTGAATGTACAATTGAGTCAAACATGAATTCTGGCTTGGAGACCTGCCGGAAAGGGAAAAAAACTCAGTTGATTGTTAGTAAACTGAGAAGCTAAATGTCTGAGAATCCATTTGTTATTATTTTGGTTGTTGTTGGACTGGGTGAGAAATGGGAGAAAAGGAGCCTAACTAATCAGTAATCAACTCTGCAACTTTAAAAGGGGGAGAATACTGGAAGCCTCAAAATGGTGGCTTTCACAACATCATCATTCATCAACTCTTTGTTGATTCCATCTTGCCACTTTCATGCGCAGCAGTGGCTTCTCGGCTGGCAACAAAGGTATATACTTTTATTGCTAAGGTTTTGAAAGATGACCATTGCTTGATTTTTAGTATCAATGATTCATTGCTAAGTAGTCAATCGAACCAAACTATTTTTGTAAATACATATTTGACAAGTGTGACATTTTTGGAAACTAAATCTTTAATTAGATTTTGTTTTCCTTGGTCCTTAAGTTTTGTCATTTTTGGAAACAAAATATTCCTAAAGATTTGTTGATTTCTTGAACCTAAATCTTAGTGTTGTTTTTGGAAACAAAATCTTGGTGAAATTACTTCATGAATCCGTGCCTTAGAATCCTTGTTTATATGGTAATAAAATCTAGAAATAAGGTAAGTAGATTTTATTCCTTTCTATTAATCCTTGTCCTTGGTGGAGTTGGATTCCTTTATGTGTGTAGGAGATCTTGACATTATATAAAGCGGAGCTTGGACATTATATAAAGACTTGTATCTATTAACTCGCTATATGGATTGATCAAAAGGTTTATCAAAGGTCTATTAATGGTCGATCAAAGATCGAGTTAATAGACGTTTGATCGACTTTATTATCTAAATAGTATTTTTATCAGTTCAAAATTGTTTGGAAATTTTAAGTTTAAAAAGAGTTCGAAAGATCGTTGCATGCCTTTGCTTCGGCTCGAGCCTTGACTTTGATCTGAGCCCTCCCTATACTTTTATTACTCCCAGTTCTCCCAGTCCTACTCATTAAGTTTGACTAATTTTAGAATGCTAGCTTGGTTTATGGAATTAATAATTATCCAAAGAATTATACCTCCTCACCGCGGCCGATATAAGCAAGGTATCTCCTAAAATATTGTTACAACCGATTAAAAGGTATTCTGAATTCCCTCTGCATTTATATACACGTAGACATAAATGAATGTCAGATTTGAAATTTTGAATTAAAGGAAAACAAAAAAAAAAAACTTAAATGGCTTAATATTTTTAGATTAGACAAAACTATATAGAAAAAGAAAAAGAACAGTGGTAAGAAACAACTAAGGCTTTTCCATACTATGTAAATTTAAATATAAATCATAAAAAACTACATCAAACATTATTAAATAATTGACTATCTCATGGACCAAATTAAATTTCTGCTTGACATGTGCTCGTTATATCGAAAATACTTGACTTTTTCTTCTTATTCTCATTTTTTCGTCGGTGCAAATAATATTTTTGTGCATGAGAAGCGACTTGTTTCGATGACTTTGACTTAACAAATCTCTCTGATATTAGTTTCCAAGATCCTTTGCCATGCACCATTAATCCATCTAGAAAACTCCTGTCACGAATCCATAAAGAAAAAAAAAAAATTCGTATCAAATTAATTCAATAAATGAACAAACGAACACGATTTTTCTACGAATATGATGATACCTGTGCTCTTTTTCGGTCCACCTTGGGCTTTTGTTGTAGGGCTTGCCTTCAAGTTTTTCATCTTCGTTTGAGCTTTGAACCGCTACAGATTCACTTCCATGTTCCGAAGAATCGATCAATTCGATACGTGCTGCTCTCACATCGCTCACGAGATCATTATTAGGTTCTGCATTATTTTCCCATTGGAACAAATCACTCTCGCAAAACAAATCACTCTCGCAAAACGCTTGGCCATAATTATACCAATCAGACATTATGAAACCCTAATCGTTAGTCACGAAGAAAAGCTAGAAATAAACCAATAACAAAGAACACAAAACCAAACCAAAGAGAAACTGCGAGCCAAAAATCCTTGGTTTTATAACTTTATAAAAGACTAGAAAGACTGCCTTTTTTGATATTTAGATAAGAGCATTCACTCCTTCCATAATATTAGATTATTAATAATTTAATATTATGTTACCATATATTATTAATATGATTAAGAGATTGTTTTTGGACAGTATGACAAATTCTTTCCGTATTGACCCATTTAGTTATACCACATTCAGAGAATTATGTAAATTTGGAAATTGAAATATTACTTCCATAACTCATCTTACTAAGTTATCAAGAGATTGTTTTTGGAAAGTATGATAAATTCTTTCCATATTGACTATTTGCTCTCAAAGATTGAGACATATTTTAATTTGTAAATTAGGGAAAAAAAAAGAAACATAAAACATAAACATAAAAACGAGGCATCGGTATTTTTATAAAGAGTCAATTATCTTTTTTTATTTGTTTGCATGCATAGATTCGTTCTTTCAATATTGGAATTTAACATTTTTTAAAATACATTTTTTTCTTTAACAATGTTCATGTATTATCTTTTAAGAAAAAAGTATTTTTATGAAACGTAAACAAATATTTAAAACGAAAAAATAAAGTAAAAAGTAACAAGAATTTTCATATCTATATCTATTTTCTTATGATTTATATATAACTAGTTTTATACCCGTGAGTTAAACGCACATGTATATAACTTTTTTAATTAAATTATACTCATATAAAATGAAGATTATAAACAAAATTTAAAAATAAAGAAAAAAACATAATGAAAGGAATAAATTATATCAGTATAATTAGATCTGACAATTAAAACCTAAAACCCGTTAATCCACCCAATTTGGTTTGAAAATTACACGGCTTAACCCAACCCGTTAATTTTTTTCGTCAAAAACAGTTACCCATTTCGACCTAAAAAATAGCGGGTTACCCATATTTTTCTTTGTATAAGTGCTTGGCGAGAAAATGTGGGTTAAAACGGGTTGACTCGCTACTCATTTCGACCCGTTTTATTTTGGATTATAATGAGATACGACCTGTTTCGACCCAACCCACCAAATTGTCAGCGTATAATTGATATCATTTAATCCATTATTTTATGAATTGTTTAAGTCATTGTTTCGTTCATAATTTTCTAGAGTTTAATAATTGATATTTTTTGTTATTAAAATTTAGGATCTTAAGTAGTATAAATAGTAATTCAGATATATATTCTTCTCTATATAACATATAGATTTATTAAATATTTAAAATTTGTGGTTGATATCTACTACTATGATTTAATCGTATATATTCATATGATTTAACAATAAGTTATAATTAATTGTAGTTATTTGCAAAAAATAAATTTTGTTTTGATATTATAATTTCGGACACGATGAAAGAGATATAAAAATTTCAAATACAGACAAGTCATGAATGAAGATTTCCATAGCAAATTTTTTATAATTAATTGTGGTTATATTTTATTTTGTAATCATATGTATTCAATGAAAATGATTTTTATAGCACATTTGTTTTTATTCCAATGTTATTTGCTTATTTTAATTAATCAGTAAATTAAATATGCCCCAAAAGATATTTGTATTTACAGATTTTCAATGTGTGACTACTTCTATTAAACACTACAACATAGAAACTCGAGATTTTCTACCACATGTACATATTTGCACATTTTCAATAAATCTTGAGAGTTGTGTAATCAATTAATCAGATTTGTGTTCTTAATACATGCTAACTACTATATAATAATACTCAAATATGACTTTCTTTTTTTAGTAAGTGCATTTTGGCAGGATCTTACCTTTTTTAGACTACCTAACTTATATATATATATATGGTCCCTGAACTTACAATTTCCAATTTATATGGTAATTGATTTTGAAATTTTTTTATGGTGGCTCTTCAACCCATCTTTTGGTTTCATGTTAGTCCCTGGTGGAGTGCGTTATTATTGGAAGGAACGTTTAAATTTTTGTGAAATGACAATTTTGCCCTCACTTGAGCTGAGTAGAATGTCCACCTGGAATTAATTTGGCGGGAAGGTGAGATGGAAAATGATCTAAAGTAAAATATAAAAAGAAAAAAAATTGAAATAAAACAAATTAGAAAAGGTCCTCTCTCTCTCTCTCTAAATCTCCAACCATCTTTTTAAAGTTATCGTCAATTTTTCTCTCATCCTTCCACAACCTCACAAACACCCAAGCAACAACCCATCTCGCTCCATCTTTGTCTCTCCTCCAACAAACATCTCCTTGCTTTGGTTTACTTCTTTGAATCCGATCAATATCCACCATCTCTGGTCAATACTTCACAAGCTCCAGCCGCCATCCGAGTCTCCGGCAATTCTCCACCATCCTCGAGCCCTATCACTTAGGTCAATTCCATCCAGCACTAACTCTCTCTCATATTCTGCTTTGCTTTCTCAGATTCTGGTCTACTGCACCTGTCTGCCACGGTTACCATCACACTACGTAAGCACGTCAGCATATGCCAATTCAATCGGTCGATGACATGCTACCATGCCCAAAAACAGATATAAACACTCATTGGTTCTATTATGTTGGGCATAACCAGAAATAAGATCAGTCAAAGACACTGTTTCACTCTGGTATTTTGTCGAACACATGACAAGCAGCCACGATGAGCACATGCTTGAAAGAGATGGGCATAGGTTTGGTGTGTATGAGGAACTTCAAGTGTGTAGAATAAAGACAGAGCTTTATCGAGTTGGTAATTTGTTAAAAGTAAGCGCACTTTTTCGAGGAGGTCATAAATAGAGTCACCGGCAGATGATGCCAAAGAAGGGAAGGAATGGCTGCGTCGCGTTACTAGAGTCATTCGACAGCCCTGAAATTAGTCTATATTCTGGAATTTCAGTTTAGTCGACAACGTGAGTTTAGGAGCGGCGGAGGATGATTTAGGAACATAAATCCATCTTTTCCGTCCGACATCGACTGGATATGCTCTACAAATCAAAATTCTTTTTCATCGGCGGTGGATGATTTGTTGTTTGAAGAAGACATGATTAGGGCAAAGGTGGGGGAAACCAGTTCTGTTAAGGCAAGGTTTGATGATACTGGTGTAATATTTTTCCTTTTTTTCATCTCACCTTCCCGCCAAATTAATTCCAGGTGGACAGCTTACTCAGCTCATGTGAGGGCAAAAATTGTCATTTCACAAAATTTTTATTGCTCCTTCCAAAGATAACGCCACTAGGGACAAACATGAAGCCCAAAGTTAGGTTGAATAGTCATCATAAGAAATTTTCAACATCAGTTATCATTATAAATAACGCTATTGGGTTTCAAGAAAAAGTTGTCTACATTTTTTCCAAAATTTTCCTTATTAATTACACTCCAGTTGAATGTTGTGTTGAAAAGAAAGAGAAAATTAATCATGTGTGCAAATTTCTAAAACATTATTTTGTTTGGGACAAAAGGAGTATGTATTTTAGTACTTGTATACTTATATTAACCAGATGAGAAAAAAATTCACCTAAAGCTACCACGTAGATAGTGGTGACTTTTATTTTAGTAATAGTTAATAAATAGACGAGACGAAAGAAAAATTTACCTATATTTTCCATGTGAACAGTGGTGACTTTTGTTTTAGAAGTACTTAATAGATTTTTGTGAGTGCAATATATAAAAATTAAACAAATATTTTCAAGGTAAAGATTAAAAAAAAGTGCAAGGAATCAAGAAATATCATACATATATTTTCTTCGATATGATCTGATTATTTTACCGTTGAATGCATTTTTACATACCGATTATGTGAATACTACCTCCATTCTAGCCAAAGAGTATATTTGAAAAGTCTACTAATTAATGAGCATATAACTAGCATTAGAGATGATTATAATTACAACAACTAGCTTTACACCCGTGCGTTAAACGCACGTCATATATATTTTGCAATCAAATTATACATAAGCAACATGAAGTGAAAAAATAAAATTAAAAGAATAAATTAAAGAGAACTGTTGATATATATATATATATATATATATATATATATATATATATATTGTAAAACTAATATCATGATTAAAAACTTTAACGATAATAAATAAAATAAACAAATAATTGTAACGTAAATATTGTGAGTTCGATGTACATAATTGAAATTATTATGACACATCGATTAAGAAAAGGTAAAATTATTAATAGAGAATACAATAAATAAATAAAATATTTTATAAATTTTAGTATATTTTTTTAAATACAACATTTGTCATTAAATACGTGCGATTACTACTACGATCACTATGATTAAATATATATAATTATTACTACTATCTATCACATAACAAAATGCACGTAATCTATATTAATCAATATTAATATAATTTTTTAATCTTTTAGTTAGTGTGTTATAAAATTAAACACATAATTAAAATGTAAGGATAAAAATATAAGTGAATTTAATTATTACTTATTACATAAATGAAATATATATATATATTTATATACATCTTTAAACGAATATATATTTGTTAGATAATAAAAATTGCACAACAAATTCAAATGACGATAAACCAAAGAAAAACGACTCAAATTACATACTTACTATGGTCATCCCTCCCCCGAAATGACCAAAATATCTCCGACTAAAAAAATGCTTTCATTAATAGTGTCACCCAAATGAGGTGACACGGATAATATATGTACTTAATTATTACAACTATATATACAAATATTTAAGCTCAATTCAATAAACTATGAAATAGACATTTAAACTATGATTGCTCTCAATTCATTGTACATTTCACAGAGTATGATACTCGACTACTTGCTCATATACATAATCGATCACACCCCTCTAGAGTCATTATATATGTTCCCAGAGCAATTAGACTACAATTTACTTGCTCATATTCATCCTCGCTTTTCTACAATGTTAATGAGCAAAAATGGAATCCGGTAATAATGATGTTGTTACCTCTCACCAGGATCATGTTGATCTTTAAAAGTCCACTCATCCAACATGCCATAACTGATGTTACTTCTTTTTTTTAAAAGTTGGAAGGGACATAGACCTTACTCCAACCCTTACTTTTTAATATTTTAATGTGTTGAAAGATTACAATTATAGATATATGATGTCTTTGGTGTGGCTAGAACAAATGGTACCTCTAGTGAGGCTTTAAACACCCGACCTCTCGGTTGAGAGTAGTGATGCACCAGGGTGCTTCTGGAAGGGCTTGAACACTCGACCTCTCTGTTAAGATAAGCGAGCAGCTAAATGGGGCCTTTGGGTAAGACTTGAACAACAACGTTGCCTCTTAAAAGGATTGACCACCTGACCTTTCTATTGAAAATTGTAAAGTTCAAGGTGTCTCTAGTGAGACTTGAACACCCGACCTCTCCGTTAGGAGAAGTGAGCAGTACCAGTTGAGCTAGAGCTCGTTGATTGATGCTACTAATTTTGCTGGTGAATTACTTGGTTATACGCAACAAAAGTGGTTACATAGCATTTATGGCTAAGTAAGTAATATTTGTTGAGTATAAAATTAGACATGTCAGACTTTAAGGATCCATAATTGTTCATCAAATTATATTTCACTATGTACTTGTTCTTTAGCTTCTATGGATAGAATTTGTCTTAACAAAACTCATAAGTAAATTAATATCAATACAGGAAAATCTTATAGTATAATAAGTTTTTAAATTGTTATTCTTGTTTCCCTTGCATATTGGTAAAAAGAGAAAAGACATTGCCTCTTAGATTGATGGTATTTAATTTCTTAACAGTTTTTTATGTTTTTTTATTTACTTATCAATACTTGTATATGTGTTCATATATAAATATAATCCTTATTTTGTAATTAGTTACGGTGGTTATCTAGCAATCTTGAGATAAGCAAATTACATTTTTCATTATATATATCTTCCTATTTTTGGTAAGTGCAATTTGAAGGGATATTGCTATATATGGATGTGCTAATTACATTTGTCATTATATATAAGAAATGTAACAAAACAAAGTGTTTCAATTTCCAATGCCATGTTAATTAAATGTTTAATATAAAAATTAAGAAAAATGTAATAAAACAAAGTGTTTCAACTTCCAATGCATATTTTTGTTTACATTTATGGAAAACATTTAGGCGGGAAAATCAAGGTTGTTATTATATATATAGATGTTTGAGTTTAACCAATATGTTAATATCAAATATAGAAGATAAAGTTAAAATATTTTGGGCATTGTCGTCATTATTTTTGAAAGTAGACTCTTTAAGTGAAACATATCAAAATATACTTCCTCCGTTTTAAAATTATTTTCTACCTATCATTTTTCATCCATTCTTAAATAATTGTTTTTTTTCAATACTTTTCCTATTAGGAAAACACTTTTACCACGTCATCCTTACTTTTTATACCTATTTTAATTATGACAACATACTCAAGGGCATTAAAGGAAACAACACATTTCACCAATATTTATAATCTAGTCAATTAGTTTTTTTTAAACGGTGTATCTGGTCAACCCAGACAATAATTAGAAAACAGAGGGAGTATAATAGATTCTTTACTTGGAATGGATATTATTTTATTATTTTTTTGTTATAATAACATTGGATCATATGAAATGGAAGATAAAATTCATCTATTTCGTCACAAGCAGTCACGTGGACATCGATGACTTTGTTATAGTACTAGTTAATAGATAGATTCGACGAATCAAAAAATAACCTAAATCCGCAACGTGGACAGTGGTGGCCGCTTTTGTTTTATAGGCTCAAAATTGATTACCCTAAACATAATATATACAAGTACATGATTTATTTATTTATTGTACCACTGGAAAAAAATTATGAACCAAAATTGAAGTTTTGCTAAAAAACAGAAGACATGAAAAAACAATCTGTATAATTCGTTAAAGCAAATTATTAAATATCAATAATAATGAAATTTCCGTTAAAAAAAAAAAACAGAGGCGGCACCCTGCACAAATTTATTGATAAAAAAATGATGTATCCAAAAAGTCATCGCAATGGGGGTGTCGAAAGTAGCATCAAACAAGGGTTGCCGGAGTCGTCGTCCGGTGATGAAATCGTCGTCGACGTTGGATATCTAGCTATGTGATCTATAAAATGAAACACCGTAAGTCGGGTCCAAAAGAGAGAGAGAGAGAGATAGAAAGACGGAGAGAGAGAGAGAGAGAGCCCACACATAAACTAGTGGGGGTTGTTTATGCCTTGAGGGAGTGGGTTCAGTCCATTGTGCATGGGACCAACCCAAGCCTTCGGACATCATGTATAATACAATAGGTCATTGTAGTTGAGACCCTCCTTGCTTAAGTGAGACCCAAATGCCATTGAGGTGGATCCAAAATATGCACATCAGTAACCCCCTACTCCTTATTCTTCGAGATTCATCTAGAGGGTAAAGAGTAATATTCGCTCGTGATTATCTTTAATTGCTCGGGCTGGCCGAGGATTAATCATTTTCGTCTTGGCGAGCAAGGTAAGTGCTAGGATGGATCAGAGCTTTGGTCGCTTTTGCTCATAAATGCGCATTTTGATTACCCAACAAGTATGTTATAAGTTGATCGTGTAGGTTCCTTTCACTAAATTTGTGAGTATAACCACCTTGTAACTATAAGGATTTTAATATAGCCTTGTATAACTCGATTTGCAAGCAACCAAAAATTAGATGGGCTACCGGACTTCGACTCTACCTGTTTTGATTTCATTTTTCACCTATGTATTCAAAGCTTGCATGTGAAACAAATGAACATCATTAATAATTCACATAAGTCATTTTACTTGACTAACCCAGCAGAATCACCTTGCAACCCAATGTTTTAATCCACATAAGTCCTTTTATTCAATTATCCGAGCGGGACCACTTTACAACTGAAGGATTTTAATTCACTTAAGAAATTTTAATCAATCATCCGAGCGGGACCACCTTGTAACTAAATGTTTTTAATCCACTTAAGTCATTTTACTCAATTATCCGAGCGGGACCATAAGCTTTGGAAAGTACAATGCACTACTCAACCGCGAGCAACACTCGAGCGGGAGGACAATATAAAACTCAGCCACGAGTAAACTCGAGCGGGAAGCATAATATAAAGCTCAACTGCAAGTAAATTTGAGCGGGGATCATAATATAAAGCTCAACCGCGAAAAAATTCGAGCGGGGAGCATAAGCGAAAGAAGGCACGATACATTACTCAACCACAAGTAACACTAGAGCTGGAAGACAATATAAAGCGCAACCATGAGTAAACTCTAGCGGGGAGCATAAGTACAAGAAGGCACGATGTACTACTCAACCACGAGTAGCACTCGAGCAGGAGGACAATATAAAGCTTAACCGCAAGTAAACTCGATCGGAGAGCATAAGCGCAGATGCGCGGTCTACTACTCAACCACGAGTAACACTTGGGAGGGAGGACAATATAAAGCTTAACAGCGAGAAAACTCGAGCGGGGAAAATAATGTAAAGCTCAACCACAAGTAAACTTGAGCGGGGAGCATAAGCGCGGGAAGACGTGGTGTACTACTCAAACACGATGGATATTCCGATAGAGTCAAACATGCATCCCCTCTTTCTGCATAATAATGATCATCCAGGTCTGGTTTTAATCTCTACTAAGCTAACTGGTTGCGATAACTATAGTGCATGGTCTAGGTCAATGCAAATTCCACTTTCTGCCTATAACAAATCATCGTTGATAAATGGTGGTTTTTTATTCCTAAAATCAATTCCAATTTGTATCCTCTGTGGGCTAGGGCAAATGACAAGGTCATTTCCTGGATTTCAATGTCGTTTATGATGAAATTAGTAATAGCCTAAGGTTTGTTTCATATGCCTATGTAGTTTGGATTGAATTAAAAGAAAGATATTCGAATATAGATGGTCATCGAGTCTTTCAACTAGAAAAGGACTTGCACAAATTAGAACAAGGGGATGGTTAGTAAAATCATACTACCATAAGATGAAGGGCTTATGGGATGAGAGTATTGCCTTAGACACAGTGACTGCATGCTCCTGTAATAACCGTGTTTGTGGAGCTGTGTCAACATAGAGTACTAGGGAACAAAGAAAGAGGTTTATGCAATTTCTTATGGGGCTACATGATAGGTATGCAAATATTCGAGGTCAGATTTTGAGAATGAAGCCATTGCCTAGCATAGGTGAATCATATTACATTGTTAGGCAGGAAGAATCGTTACAGGTAGGGTATATTTCTGATCATAATGTTATAGTTGCAAGTGTCAATAAACATTACGGTGAAGGGGATGGCAAAGTACTTGCATATTACAGAAATACTATACTTGTAAACACCCCAATTTCGTACCCCCTGGTATGTAACATGATATGCGATATCAAGACCTGTTAAAACTTAAAAAATGTCAAGTTACATGGTTTAAAAATGCAAAAGACAAAACAAGATACGTAAAACAGTGAAATGCAGTGGCCAGAGTGTCAAAAAGGAGGCTAAAAAAAGGCTCCAAGCGCCACCGCCAAAGGAAGCATGCGCGACGCCCAGATCCTAAGGGGTCAGCGTCCAAGCCTCAATAGTGCCTTTACGATTTGAGAATTAGTACAAGCTCTCAAGCGCGCGGTACAAGCTGATGAAGCACAAAGAAGACATTTTAAAGACAGCAATGTCCCTCATCTCACCTATAAATAAAAGTGTCCGTCTTCAATTTCAGGGGACGAAAAATTTCTCACTGTTCAGCGTTATTGTTACGTCGTAGAGAGCGATCGTGAGATAGAGAGAGTTCTCTCCTCCTATAAAGCCTTGAAGTTCTGTCAAATCTCCTTCAAACTCAAAACCAACTGGTCAAAGTGAGCCTTAGCCCCCCAGCTAGGATTCCACCCTATTCCCCCGGTCCAAAAATCCCAAAATGAGCAGTTGCTCTGCTCGAATCCAAAGTCCAAATCCGTCAAAAGCAAGCAGTTGCTCGCCTCGATTCCGCTAGCAAAGAAGTAAACAACAAAGAAAACGCATAGCTGCTTCTCCGCCTGCTTTTACTTGCTTGAAAGCAACTTTCGGAAGCAGTTATTTTGCCTGAACCGCAGCAGCAGCAAAAGACTTCCTCTCCCGGAAGGACAGAGCGAGCGCACCTACGCTCTTAAAGATGAGCCTTTAGGATTTTTTATATAAAAAATGCTATTTTCATCCTGCTCAATGTAAATAATATAAGCAGTTATGCTGCCCGGATTTATATAGAAAAATAGCCTTAAAAATAGTCATTATTATGACAAAATATTTTTAAATGTATTTGTAATTATTAGAAGGAGAGGGCTGCAAGTCTGTAAATAATGTAGATACAGATATATCTGCTTTTTAATGCTTTATTTCATTTCCTAGATAAATATAATAAAAACATATTTTAGCCAAAAACATTTTTTGAGACCGAAAGGGCGAGTTGGGTGCCTAACACCTTCCTACCTCATAACTTAGCCCCCGAACCCCTTTTTACAAACTCTGGTTATTTTTGGTTTTTCTTTATTTCTCCTTAAAATAAAGATGACGACTCTGTTTAAACATTTCAGATCACAATAAGGCTCGCGACATCTATTTTTTTTGCAATTTTCCGTTTTCCCCTAAACAAGGGACGGTGAGAATGAAAAGGGTGATGCATTTCCTGCATCTTGTTTTCCCCTAAACAAGGAAGGATGAGATACGGGGAAGCTCAATGCACTCATAGTGATCCAAAATAAGCCTAAGGTCATGGTGAGGCTCGCAACATCCTTTTTTTGCACTTTTCTGTTTTCCCCTAACCAATGGACGATGTAATGAAAAGGGTGATGCATTTTCTGTATCTCGTTTTCCCCTAAACAAGGTAGGGTGAGATACGGAGAAGCCCAATGCACTCATAATGACCTAAGGCAATTTTTGAAAGTCCATAGTGAGGCCGGGCGTGTTCCCACGCGCTTTCGCAACATCCTTTTTTTGCACTTTTCCGTTTTCTCCTAAATAAGGGATGATGAGAATGAAAAGGGTGATGTGTTTTCTGTATCTTATTTTCACCTAAACAAGGGAGGGTGAGATACGGAAAAATCCAAAGCTCTCATAATGAACCAAAGCTCACTCGGTGACCGAGGTGTATTCAACGCGCTTTTTGACAACACCCTTTCCGCATTTTTAATTTCGTCTTCCCCTAAACAAGGGAGGATGAAATGGAAAGTGTGATGTCCTCTCCGCACGCCGCGCTCCCCTAAAAAAGGGCGCGCGAGGTGATTTCCGAGGCACCCACAGTACTAAACCAGGATATGTTAAGACACCATTCAAGAAGGGAATATATTGCAACTACTGCAATAAAGAGGGACATACCAAGGCTGAGTGTTACAAATTGCATGGGTTTCCTGTTGGTCACCCTGCATCCTCCAACAACAATTATAAGTAATCCAAGGGTAGTGGGCATAATGAAGGCCAGAAGGCTCAAAGTGGAGGCAATGCCAATTATGGACCCAAAGTGATGCAAGTCCAAAGCAAACCAATGGAGGAAAAGAATACACAGACAAAGATTGAACTTTTGAAGGCTCAACTTAGTGAAGTCATGTCAATGTTGAAAGGAAAAGAGCATCCAGAAGAACATCTTGCAGCCTTGGCTTCCAGTTCTAATATGCACTTTGCAAGTATGACTACCCTAGTTGGTTGTTATGACAAAATTGTTGCATCTGTTCATAGTATTGGTGTTACTACCTCGGTAATAGATTCTGGTGCTACAAATCATATTTGCAATTCCATTAAACTCATGCATTCTGTTGTTGAGTTGTCTTATCCTATCATTTTGTCTCTTCCTTATGGGAATCATGCCAAGGTTACTCATAAAGTTTCAGTCCAGTTAACACCTACACTCACACTTTATAATGTGCTCTATGTACCCACTTTTAGATTCAATCTTTAATCTATATCAAAGCTTCGTGTCCAACATCATTGCACTGTTGAATTTACTAAACACAAATGTATCTTCTAAGACCCATTGAGGAAGATCATAGCAACTGGTGATCTTCAAGGATAGTTGTTTCTGTTACAAGGACAATACTCAGATCACAGGGCTTCTGGACCTAATCTTGTTGGGAATGTTGCTAAAGTTCCTAGCAAGTTGCCCTCTAAACTTTGGCACATAAGATTAGGGCACTCACCATTACATACCTTGAAGAAAATCAGTCAATTGTCTCATGTTTTCAATTCCAAGACAATGGATTCCGATTGTATTACCTTTTGTTTTGTACGTCCTTTAGCTAAACAACATAAGTTGTCTTTCTTTACTAGTAATTCTCACAGTGATTCATGTTTTGATCTCATACATTGCGACCTATGGGGTCATATAAAATCTCAACTATGAATGGTTGTAGATACTTTCTTACTATTGTTGGTGATCATTTAAGATGTGTTTGGACTTTCTTACTTTCAACCAAGCTGCCAGGCCCAAATGGCCAAACTGCGATCATGTGTTGCGCAGACAATCACCTTATCACGGGCAGGGCACGTGCTTATCTTATTCAACGAGCATAAACATACACTTGGCAGAAATATGAGCATGGTTAATCCAACGAGTAAAGATATGCGTCCGGCTCTCATACGGGCATATCGAGTGGATACTTCCCCCAATATCGACTGGGGTCGTGTAGACGCTTATAGGCAGCCTGCTAAAAAATATTGATAAAGATCGTCTAGAATGTGTGGGGTTAATGCCGAGAAATCCATCCCCACGTTCCGGACATGGCCTTGATCGTGTCCGCACTTTTCGCTCGGGCAGTTAATGCCCACTCCTTGGCATTCAAGGCTGAGGCTATATAAACCTTTCTCCAACTTAAGGAAAAAGTACATTCAATTATGTAAGCCCTTACGCTCTTAAATTGCTTTTGCACTTAAGTGTTATCTAATTATCACGCCGGAGTGCCTTTGCAGGGTAAGCCCCAAGCCAGTTTACGTGTGACTGAGTTCTTTGACAGGATTGGGTCGAGAAGATTTAAAACCGAGATACTCTTAAGGCCCAATGTATCTACACATTTTGGATACATCAATTCCCTTCCTTCTTAATCTTGGCATCTTGCAACAATCTTCTTGCCCTTCACTCCCTAACAAAATAGGGGTTGTAGAAAGAAATCGCAAACAACTTCTTGATATAACTAGAGTTTTGAGATTCCAGGCAGGCCTTCCAAAACATTTTTTAGGGCTATTGTCTACTCACTACTACTTATTTAATAAACAGATTCCCTACTAGTGCCACTGACTTTCAAATTCCCTATGAACTACTCCATTACACCAACGTTGATTATTCTAATTTGAAAGCTTTTGGTTACCTGTGGTCCTGTGTTATTCTTCAATTCATAACCCTGACAAGTTAGAACCTAGAGCAATCAAATCAGTATTTCTTGGATATCCCCCAGGTCACAAAGGATATCTTCTTTATAATCTGGGCAAAAAGGTTACTTTCATTAGCAGGCATGTTATCTTTCATGAACACATTTCCCCCTTTTCTTTACCATCATCTTTCATTCCCACATGTGATCATGTACAAACTCCATTACCCTGGCCTGTTGATGATGCTCCTATTCCTACACCACCTTCTAGTGCTCATCCTCCTTCTGATCCTAATATCCCTTCTCCTTTTTTCTCTCCACCTCCTTCACCTCCATCACCTCCTGCTCCTTCCAATCCTCATAGAAAATCTGCTAGAGTTAGAACTCCTTCTATTCTATTAAAGGATTTTGTTGTTCCTGCTATTCATAAGTCTCATATTCACCCTCATTCTTCATTTATCATTCCTCAATGCATTAGATAGTCATGTAGAACCTGCATCTTATACCCAAGAAGTTAAACATCAACATTGGAAAGATGCAATGCTTAAGGAATTAACAGCCTTGGAGGCCAATCACATTTGGACAGTGGTTCCTTTACCTCCTGGCAAGAGACTTGTAGGATGCAAATGGGTCTATAAAATCAAATTTCATGCATTGATGGGAGTATTGAAAGGTATAAAGCTAGATTAGTGATAAAGGGGTATACTTAATTAGAGGGCATTGATTACCAAGAAACCTTCTCACCTGTTGCAAAGATGGTCTCTGCTAGGGCTTTTCTTGCACTGGCTGTAGGGAAGTGCATCAGTTAGATGTAAATAATGCTTTCCTCCATGGTGATCTTGATGAAGAGGTGTACATGTCCATTCCTTCAGGGTATTTTGTTCAGGGCAATTCCATAGGCATGGTCTCAAACTCCAAAAATCCCTATATGGCCTTAAACATGCATCCAGGCAATGGTTTGCCAAACTCACAAAGGCTGCTATTTTGGAGAATGGTTTTGTTCAATCCCATGCTGACTATTCCATGTTCACTCATACCCAAGCCTCTTCCTTTACAGCCATCCTTGTATATGTAGATGACATAATTGTCACAAGGAATGATGCTGCTGCTATTGCTTCCCTTAACAGTTTCTGGATGACAAGTTCAACACCAAAAAACTTAGGCCCAATTAAGTATTATTTGGGTATTGAGGTATCTAGATCCTCTAAGGGATTTCATTTAACAGGGAATGATGCTGCTGCTATTGCTTTATCTGACAATCACAAGACCTGATGTTGCTTTTGCAACTCATGTTTTTAGTCAATTTGTCCAAGTTCCAACCACAGTTCATCTCAAATCATTATTTAGGGTTCTCAGGTATATTAAAGCCTCTCCTGGCCTTGGTTTATTCTTATATTCTACCAATGATTTCAGTCACATGTTATTGCCTCATGTTGGGTGACTATTTATTGTCTTGGTGTTGTGAACGGGATGGTTTGATTACTTTGGCAAACTATTTTGGCCCGGCCTGTTTGCCTGGGTAATTGGGCTTTTGACATCCCGGATGCTAAGCGGGAGAAAATCGAGGTGCTCTTAGCCTCTCGATCGCTCCACGATGTCAATGCGACGCATCGCCGCGACATTTGTTTTCTCGGTTTCGTTGTTAAATAGTTTAGGGTTTGGTATTATATCCTTATATATAATTGTAAACCTAGAACGTGTTCAATGTTGGAATAATAAAATTTCGATAGTCTGTTGGCCCCAATCTCTCTTTCTATTCTCTTTGATTGATATAGGATTACTCTGTTCATTGTTTGCAAAGTCTTCCGCTGTGCACAACATCTTGGTTATCCAAGAAACACCTTAAATTTTCAAGCCAAATACACCCAGTTTTCTTGTTTAAAAGGTGAAGACTCACCTTAAAAACACAAACGAAAATGAATCAGATTCCACACCAGCGCACTTCGTACTCTTCGAACACGTCTATTACTCTATTTGACTCCCATTCAAATTCGATGCTTAGCCAAAGTAAAATAAATGCTCAAAAACTGTTTTTTGTAGTTAAGTAAGCCTCAAGGATGTGTTGCAGCCGTGCATAACATTACATTTACGAATGATTATCTGTTTGATTTCACTTATCTGAATGTGCTTATGACTTATGACTTATCATAAGTTGTTTTTAAAGCATTTGATTTCACTTATGGTAAGATAAATTATAAGTCATGTACAAATCACTTAAAGCACATGTAATGTCATAAGTTGTAAGCACTAAGCCTATTGTTTATTTCTACTTTTCAAAAACATGTAAATCTTCTTCTTCATTGAAATTTTATATATTTCAATATTACCCTTCTTAATAATAGTTATAATAACAAAAAGTAATATTAATAATAATTATTATTAAATTAATAATAATAATGAATAATTATATAATAATAATAATAATATAAGGAATAATAATAAATATAATAATAGTTATATTAGTAATGATCTTAATAATAATACTAGAATAAATAATAATAATATTAATAATAATATATCAAAAATAATCGTAATAATAATAAGTAATTATAAAATTAAAATTAATATTAATAAAATAATAATAATAATAATAATAAAGGTAATATTAATATTTTTAAAATCATTAATAATAATAATATAAATAAAATTAATATTATTATTAATAAAATAATGATAATAATAATAAATTTACTATTAAAATTTATAAAATAATAAAAAAGTAATAATGATAATAATAATAATAATAATAATGATAATAATAATAATTATTTAACTTACTTATCAAAAAATAATAATTATTTAAATTAGTAATAAGAATAAAAGTAATTATTAAATAATAATAATAATAATAAAATAATGTAAATAACATTTTGTAATGAGGCTGCAGCTTGTGTCTTTATAATTGAATTCAATATTTTTTCAACTTACTAATCAAACACACACACACACACTAACTTATGAAAGGTATCAGCACTTTCAAAAAGTTAAATCAAACAACATTAGTTATTAGTTATTGGTCATAAGTCATAAATAATAAGTTATCGGTCATAAATAACAAGTTATTAGCACATATCAATAAGCAAAATCAAACAGGCTTTGTATGCTCTAGCAGAAGCCACCAATTCATATCAAATCCAAATGTAAGATTGATCATTGATCGCTAATCTGCTTGTAAATCCTACCAGAAACCAAGGCCCTTTGCATATTCGATTCAGTGCCATAATAGCCCAATGAATGATTATTTTGTTGATTACTCAATACTTTAACTAGATTTTGTACCTGTACCTATGACACGGTATAAATAATTAATATAAGAAGTGAGTATGATGCGAATAAATTGATATATGTTTGAGGTTTTGTAGGGGTCGAATTAATGTACACTACACAAAGTAAAAACGACATTCCAAAAACTAAAGAAAAAACATTTTATTGGTTGTAAAATTTTGTAACTCATCCAAAAAGAGTATAGCTAAGTATCTAAAAGCATTCTCTTTCACACACACCAATCCAACACCTATTAATTGAAATAAACTTAAAAATGAAAATCTCGTATAAAAACTTACAATAAATTGAATGAGATAAAGTGAACCGACAAAAAAAACTATTTTAAATCGAAATCACAAAGATTTCAGACCAATAAGGGAAAGTTAGCACAATTTTGTTAAAAAGAAAGAAATTAAAAATACAAATATTTACAATTACAAAAATTAATTGCAAAACTAATGAGCAATTTTTTTTTTGAAAAAACTAAATCTTGGCCGAACAAAAATTAAATTGAGATTTCAGTTGATTACGATAACGATCAATTAAGAAACTAAAAACTAAATATTTGTAAAACAGTAGTTAACTTTTTAGAAGATTTAATTATGTACAGTAGTTATGCTTGATAAAAATGAATCCCGACCAGTAGAGCAAAATTATAATATATATTATGAATAATTTTGTGTTTGTCCCTTTGCCGACATCCGAATGATTGTGTTTAAATATTTACTTGTTAGTGTGTCTATGTAACGGTGTAATTGTTTATTCGTTGACATCATGTTTTTCGGTATTGTACAGTTGACAAGTGTATAACACCCTAAAGAATATAACTTTTAAACCTATATCTGAGAATAAAAAATGAATTAAAATAAAAACAATTGATTCGATCTCAAACCAAGGCTCTTAATATATTTTTGAGAGATGCTACTTCTACTACAATTATTGCTTATCCACAATAAACTTAATTATTATACATTAAATAAGTATATGTTTGGACTATACTACCCCTTAAGTATTTGTGAATTTTAAGTTGACTAATCAAGTTATTTTCCTAATTATCTTTAACATTATTTTTTGTTCAAACATGAGAAAGCAACATTATTATTCTATTTTTAATTTTACATTTTAATTCTAAAAAATGCTTATTCTATTTTTTATGTAATAAATATGTTTAGTCAATTTTTTTAAATCACTCTCGTCTCATATTCCATTACCATAAAAATAATATAATTAATGCATTTTCTACCAAAATTTTAGAAAATATTGAATTTCTTATTATCAAAACTAAAATAGTTTAACTTAGTTTAAAAAATATAATTTAAAAAATATCAATTCAATAAAAATAATATGATAGATAATAAACTGAATATTGATTTCAATCAACTCAAGAATTAAAATTCTGAAGCAATCTTAAAGGTAGGCAAAGAATTTAAAATTTTACGATACTAGGCCATACTACGATTTTACTATTGGATCAAATTTTATTATTACATTATTTAAATTTCACTTTTAGTTTTTTTTTTCCATAAACTAAGAACACATATTTATTCAAAGTTTGGAAGAAAAAAATGTCAATCCGATTTTTTTATTATACAATATAACTTTAGTCATAAGATTAATTAAGAAAGCTATTAAATAAAGTTAAAATAATATTAGCATATTTATGTTTTTCATTGATGTTTGAACATAAAAATAATGTTAAAAGACAATTAGAAAAGTAACTTGATTAGTAAACTTAAAATGAGCAAGTATTTAATGGATAGTTTTGTCTAAACATTATTTATTTAATACAATAATTAAAAATGTAGTGGATAAGCAATAATTTTAGTGGAAATAACCTCTGCCTATCTTTTTTTAATATACTATACTAGTACTCTTACCCGTGCCGATGGTACGGCGGCAGTTTGTGAATTTATCAATAAATAAAACAGATAATGTGGAAATTAATTAATATTTACTTATAATTTATCTAAGTTAATTATGAAAATAGTTAAAAAGAAAAAAAAACAAATATTTCAAATTACAAAACTAACGATTTTTTTTTAAAATTTATTTGTAAACGAAATTACGGGCCAGAAAAAAATTAAATTGATTAAGTTAATTACGATAACAGTTAAAAAGAAAAAAATAAATTTTAAATTGCAAAACTTACGATTTTTTTTGCATAAAATTGATTAATTAATTAAAATATCGAAAAGAAAAGGGATGTTGGTTTGGTGGAGGAAGGATTAGCGGCCACCAATCGTGAATAGTAGGGGGAGTTGGAAAGAGAGAGGGGGGGTAGTTGCTCAATCGCCGTTCACACATGTGAACTCGGGGAGTGATAATGACCGTAGGATATCAGTAAAGGAATCAATCTCAGTCCCTAAATAACTTTAGTCAATTGCACATGTGCGACTATGAGCTATATTGTATTATAGATTTTCAAGTCCGTGCCTACGACACAGTGCGAGTATATCTTATTTCATCAATTGAAATGACAGTGCCTAAATAGAAAGCACGATTTAAAAAAAATGTTAGAGTTGGGGGTACATTGTTTCAAGTGATAGTTGTGATGTTGATGTTTTATAAGGGGTGATTGTTCAGAAGATTAATCGCAGGATGTGACTAATTTGTAATATAAAGATAAAACATAGGGAGAAGAAAAATGGATAACTACTCATAATATTAATTGTAGGGGGGGTGACTTGTAATAGAGAAATAAAAAATAAGGAGTTAAAAATGGATAACTACTCACATATGTGAATGTGAGGGTGAATCTCAACCGTTAAATTTTTTAAAGATAATTTTATCTCAATCTTTGAATAGTTCAAGTCAAGTACTTAGTTTTTTTTTTTAATAATATATATATGTATGGTTAAGACCCTAATTATTAAGTTCGCCTATGGCCTCCAAAATTTATTAAGCGCCGTAAAGTACATGGAACCCAAGGGGTCGGAGAAATGGCAAGGACATTCAATGACCTTGAGATCCTTGGTTCCAATCTCATACCAACAAGTGGTCGCACTCGTTTGATGAGGGTTTTGAAAACACAGTTTTTCAATAAGACAACAATTTCTTCAAACACAAATTTTTTCCATTAAACACATTTAGAACACTATTTAAAAACGTTATTTTCATAAATATGGTAGTTGTAAATATAAAATAGGCAAAACCCTTCATTTGGCCACCCAACTTTTTCAAAACTTGCAATGCGGCCACCGAAAGTTTAAAACTTGCAATAAGACCACTATACATTAGTTGGGATGCAAGCGAGCCCATTTTTTGGACGACCGTTAAATTTGGCTGTTAAATTATGTCATTTCCTATTTTACCCTTCTAAATACAATTTTTGTTTGATATTAGAAATTTAAGGGGTTTAACTGGAAAAAAAAATTTACATTTGCTATTTGTATAAAGAGAAGGGTTCAAATTATAATTAAAAAGAACATTAAACATAACTTGATTTTTCATAGGTTACAGCCGCCGCCCCCACCCCACCATCTTAATCCCTTGCTTGGGGTTGTTCATAGACTACCAAGGATTCTTGAATCTTCGGGATAATATTCCCAAATTCCCCTGGAGCTTCGATCTTCACAATTTTCTTGGATTCAACTAACCCTTGGCTCCCACCGCAATCGATTTCTATGATAGCTTCTTCATCATCAGTTGCAAACCTACACACTCAATTGAGTCAACATGTTAGCCAAGCTTCGAACCATGATCAACAATGTCGACAGCGAGAACTCTACCTGGAACGAAATGTTCCTCTTTCGGGTTTCCCGTTGTTCATCACTGCGAAACTTAAGGCGTCACCATTGAGATCTCGCCATCGGCTACATCGAGGATGGAACTCCCAAGACTTGAAACGGAACTCCTGCGTTCTCGGTTAATATTCGCCGCCCGTCCTGCAGCTTTAAGCTGCGTTCTCAATTTGGCGCGACGGTGTACAATTGCTCTGGTACTTACGGGATCGTCATATCCTTGGTTCGTCTTCCGCCCTCACGGTTGGACGGAACTTCGCCGCCATCTGGTTCGTCTTCCATCTTCATTTTAGGTTTATTTAAGTTCAATGGATCTTTGTACGGATCTGTTGGTTGAGGATTGTGGTTAATTAATTGGGTTAGGATTACGGTTATAGATGCATCAGACATGGTGATCGATGATTATTGAAGCTCTCTCTGTGTTCTTGTGCAAATCAGATTGGAAATGTTGATGGATCTGGGTTTTGCAAGCTCTCTCTCACCCTTAATTATTAGTATTTCGATTCTGCCAGTTAAAGATTATGAACGCTTATGATTGAATATTGATGGATCCGGGTTTTGAAAGAGATTCGGATCTAGATTTTGATCTTCAAGGATGTTGATGTTGATGATGACGAGCTTGCCGCCGTCTACATCTAGAACTGATGTTTGGTTTTATTTTTATTGCACTTTGACCCCTTCAACAGCCAACTCTATTTAGAAGGGTAAAATAGGAAATGACATAATTTAACGGCCAAATTTAACGGCCGTCCAAAAAATGGGCTCGCTTGCATCCCAACTAATGTATAGTGGTCTTATTGCAAGTTTTAAACTTTCGGTGGCCGCATTGCAAGTTTTGGAAAAGTTGGGTGGCCAAATGGAGGGTTTTGCCTATAAAATATTTTTTAAATGTTTCAAATTGAAGCATTTTATTGGAGCCTTTTAAAATATTGGATCGAAACACTTTAAAAACAAAAAACGCTCCATTTTTGGTCGGTGTTTTGTTCACACTCCACCAAACAAAAGTACTAAGGGCATCCACAATGGGCAATTCTTAGACAATTCCCAAATTGTTTAAGAATTGTTCACCATTGTGGACAATTCTCATTTGGGAATTCCTCCCAAAAATTCCTAATTAATAATCAACAGCAAGAGAGAGAGAGAGCCGGGAGGAGCAAGTGAGCGCCACGGCCAGTGAGCGGGCGGGCGGGCGAGGGCGCAGGCGGGCGTGAAGGCTGCCGTGGGCAGTGTCGGCCAGTGAGATTTTGAATTTTTTTGATTTTTTTAAAAAGTTGAATTTTTCAACCATTTGAAAATGTCTTTTACCTTTTTTTTGAAAATGTAATGTTTTTTATTTAATTTTAATTATGTAATATTTTTATGTAATTTTAATTATGCAATGTTTGTAGTTAATTTTAATTATTCACGTTTTTATATAATTTTAATTATTAACATTTTTATGCAATATATTAATACTCCCTCCGCTTTGGGAAAAAATTATATTATTCAATTTAGATATTTTTAAAAAAATTTGCAAAAAATTATATTGCATATTTGAATATGCAATATATTAATAAAAATTATAAACAAATTAATTTATTTTAAAAACAATATAGGTATTAATTAATTTATTTGCAAAGTATAAAAATAAAAAAATAATGTAATTTTCTTAAAAAGTTTGATGATCAAACGGAGACTTTTTGCCCGGAACGGATGGATTAACAATTTAAATTGTCTGCTGATGGCTTTTTATTGAAATTTCAAAAATTATAAACGAAATAATTAATTTATATTGCATATTTGAATATTCAATATATTAATAAAAATTATAAACAAAATAATTTATTTATATTGCATATACGTATTAATTAATTTATTTGCAAAGTATAAAAATAAAAAATGGTGTAAATAAAGTGAATGATGTAGTGGTAAATGTAGAATTGTTGAAGAATCAAAACCATTGTAGAAGAAAATTTTAAGAGAGAGAAATTATGAAAATGTATAGTTGACAGTGGGACCCAGCTAAGAATTTGTGGGGGAATGTAAAGCATTGTGGATGCCCTAAGAGCATCCTCATTGCTAAATTTTACATCAACTTTTTATACAACTTCTTAATTGGGTCCCACTGCCACCTATACATTTTTATCTTCTTACTCATTAAAAATATATCTCCCATTATATAATATTCTTACACATCTTCTTACACAAAAAACATTAAATTTAACACCATATCATATATTAAATACAAACCCCCCCCCCACAAAAAATAATAATATCAATGGTCAGCCCCTCCCCCACATCTCCATTTGGACCATTTCCCAATACCAACTTCTTAATTAGAAAGTAAATAAAATGTCTCTTTCCTAATGGCTCCTAGTTGGAGTCTAGTGGCCACTCAATACATTACTCAAGAAATAAGAAGTTGATAAAAGAATTCATTGGGGATGCTTTAAGATGTAGAATATTTCCAAGAAGATATAATTTCAATGATGAAATCCCCAAAAGAGGCACTAGATTAGACAAAAAAAAAAAAAAAAAACAATTAATTCAGGGAAATTGGCCATATTAAAGAAACCCATGTATTAAGTGTGTGTGCAGAGTGTGCAGTAAACCTAGTAGTAGAAACATACCTCAATAAGCTCAGGGGTACCATACTGTTGAATAAGGCCAGCAAGCTTAGCACTGTCACAGTGGTAAGGCACATTCCCAAAATAAAGCTTAGTGCTTATTACACTGCTACTTCCATTTCCTTTTCCTCCACTTGACACTTGCTCATTTTCTTCCTTCACCTCGGCCTTCTCCTCCGCCGTTGAAGCAGCCTCTTCCTGCGCTACAGAGGCCGATATTCTCTGCATCCGCGGCCACTTATTTGACGCATGACCGATAATCGGCATTAATTCAGTTCCAAGCGAGAAAGATACGGATGCAACATGTGCTGGAGTGATAATTAGGAAATGATCGGAAAAACAAGGGATGAGAGTTTTAGAGCGGGTGCGATTCAGGGATTGAATTGATGTGGAGAAAGCAGAACCCACAGCCGCGGCAGCCATGTTTGAACGTAATTGGATTTTCTTGGTAGTGGCGGCGGTGGTGGTGGTGGCGTGGTGCTAGTGCCTAGTGGATTGGGGTGGGAGTTAGTGACCGATGAGATGAAGAGAGAGCGAGTGAGAGGTATTATGGAAGGGGTGAAGCTGAGGTGGAATTATGTCGTCCAGTGAGTTTGGAAGAGATATGTTAGTGTAACTTATTTTTGTATCAACAAAGCCAAACAACAGTTTGGAAAAAAGAACCCAAACACTAAATCATCTTCTATATCAATAAAATAATTCATTTGATACTTATTTGATTCAAAATCAAAAAAACATATACATATGACACAAAATCCAATAATTTTATATATCTCGCCATATTTAAAAATGACTAAAATCTTTTAAAAACCATATAAATTTTTTCTTATATCAAAATAAAACAAACCAAGTCTCTATTTATATGTAAAAATATAAACTTTAATTTAAAAAAATAATTTTGAAAAATTAATTTATTTGACCGAAAATTGGCAAAAAAAAAAACAATGGTAAAAAAGTATTTTTGAAAATGCCAACATGAATGGAGGCCTTTGGCTTTTCTCTGTTTTTTTTTTTTGAGTGTTTTGTTATTAAACTATTGTGTTTTGGGTTGTAAAAGCACAAAAGACTGTAGTTTTGTACTTCACCGGTTGGTTTGATTTTTTTTTTTGATTTATAGACAAATCAAACTAAATTAAATAAAATTAGATTAGATTTTATTTAAGAGTGCTAAATTCTAATAAGACTTAATTTTGTGGCATCTTATGTGTTATATTGTTAACATAACTTTTTAACTTATAGTGGAAGTAAAATGCCAAATCGATACACATTGGAAACCATATATCATACACAAATTTGAGTCTTCGTTGAATTGGCCTAAGATTACACTTTATTTAAATATAAGATTCAGTTTGATTTAATGTTTGATCCTCAGTGTTCCTGCTCTAAGGGGCCCGTAACTGGATTTAAATGAAGTTGCTTTTCAGTGTTAAATGAAATTTACTAATTTATTTTAGTACTGTATCCCCTTCATCTTTCCATTTCCAAACTTACTCCTTCTCTCGCTCCAAGACTATGGTCAAAATACTATTCCACAACAGCACTACCCAATTTGAAGTCTTTGAACTCAAATAAATATATCGAGCTGCATGAAAACTGGCTTTGTCCAAGAAGCCCAATACCTGTTCGACAAAATGCCTCAAAGAAACGCTGTCGCATGGAATGCTATGATTCGTGGCTACTTCCAAAATGGGTACTTCGGAAAGGCAGTGCAGCTATACGATGAAATGCCATATCGTGATATTTTCTCTTATAATACGATGATTGCCGGGTTGATTGAATTTAGTGACATTAATGGGGGCGAAAAAAGGTGTTTGAGGTTATGCCTTGTAGAGATGCCGTGACATGGAGTTCGATGATTGGTGGGTATATTTGTAATGTGTTTACGGATGAAGTGCTTCAGATGTATACCTGTGAAAGGATGTGATTTCTTGGAATTTGGTTATTGCTGGTTTGGTGAAAATGCAAGAGTTGGATTTGGCTGTGGTGTTGTTTGGAGAAATGAGCGTTCGAGATGCTGCGTCATGGACTATTATGATGTCAGGGTTTGTCAGTGCTGGGAGAATTGTTGAAGCGGGGGAGTGTTTTGATGATATGGCCGTTAGAGTTGTTCAAGCATGGAATACCATTATAGCTGGTTATATTAGTAATAGATGTGTAGAGATCGCCGAGGGTTTGTTCAATAAAATGGCTGAAAGAGATTGGAATACTTGGAAAGAAATGATAAGTTGGCTGGTAAATGGTCGACTTATAAATGACACTGTGATGATTTTCAGTGAAATACCGCACAAAGACCAAAGAATTATGTATTCGATCTTGTTAATCTCATGTGGTTATTGAGAAAACTCCATTTCAAGATGTTGTGTCACAGACAAATTTAATTATGGGTTATTTTGAAATAGGTGAGGTTGGGGATGCTATAAAACATTTTTAAGTTGTTGCCTACTCGTGATACGACTATGTGGAATGCTATGATATTTGGACTTGGAGAACATGACCACAATATCATTTCTTTCTTGGAATTCTATATTCTGTGGGTTAGTTTTTCAGGGACTTGGTCAGAAAGCCTTAGAGATGTTTAGGCAAATGAGATCGACGGATATAAAGCCCAATCAGATAACTTTTGTCGGTGTACTGTCTGCCTGTAGCCATGCAGGATTGGTAGAAGAAGGAAAATACTACTCCCATCCATTTCATCCAGCCAACTAGCGAGCATTATACTTGTATTGTTGATCTACTTGGTAGATTTGGACTTCTAGATGAAGCAATAAGTATTTTGGATCAAATGCGAGCAGATGGAATCGAAGTTCCGGCAAGTGTTTGGGGAGCAATGCTTGGAGCATGTAGAATGCACAAAAAAATTTGAGGTGGGTAAAATTGCTGCGGAGATGATTATGGAATCAGAGCCATGAAATTCTGGTTTGTATATGATTTTGGACAAAATGTATCTTAAGTTGTGGAAGAAGAGAATAAGCTGAGAAGGTTTGCGTTCGAATGAGAGAGAAGGGAGTCAAGAAGCAACCGGGGTGTAGTTGGATTGAGGTGAACAACAGTGGGCATGTGTTTATTGCAGGAGAGAATTCACACCCTGAGTTCAAGGTCATTTGTTGTTCTTTAGACTTGATATATATGTAGATGGAGACTACGACCTTTAAACCAAATACTGCTCTTTTTTGAATGTACAATTGAGTCAAACATGAATTCTGGCTTGAGACCTGCCGGAAAGGGAAAAAACTCAGTTGATTGTTAGTAAACTGAGAAGCTAAATGTCTGAGAATCCATTTGTTATTATTTTGGTTGTTGTTGGACTGGGTGAGAAATGGGAGAAAAGGAGCCTAACTAATCAGTAATCAACTCTGCAACTTTAAAAGGGGGAGAATACTGGAAGCCTCAAAATGGTGGCTTTCACAACATCATCATTCATCAACTCTTTGTTGATTCCATCTTGCCACTTTCATGCGCAGCAGTGGCTTCTCGGCTGGCAACAAAGGTATATACTTTTATTGCTAAGGTTTTGAAAGATGACCATTGCTTGATTTTTAGTATCAATGATTCATTGCTAAGTAGTCAATCGAATCTAAACTATTTTTGTAAATACATATTTGACAAGTGTGACATTTTTGGAAACTAAATCTTTAATTAGATTTTGTTTTCCTTGGTCCTTAAGTTTTGTCATTTTTGGAAACAAAATATTCCTAAAGATTTGTTGATTTCTTGAACCTAAATCTTAGTGTTGTTTTTGGAAACAAAATCTTGGTGAAATTACTTCATGAATCCGTGCCTTAGAATCCTTGTTTATATGGTAATAAAATCTAGAAATAAGGTAAGTAGATTTTATTCCTTTCTATTAATCCTTGTCCTTGGTGGAGTTGGATTCCTTTATGTGTGTAGGAGATCTTGACATTATATAAAGCGGAGCTTGGACATTATATAAAGACTTGTATCTATTAACTCGCTATATGGATTGATCAAAAGGTTTATCAAAGGTCTATTAATGGTCGATCAAAGATCGAGTTAATAGACGCTTGATCGACTTTATTATCTAAATAGTATTTTTATCAGTTCAAATTGTTTGAAATTTTAAGTTTAAAAAGAGTTCGAAAGATCGTTGCATGCCTTTGCTTCGGCTCGAGCCTTGACTTTGATCTGAGCCCTCCCTATACTTTTATTACTCCCAGTTCTCCCAGTCCTACTCATTAAGTTTGACTAATTTTAGAATGCTAGCTTGGTTTATGGAATTAATAATTATCCAAAGAATTATACCTCCTCACCGCGGCCGATATAAGCAAGGTATCTCCTAAAATATTGTTACAACCGATTAAAAGGTATTCTGAATTCCCTCTGCATATACACGTAGACATAAATGAATGTCAGATTTGAAATTTTGAATTAAAGGAAAACAAAAAAAAAAAAAACTTAAATGGCTTAATATTTTTAGATTAGACAAAACTATATAGAAAAAGAAAAAGAACAGTGGTAAGAAACAACTAAGGCTTTTCCATACTATGTAAATTTAAATATAAATCATAAAAAACTACATCAAACATTATTAAATAATTGACTATCTCATGGACCAAATTAAATTTCTGCTTGACATGTGCTCGTTATATCGAAAATACTTGACTTTTTCTTCTTATTCTCATTTTTCGTCGGTGCAAATAATATTTTTGTGCATGAGAAGCGACTTGTTCGATGACTTTGACTTAACAAATCTCTCGATATTAGTTTCCAAGATCCTTTGCCATGCACCATTAATCCATCTAGAAAACTCCTACGAATCCATAAAGAAAAAAAAAAATTGTATCAAATTAATTCAATAAATGAACAAACGAACACGATTTTTCTACGAATATGATGATACCTGTGCTCTTTTTCGGTCCACCTTGGGCTTTTGTTGTAGGGCTTGCCTTCAAGTTTTTCATCTTCGTTTGAGCTTTGAACCGCCTGATTCACTTCCATGTTCGAAGAATCGATCAATTCGATACGTCTTTGCTCTCACATCGCTCACGAGATCATTATTAGGTTCTGCATTATTTTCCCATTGGAACAAATCACTCTCGCAAAACAAATCACTCTCGCAAAACGCTTGGCCATAATTATACCAATCAGACATTATGAAACCCTAATCGTTAGTCACGAAGAAAAGCTAGAAATAAACCAATAACAAAGAACACAAAACCAAACCAAAGAGAAACCGTCATGCGAGCCAAAATCCTTTTTTTATAACTTTATAAAAAGACTAGAAAGACTGCCTTTTTTGATATTTAGATAAGAGCATTCACTCCTTCCATAATATTAGATTATTAATAATTTAATATTATGTTACCATATATTATTAATATGATTAAGAGATTGTTTTTGGACAAGATGACAAATTCTTTCCGTATTGACCCATTTAGTTATACCACATTCAGAGAATTATGTAAATTTGAAAATTGAAATATTA
>CM028379.1:165187917-165265093 GCA_013146195.2 Codonopsis lanceolata
AATGATTATCTGTTTGATTTCACTTATCTCGAATGTGCTTATGACTTATGACTTATCATAAGTTGTTTTTAAAACATTTGATTTCACTTATGGTAAGATAAATTATAAGTCATGTACAAACCACTTAAAGCACGTGTAATCATAAGTTGTAAGCACTAAGCCTATTGCTTATTTCTATTTTTCAAAAACATGTAAATCTTCTTCTTCATTGAAATTTTATATATTCCAATATTACCATTATAATAATAATTATAATAACAAATAATAATAATAATAATAATAATTATTATTATTAAATTAATAATAATAATGAATAATTATATAATAATAATAATATATGAATAATAATAAATATAATAATAGTTAATATTAGTAATAATCTTAATAATAATAATAGAATAAATAATAATAATATTAATAATAATATATCAAAAATAATAATAATAATAATAAGTAATTATAAAATTAATATTAATATTAATAAAATAATAATAATAATAATAATAATAATAAAGGTAATATTAATATTTTTAAAATCATTAATAATAATAATAATATAAATAAAATTAATATTATTATTAATAAAATAATGATAATAATAATAATACATTTACTATTAAAATTTATAAAATAATAAAAAGTAATAATGATAATAAAAAATAATGATAATAATAATAATTATTTAACTTACTTATCAAAAAATAATTATTATTTAAATTAGTAATAAGAATAAAAGTAATTATATTAAAATAATAATAATAATAAAATAATGTAAATAAGATTTTGTAATGAGGCTGCTTGTGTCTTTATATTTGAATTCAATATTTTTTCAACTTACTAATCAAACACACACACACACACACACTAACTTATGAAAGGTATTAGCACTTTCAAAAGTTAAATCAAACAACATTAGTTATTAGTTATCGGTCATAAGTCATAAATAATAAGTTATTCAATATAAATAATAAGTTATTACATATCAATAAAGCGAAATCAAATAGACTTTACATGCTCTAGCAGAAGCCACCAATTCATATCAAATCCAAATGTAAGATTGATCATTGATCGCTAATCTGCTTGTAAATCCTACCAGAAACCAAGGCCCTTTGCATATTCGATTCAGTGCCATAATAGCCCAATGAATGATTATTTTGTTGATTACTCAATACTTTAACTAGATTTTGTACCCGTACCTATGACACGGTATAAATAATTAATATAAGAAGTGAGTATGATGTGAATAAATTGATATATGTTTGAGATTTTGTAGGGGTCGAATTAATGTAAACTACACAAAGTAAAAACGACATTCCAAAAACTAAAGAAAAACATTTTATTGGTTGTAAAATTTTGTAACTCATCCAAAAGAGTATAGTTAAGTATCTAAAAGCATTCTCTTTCACACACACCAATCCAACACCTATTAATTGAAATAAACTTAAAAATGAAAATCTCGTATAAAAACATACAATAAATTGAATGAGATAAAGTGAACCGACAAAAAAAAAAACTATTTTAAATCGAAATCACAAAGATTTCGCACCAATAAGGAAAGTTAGCACAATTTTTTAAAAAGAAAGAAATTAAAAATACAAATATTTAAAATTACAAAAATTAAAAATTAATTACAAAACTAATGAGCAATTTTTTTTTTAAAACTAAATCTTGGCCGAACAAAAATTAAATTGAGATTTCAGTTGATTACGATAACGATCAATTAAGAAACTAAAAACTAAATATTTGTAAAACAGTAGTTAACTTTTTCGAGAAGATTTAATTATGTACAGTAGTTATGCTTGATAAAAATGAATCCCGACCAGTAGAGCAAAATTATAATATATATTATGAATAATTTTGTGTTTGTCCCTTTGCCGACATCCGGATGATTGTGTTTAAATATTTACTTGTTAGTGTGTCTATGTAACGGTGTAATTGTTTATTCGTTGACATCATGTTTTTCGGTATTGTACAGTTGACAAGTGTATAACACCCTAAAGAATATAACTTTTAAACCTATATATGATAATAAAAAATGAATTAAAATAAAAACAATTGATTCGATCTCAAACCAAGGCTCTTAATATATTTTTGAGAGAGGCTACTTCTACTACAATTATTGCTTATCCACTATATACTTAATTATTATACATTAAACAAGTATATGTTTGGACTATACTACCCCTTAAGTATTTTTGAATTTTAAGTTGACTAATCAAGTTATTTTCCTAATTATCTCTAACATTATTTTTTGTTCAAACATGAGAAAACAACATTATTATTCTATTTTTAATTTTACATTTTAATTCTAAAAAATGCTTATTCTCTTTTTTTTATGTAATAAATATGTTTAGTCAATTTTTTTAAATCACTCTCGTCTCATATTCCATTACCACAAAAATAATATGATTAATGCATTTTCTACCAAAATTTTAGAAAATATTGAATTTCTTATTATCAAAACTAAAATAGTTTAACTTAGTTTAAAAAATATAATTTAAAAAGATCAATTCAATAAAAAATAATATGATAGGTAATAAACTGAATATTGGTTTCAATCAACTCAAGAATTAAAATTCTGAAGCAATCTTAAAGGTAGACAAAGAATTTAAAATTTTACGATACTAGGTCATACTACGATTTTACTATTGGATCAAATTTTTACTATTACATTATTTAAATTTCACTTTTAGTTTTTTTTCCATAAACTAAGAACACATATTTATTCAAAGTTTGGTAGAAAAAAATGTCAATCCGATATTTTTATTATACAATATAACTTTAGTCATAAGATTAATTAAGAAAGCTATTAAATAAAGTTAAAATAATATTAGCATATTTATGTTTTTCATTGATGTTTGAACACAAAAATAATGTTAAAAGACAATTAGAAAAGTAACTTGATTAGTAAACTTAAAATGAGCAAGTATTTAATGGATAGTTTTTTTCCATAAACTAAGAACACATATTTATTCAAAGTTTGGTAGAAAAAAATGTCAATCCGATTTTTTAATTATACAATATAACTTTAGTCATAAGATTAATTAAGAAAGCTATTAAATAAAGTTAAAATAATATTAGCATATTTATGTTTTTCATTGATGTTTGAACACAAAAATAATGTTAAAAGACAATTAGAAAAGTAACTTGATTAGTAAACTTAAAATGAGCAAGTATTTAATGGATAGTTTTGTCTAAACATTATTTATTTAATACAATAATTAAAAATGTAGTGGATAAGCAATAATTTTAGTGGAAATAACATCTGCCTATCTTTTTTTTATATACTATACTAGTACTCTTACCGTGCCGATGGTACGGCGGCAGTTTGTGAATTTATCAATAAATAAAACAGATAATGTGGAAATTAATTAATATTTACTTATAATTTGTCTAAGTTAATTATGAAAACAGTTAAAAAAAACAAATATTTCAAATTACAAAACTTACGATTTTTTTTAAAATTTATTTGTAAACGAAATTACGGGCCGGAAAAAAATTAAATTGATTAAGTTAATTACAATAACAGTTAAAAAGAAAAAATAAAATTCAAATTACAAAACTTACGATTTTTTTTTGCATAAAATTGATTAATTAATTAAAATATCGAAAAGAAAAGAGATGTTGGTTTGGTGGAGGAAGGATTAGCGGCCACCAACCGTGAATAGTAGGGGGAGTTGGAGAGAGAGAGGGGGGGTAGTTGCTCAATCGCCGTTCACACATGTGAACTCGGGGAGTGATAATGACCGTAGGATCTCAGTAAATGAATCAATCTCAGCCCCTAAATAACTTTAGTCAATTGCACATGTGCGACTATGAGCTATATTGTATTATAGATTTTCAAGTCCGTGCCTCACGACAGATGAGTATATCTTATTTCATCAATTGAAATGACAAGGCTAAATATAAAGCACGATTTAAAAAAATGTTAGAGTTGAGAGGTACATTGTTTCAAGTGATAGTTGTGATGTTGAAGTGTTATAAGGGGTGATTGTTCAGAAGATTAATCGCAGGATGTGACTAATTTGTAATATAAAGATAAAACATAGGGAGAAGAAAAATGGGTAACTACTCATAATATTAACATAGGTACTTAATACAACACCTATAAAATGCTTAATACAACACTTTTTGAAATAAGTTTACCAATTTGCCCTTTGTTCAATTTCAAAATTAAATTGAAAATTATAATTAAATGGAAAAGAAAAAAAAATTGGTGGTGGAGGTGGGTGGGTGGTGGTGGAGGTGGGCGGGAGGTGGTGGAGGTGGGCGGGAGTTGGTTTTTGATTAAATGAAGAAAAAAAACTAATTTTTTTTTATGGAGATGGTGGGAGGTTGGGCGGAGGTTGGGCGGAGGTTGGGCGGAAGGTGAGGCGGGAGGTGGTGGAGGCTGGCGGGCTCGGGAGGGGCGGTGGTTTGGGTAGGGAGGGATGGGGGAGGCCCGGTCTGGGAGGGAAAGGGAGGGAGGGGCCGGGCGGTGTGGGGGGGGAGGGATGGGCTTGGGCCAGTGGGGAAGGGGGGGGGGGGCCGGGGGCCGGGTGGGGTGGGAGATCGGGCTTGGCCCACAGGAGCGGGAAGGCTGGGGAGGGGGCCGGGGCGGCGTGGGGGGGTTGGGCTTGGGAGGCGGGGGGAGAGGCAGGCCGAGGCCGGGCGGGAAGGAGGCGGGCGGTGGGGGCCGGGGTGGGGTGGTCCGGTGGGCGGTGGGGGTGGTCCGGTAGGCGGTGTTGGTTCGGTGTTCAATTTTTTATTTTTTTTAATTTATTAAGGGTAATATAGTATTTTTACAATAAAAAGTGCTGTATTAAGCATTTTATAGGTGCTGTATTAAGTATACCCCGGGATATTGTAGGGGGGTGACTTGTAATAGAGAAATAAAAAATAAGGAGTTAAAAATAGATAACTACTCACATATGTGAATGTAAGGGTGAATCTCAACTGTTAAATTTTTTAAAGATAATTTTATCTCAATCTTTGAATAGTTCTAGTCAAGTACCTAGTTTTTTTTTTATAATATAGATGTATGGTTAAGACCCTAATTATTAAGTTCGCCTATGGCCTCCAAAATTTATTAAGCGCCGTAAAGTACATGGAACCCAAGGGATCGGAGAAATGGCAAGGGCATTCAATGACCTTGAGATCCTTGGTTCCAATCTCATACCAACAAGTGGTCGCACTCGTTTGATGGGGGTTTTGAAAACACAATTTTTCAATAAGATGACAATTTCTTCAAACACAATTTTTTTCCATTAAACGCATTTAGAACACTATTAAATTTTTTATTCATAAATATGGTAGTTGTAAATATAAAATATTTTTAAAATGTTTCAAATTGAAGCATTTTATTGGAGCATTTTAAAATATTGCATTGAAACACTTTAAAAACAAAAAACGCTCCATTTTTGGTCGGTGTTTTGTTCACACTCCACCAAACAAAAGTACTAAGAGCATCCTCATTGTTAAATTTTACTCCCTCCGTCCCTAAATTATCGTCTCACTTTCCTTTTTCGTCCGTCCCAAAATAATTGTCCACTTTGAAACTTACCTTTTAGAACATCACTTTTACCACTTTACCCTTACTTTTTCAATCTACTTTAATTATGGGAACATATGTATGGACATTAATGGAAACTACACATTAAACCAATATAAATAATCGGTCAAATAGATTTTCTTAAACGATTGTCTTGGGTCAAACTGGACAATAAATTAGGGACGGAGGGAGTACATCAACTTCTTATACAACTTCTTAACTGGGTCCTACTGCCACCTATACATTTTTATCTTCTTATTCACTTAAGAATATTTGGACCATTTCCCCATACCAACTTCCTAATTAGGAAGTAAATAAAATGTCTCTTTCTTAATGGCTCCTAGTTGGAGTCTAGTGGCCACTCAATACATTACTCAAGAAATAAGAAGAAGTTGATAAAACAATTCATTGGGGATGCTTTAAGATGTAGAATATTTCCAAGAAGATATAATTTCAATGATGAAATCCCCAAAAGAGGCACTAGATTAGACAACAACAAAAAAACAATTAATTCAGGGAAATTGGCCATATTAAAGAAACCCATGTATTAAGTGTGTGTGCAGAGTGTGCAGTAAACCTAGTAGTAGAAACATACCTCAATAAGCTCAGGGGTACCATACTGTTGAATAAGGCCAGCAAGCTTAGCACTGTCACAGTGGTAAGGCACATTCCCAAAATAAAGCTTAGTGCTTATTACACTGCTACTTCCATTTCCTTCTCCTCCACTTGACACTTGCTCATTTTCTTCCTTCACCTCGGCCTTCTCCTCCGCCGTTGAAGCAGCCTCTTCCTGCGCTACAGAGGCCGATATTCTCTGCATCCGCGGCCACTTATTTGACGCATGACCGATAATCGGCATTAATTCAGTTCCAAGCGAGAAAGATACGGATGCAACATGTGCTGGAGTGATAATTAGGAAATGATCGGAAAAACAAGGGATGAGAGTTTTAGAGCGGGTGCGATTCAGGGATTGAATTGATGTGGAGAAAGCAGAACCCACAGCCGCGGCAGCCATGTTTGAACGTAATTGGATTTTCTTGGTAGTGGCGGCGGTGGCGTGGTGCTAGTGCCTAGTGGATTGGGGTGGGAGTTAGTGACCGATGAGATGAAGAGAGAGAGAGTGAGAGGTATTATGGGAGGGGTGAAGCTGAGGTGGAATTATGTCGTCCAGTGAGTTTGGAAGAGATATGTTAGTGTAACTTATTTTTGTATCAACAAAGCCAAACAACAGTTTGGAAAAAAGAACCCAAACACTAAATCATCCACTATATCAATAAAATAATTCATGTGATACTTATTTGATTCAAAATCAAAAAAACATATACATATGACACAAAATCCAATAATTTTATATATCTCACCATATTTAAAAATGACTAAAATCTTTTAAAAACCATATAATTTTTTTCTTATATCAAAATAAAACAAACCAAGTCTCTATTTATATGTAAAAATATAAACTTTAATTCAAAAAAATAATTTTGAAAAATTAATTTATTTGACCGAAAATTGGCCAAAAAAAACAATGGTAAAAAAGTATTTTTGAAAATGCCAACATGAAAGGAGGCCTTTGGCTTTTCTCTGTTTTTTTTTTTTTGAGTGTTTTGTTATTAAACTACTGTGTTTTGGGTTGTAAAAGCCCAAAAGACTGTAGTTTTGTGCTTCACCGGTTGGTTTGATTTTTTTTTTTTGATTTATAGCTTATATTGATTCAAATCAAACTAAATCAAATAAGAATTAGATTAGATTTTATTTAGGGTAATGCTAGGGCCACTCTAATAGCACTCAATTTTGGGTACCAAATGATGTGGCATCTTATGTGTTATATTGTTAACATAACTTTTTAACTTATAGTGGAGTCCATAAAATGCCAAATCAGATGACACATTGGAAACCACATCATTTGATACACAAATTTGAGTTCTCATTGAGTGGCTATAGCATTACTCTTTATTTAAATATAAGATTCAGTTTGATTTAATGTTTGATCCTCATTCCTGCTCTAAGGGGCCCGTAACTGGATTTAAATGAAGTTGCTTTTCAGTGTTAAATAAAATTTACTAATTTATTTTAGTACTGTATGTCTGTATCCCCTTCATCTTTCCATTTCCAAACTTACTCCTTCTCTCGCTCCAAGACTATGGTCAAAATACTATTCCACAACAGCACTACCCAATTTGAAGTCTTTGAACTCAAATAAATATATCGAGCTGCATGAAAACTGGCTTTGTCCAAGAAGCCCAATACCTGTTCGACAAAATGCCTCAAAGAAACGCTGTCGCATGGAATGCTATGATTCGTGGCTACTTCCAAAATGGGTACTTCGGAAAGGCAGTGCAGCTATACGATGAAATGCCATATCGTGATATTTTCTCTTATAATACGATGATTGCCGGGTTGATTGAATTTAGTGACATTAATGGGGGCGAAAAAAGGTGTTTGAGGTTATGCCTTGTAGAGATGCCGTGACATGGAGTTCGATGATTGGTGGGTATATTTGTAATGTGTTTACGGATGAAGTGCTTCAGATGTATACCTGTGAAAGGATGCGATTTCTTGGAATTTGGTTATTGCTGGTTTGGTGAAAATGCAAGAGTTGGATTTGGCTGTGGTGTTGTTTGGAGAAATGAGCGTTCGAGATGCTGCGTCATGGACTATTATGATGTCAGGGTTTGTCAGTGCTGGGAGAATTGTTGAAGCGGGGGAGTGTTTTGATGATATGGCCGTTAGAGTTGTTCAAGCATGGAATACCATTATAGCTGGTTATATTAGTAATAGATGTGTAGAGATCGCCGAGGGTTTGTTCAATAAAATGGCTGAAAGAGATTGGAATACTTGGAAAGAAATGATAAGTTGGCTGGTAAATGGTCGACTTATAAATGACACTGTGATGATTTTCAGTGAAATACCGCACAAAGACCAAAGAATTATGTATTCGATCTTGTTAATCTCATGTGGTTATTGAGAAAACTCCATTTCAAGATGTTGTGTCACAGACAAATTTAATTATGGGTTATTTTGAAATAGGTGAGGTTGGGGATGCTATAAAACATTTTTTAGTTGTTGCCTACTCGTGATACGACTATGTGGAATGCTATGATATTTGGACTTGGAGAACATGACCATGGGGAGGATGGGTTGAAATTGTTTGTCAAAATGAACAAAGGGGATTTGTCGCTCGATGAAGCTACATATGCTAGTGTCATCACAATATGCTCAATCTTGCCATCCTTGGATCTAGGGAAACAAATGCATGAACAAGTAGTAAAGTCAGGTGTCAACTGTTTTGTCTCAGTTTCTAATGCAAGGCTAGATGTGGAAACATGGATCTTGCCTTGCTAGAATTCTCTTCCATGTCTAACCACAATATCATTTCTTTCTTGGAATTCTATATTCTGTGGGTTAGTTTTTCAGGGACTTGGTCAGAAAGCCTTAGAGATGTTTAGGCAAATGAGATCGACGGATATAAAGCCCAATCAGATAACTTTTGTCGGTGTACTGTCTGCCTGTAGCCATGCAGGATTGGTAGAAGAAGGAAAATACTACTCCCATCCATTTCATCCAGCCAACTAGCGAGCATTATACTTGTATTGTTGATCTACTTGGTAGATTTGGACTTCTAGATGAAGCAATAAGTATTTTGGATCAAATGCGAGCAGATGGAATCGAAGTTCCGGCAAGTGTTTGGGGAGCAATGCTTGGAGCATGTAGAATGTACAAAAAAATTTGAGGTGGGTAAAATTGCTGCGGAGATGATTATGGAATTAGAGCCATGAAATTCTGGTGTGTATATGATTTTGGACAAAATGTATCTTAAGTTGTGGAAGAAGAGAATAAGCTGAGAAGGTTTGCGTTCGAATTGAATGAGAGAGAAGGGAGTCAAGAAGCAACCGGGGTGTAGTTGGATTGAGGTGAACAACAGTGGGCATGTGTTTATTGCAGGAGAGAATTCACACCCTGAGTTCAAGGTTATTTGTTGTTCTTTAGACTTGATATATATGTAGATGGAGACTACGACCTTTAAACCAAATACTGCTCTTTTTTGAATGTACAATTGAGTCAAACATGAATTCTGGCTTGGAGACCTGCCGGAAAGGGAAAAAAACTCAGTTGATTGTTAGTAAACTGAGAAGCTAAATGTCTGAGAATCCATTTGTTATTATTTTGGTTGTTGTTGGACTGGGTGAGAAATGGGAGAAAAGGAGCCTAACTAATCAGTAATCAACTCTGCAACTTTAAAAGGGGGAGAATACTGGAAGCCTCAAAATGGTCGCTTTCACAACATCATCATTCATCAACTCTTTGTTGATTCCATCTTGCCACTTTCATGCGCAGCAGTGGCTTCTCGGCTGGCAACAAAGGTATATACTTTTATTGCTAAGGTTTTGAAAGATGACCATTGCTTGATTTTTAGTATCAATGATTCATTGCTAAGTAGTCAATCGAACCAAACTGTAAGGGTAAAATAGGCATGATCTATTTTATTTTTGTTTCTCCTATCTTGGTAAAATACATATGTGACAAGTGTGGCATTTTTGGAAACTAAATCTTTAATTAGATTTTGTTTTCCTTGGTCCTTAAGTTTTGTCATTTTTGGAAACAAAATATTCCTAAAGATTTGTTGATTTCTTGAACCTAAATCTTAGTGTTGTTTTTGGAAACAAAATCTTGGTGAAATTACTTCATGAATCCGTGCCTTAGAATCCTTGTTTATATAGTAATAAAATCTAGAAATAAGAGGAGTTTGGACACGGCTGAATTATATAAAGAGGAGCTTGGACATTATATAAAGACTTGTGTCTATTAACTCGCTATTTGGATTGATCAAAAGGTTTATCAAAGGTCTATTAATGGTCGATCAAAGATCGAGTTAATAGACGTTTGATCGACTTTATTATCTAAATAGTATTTTTATCAGTTCAAATTGTTTCGAAATTTTAAGTTTAAAAAGAGTTCGAAAGATCGTTGCATGCCTTTGCTTCGGCTCGAGCCTTGACTTTGATCTGAGCCCTCCCTATACTTTTATTACTCCCAGTTCTCCCAGTCCTACTCATTAAGTTTGACTAATTTTAGAATGCTAGCTTGGTTTATGGAATTAATAATTATCCAAAGAATTATACCTCCTCACCGCGGCCGATATAAGCAAGGTATCTCCTAAAATATTGTTACAACCGATTAAAAGGTATTCTGAATTCCCTCTGCATTTATATACACGTAGACATAAATGAATGTCAGATTTGAAATTTTGAATTAAAGGAAAACAAAAAAAAAAAACTTAAATGGCTTAATATTTTTAGATTAGACAAAACTATATAGAAAAAGAAAAAGAACAGTGGTAAGAAACAACTAAGGCTTTTCCATACTATGTAAATTTAAATATAAATCATAAAAAACTACATCAAACATTATTAAATAATTGACTATCTCATGGACCAAATTAAATTTCTGCTTGACATGTGCTCGTTATATCGAAAATACTTGACTTTTTCTTCTTATTCTCATTTTTTCGTCGGTGCAAATAATATTTTTGTGCATGAGAAGCGACTTGTTTCGATGACTTTGACTTAACAAATCTCTCTGATATTAGTTTCCAAGATCCTTTGCCATGCACCATTAATCCATCTAGAAAACTCCTATCACGAATCCATAAAGAAAAAAAAAATTCGTATCAAATTAATTCAATAAATGAACAAACGAACACGATTTTTCTACGAATATGATGATACCTGTGCTCTTTTTCGGTCCACCTTGGGCTTTTGTTGTAGGGCTTGCCTTCAAGTTTTTCATCTTCGTTTGAGCTTTGAACCGCTACAGATTCACTTCCATGTTCCGAAGAATCGATCAATTCGATACGTGCTGCTCTCACATCGCTCACGAGATCATTATTAGGTTCTGCATTATTTTCCCATTGGAACAAATCACTCTCGCAAAACAAATCACTCTCGCAAAACGCTTGGCCATAATTATACCAATCAGACATTATGAAACCCTAATCGTTAGTCACGAAGAAAAGCTAGAAATAAACCAATAACAAAGAACACAAAACCAAACCAAAGAGAAACCGTAGACTGCGAGCCAAAAATCCTTGGTTTTTATAACTTTATAAAAAGACTAGAAAGACTGCCTTTTTTGATATTTAGATAAGAGCATTCACTCCTTCCATAATATTAGATTATTAATAATTTAATATTATGTTACCATATATTATTAATATGATTAAGAGATTGTTTTTGGACAGTATGACAAATTCTTTCCGTATTGACCCATTTAGTTATACCACATTCAGAGAATTATGTAAATTTGAAAATTGAAATATTACTTCCATAACTCATCTTACTAAGTTATCAAGAGATTGTTTTTGGAAAGTATGATAAATTCTTTCCATATTGACTATTTGCTCTCAAAGATTGAGACATATTTTAATTTGTAAATTAGGAAAAAAAAAAGAAATATAAAACATAAACATAAAAATGAGGCATCGGTATTTTTATAAAGAGTCAATTATCTTTTTTATTTGTTTGCATGCATAGATTCGTTCTTTCAATATTGGAATTTAATATTTTTTAAAATAAATTTTTTTCTTTAACAATGTTCATGTATTATCTTTTAAGAAAAAGTATTTTTATGAAACGTAAACAAATATTTAAAACGAAAAAATAAAGTAAAAAGTAACAAGAATTTTCATATCTATATCTATTTTCTTATGATTTATATATAACTAGTTTTATACCCGTGAGTTAAACGCACATGTATATATCTTTTTTAATTAAATTATACTCATATAAAATGAAGATTATAAACAAAATTTAAAAATAAAGAAAAAAACATAATGAAAGGAATAAATTATATCAGTATAATTAGATCTGACAATTAAAACCTAAAACCCCTTAATCCACCCAATTTGGTTTGAAAATTACACGGCTTAACCCAACCCGTTAATTTTTTTTCGTTGAAACGGGTTACCCATTTCGACCCAAAAAAAATAGCGGGTCGGACCCGTTACCCATATTTTTGCTGTATAAGTGCAGGTTTCTTGGCAGAAAATGTGGGTTAAAACGGGTTGACTCGCTACTCATTTCGACCCGTTTTACTTTGGATTATAATGAAATACGACCCGTTTCGACCCAACCCACCCAATTAGATGGGCTACCGGACTTCGACTCTACCTGTTTTGATTTCATTTTTCACCTATGTATTCAAAGCTTGCATATGAAACAAATGAACATCATTAATAATTCACATAAGTCATTTTACTTGACTAACCCAGCAGATCACCTTGCAACCCAATGTTTTAATCCACATAAGTCCTTTTATTCAATTATCCGAGCGGGACCACTTTACAACTGAAGGATTTTAATTCACTTAAGAAATTTTAATCAATCATCCGAGCGGGACCACCTTGTAACTAAATGTTTTTAATCCACTTAAGTCATTTTACTCAATTATCCGAGTGGGACCATAAGCTTTGGAAAGTACAATGCACTACTCAACCGCGAGCAACACTCGAGCGGGAGGACAATATAAAGCTCAGCCACGAGTAAACTCGAGCGGGAAGCATAATATAAAGCTCAACTGCGAGTAAATTTGAGCGGGGATCATAATATAAAGCTCAACCGCGAAAAAATTCGAGCGGGGAGCATAAGCGAAAGAAGGCACGATACATTACTTAACCACAAGTAACACTGGAGCTGGAAGACAATATAAAGCGCAACCATGAGTAAACTCTAGCAGAGAGCATAAGTACAAGAAGGCACGATGTACTACTCAACCACGAGTAGCACTCGAGCAGGAGGACAATATAAAGCTTAACCACAAGTAAACTCGATCGGAGAGCATAAGCAGATGCGCGGTCTACTACTCAACCACGAGTAACACTTGGGAGGGAGGACAATATAAAGCTTAACAGCGAGAAAACTCGAGCGGGGAAAATAATATAAAGCTCAACCACAAGTAAACTTGAGCGGGGAGCATAAGCGCAGGAAGACGTGGTGTACTACTCAACCGCGAGTAACACTCGAGCAGGAGGATAATATTAAGCTCAACTGCAAGTAAACTCGACCGGGGAGCATAAGTATAGGAAGGCGTGGTGTACTACTCAACTGCGAGTAACACTCGAGCGGGAGGACATACAAAGCTCAGTCACAAGTAAACTCGAGTAGTGAGCATAATATAAAGCGTAGCCGAAAATAACCTCGAACGGGGAGCATAAGCGTAGGAACGTTCAGTGTACCACTCATCTGCCAGTAACTATCGAGAGGGAGGAAAATATAAAGCTCTGTCGCGAGTAAAATTAATCAGGGAGTATAAGCGCAAGAAAGTGCATAACCAATTTGTCGACTACAAAATGTGAAGCATGGGCAGGTGCACGATCAACTTGTCGACGACAAGTTATGAAGGCGGGCAAGCATGTGCTCAACTCGTCGAGAGCAAGATATGAAGCGTGGTCAGGAGCATGGTCAACTCGTCGAGAGCAGGATATGAAGTGCGGGCAGGCATGTGATCAACTCGTCGAGAGCAGAATATGAAATGAACAACCGATGTCTTTGACTCATTAATCCATCTAGAAAACTCATGTCACAATTCATATTGATTTTATCGACAAGATTCGATTTGAGAAATTTGGGTTAATCATTTCAGAAATCGGTGGTCGGATTATGATTTTTCATTTGAGAAAGTAGAGGTCCACAACCTTGACATAATTTCTTAACCAAATTCATCAAAATACACCCTTATTAATCTAATCACCACCTCCCAAGAGAGCAACATACCATACTTGTAGCGAACGTCATTAGAAGGAGTCACCGGATGATGAATAGGTAGGGAGAATAAAATAGAATAGAGGCTCTCTTCCCTCAATCAAACTTCATGACCAAGCACGCTGCCCATGTGATGAATGGGGAGTGGTACATGACATGTTGGTGATGAAAGGAGAAGAAGAAAAGAAAGAATTGGGGAAATAAAGTTTATTGAAAGGACAAAAATACCCACATAAAATTCCTCCGTTAGTCGAAATTATTAGCCGAGTAATAAAATTAGATGAACCGTTAACGATAAGGACCACATCGCACCCAATTATTGAGTATATTGGTCATATTTGAGATATTGTAATGTGGTTAGTCAACTCAGTTACCTACGAATAGTACAATGGTTATCTGGATAATTCCCCCCACCCAAAAAAAATTAATTTGGTCCTACATGTTGCGTTTTATTGTTAGATCCCCCCTCTCTTTGTTAATGATATGACTGCCGTCTAATTTTGACATGAAAGACCAAAAGTACCTCTATTCGTCCTACATGTTGCCTGCTCTTCCTTCAACAATGACACGCGTTCCTCTTCTCCAGCACATTTCAAGGACCTGTTAGAGCATCCCAATTATATACAAAAAGCCTCTTCTTAACTATCTTCTTATTAAGAAGAGAAAAGTATAAAATCAGAGAGATCTTCTTATCATTGCCAACTAGGAGAGAAGGAAGATTATCTTCCAATTTAGGAAGAAAACAAATGGGTAAGAAAAAGAGGCAGAGCAAGGGGCGGTGTGGTGCACAGCTCTTCCACACCTAGCGTGTGCACCACACGCGTGGTAGAGGCGAGTAAGAGGGACGTGGGGTGGGGCCTAGCATCTGATTTGAGGGGGGCGACTGCTTTGAGTTGCTTTGGGGGACGCTTTGTATTTATGTGGGGTGGGTGGGGGTGGGAGGGTGGTGTGTGTTTTATTTTTTCTAAACACTTTTTTTTACGTAATTTTCCTTTCCTTCTCCCCTATAAATATACCACCTCAACCTTCTTCATTTACTTCAAAACTTCTTCATTCTCTCTTTCATTTCTTCATTTTCATCATCTCTTCTAAAAAATCACTTTCCCTACATACTTATCTTCGAAATGGATCCAAGAGGCAATAATTATTTTTTCGAAATATACTGAATTCTTTCGATTTTAAAGAAAATGAAAATACTCAAAACACTCGTGTTCCTGAAAATGTTCAAAATTCTCAATTTTCATCTACTCCCCAATACCTGCCTAATTTTTCCAACAATCCAAATGTTCCCAATTATCCAAATTTCTACATGCCGTAAAATTTTCCAAATTTCCTGCCTAGTAACGTTCTTCTTCCTACGAGTTATTGGCAACCTACAGGAAACACTTTTTTCATGCCGTAACGTTTGCCTCGTGTATTTTCTCTATTTTACATATCTTCGAATGACTCAAGTCCAACAAGTGTAGATCCAACTTCGTCCGGTAATTTTTCGGCAACGCCATCATCAGTTCCCGAGACGCAAATCAATTTAGAAACAATTGACTTGGACGCCGAACCGAAACCGGAATCGGTACCTGGAAAACACAAGTCTACACGTGCAAGATGGACCAAAGATGAAGATCTTGCGCTTACGGAAGTTGTGATGACTATTAGCCAATGTCCAATAGTTGGTAATAGTTAAAAAAATGTACAATATTGGAATCGTGTAATTGATTATTACAACGAACATCGCCCAAGTAAATCGATTCCGAGAGATATTGCAAAGTTTACACCACATTGGTCAACTAGAATTGCTCCATCATTGAGAAGTGTTGACCTTCATAGATTGTCGATTTGGTTGAGTCATCCTCTAATTATATTGAACATCGACTAAAAGGTCTGTGTACCGGTTAGTGTGACAACTGTCTTTGGAATATTCAAGGTTGTAATAGAATAGTTTAGTGTTAGTTTCTACAAAAGCTCAGACCAGCAAGCTTCAACAGCAGCCTTGAAAGCATCTCTCACCAGCACACTTCCAAGTCTACTCAGCTCAAAAACGAAGCTCAGCCAAACACGTGGATTTAAACTATATATTATTTGATCTAAATATTTTAATATCTAGTCAAATAATATTCAAATTACTTTCATAAGATTTCCCTCCAATGAAGTCAACCATGTCCTTATCTTACCCCAGACAGCTGTACAGACAAACTGTCCACTCTGTTGTCTGAATCATGAAGTTTGAAGACATTACCTCTTTTAGCTAAGAAGACTTTCAAGCTGTAACGCCTGCAAGATGCAACATTACTCTATTTGGTATGTCTACTCCTGCAACACTGCATCTCTGATGACTGTCTTGCTGCACGCATCCTACAAAGCGCCAAAATACATTCAATACATTATAATGTTGGATACAACCTCCCCATCTCAGTCCAACGGTCCTAAAGATCTCCCTTGGTACATATTAAAGCATTGAAGATCTAAACAACACACATCTCTTACGCATTCCATACTCAAGCTTCATCTTCAATACTCAAGCATTCAAGAGATCAAAAGACAATAACTAACACTCCAACAAATTTCCTTAAGCTACAGATCTGCTATTCAAGACTCATTAACAGCTTCTTCTAGTTTGCATTAACTGTTCGTTACTTTAACACTTGAGAGATCAATTATTCATTGATTGTTTCTCTCATCATTAAACACTTGGTTGAAAAAGTTTTTTGTACACGATCCATTAGTGATGTAATTTCTACCAAAAGAGAAGGAAAGAAATTACCTTAACAAGGATCATTCTAAGACAAGTCATTTTGTTGGTGTAGAAACCGCACCCCCTACCTAAAAAGATAGGATACTTGGTTTGAAATGCCACAACCAATTACACCAAGGTTGGTTTACAAAATAGGAAGACGCCACAAGTAGTAGATGACTACACTTGATAAGTCTAAGTTCTCAAAGAACAAAAAGAGTTGAACAAACTCACACAACTATCATTCCAAATCTGATGTTCAAGGCTTACATGAGAGGCCTATTTATAGGCTAATGTGGTGGAGAATACAATGTTCATGATGTCATTTATAAGTTGTACTAGCTATCACGATAAGCTATCAAAGACTCTTGAGTTCTCCAAGTTCATGAATGGATTCAACTTATCTTGAATGGAATTTTCTAGATTTAGAAGAGAAAATTCAGATGCCTCTTTTGTTGACTTTGAAAAGGTTGAATTTTGGTCTTGTTTGGGGCTCAAAATATACTCCTTCTTTGGGCTAGAGTTCCATCACCATGAGACTTCATTTTGCAGTTCAATTGGGCCTTCTTTCTTATGCTTTTGAGCTAGACCAATCCAAGACTAGGGCCTAGTCTTGATTAATAACTTGGACTAAAAGGACTTGATTTGTTTGGTTTCCTTGAGTTGTAACTTGAGCTTGAACCCAACAAGTTCCAATTAAACCATTGATAGTATTCTTGAATTCTTTGGACTTGGACCTAGTGATAGGTCCAACTTGCCATTTCAATGAGTCTTGTTCTTTTAGAGTTGAGCTCTCGGATGGAACTACATCAATTAGAGATCTTACTTTCTCACCCAGTGGATAAACAAGTGCACCTTTCAAAATCCAAAGATAACCACTTTGGTAATGGACGTAGTACTTTTCAAAGTACAAACCACTTCTACATCCTTACGTATTGTCTCGACTGAACTGTTCTCTCTTTACCTTTGTCTTAACTGCTTCTGAATTTCTGCACTTAACTGTTTAAGTCCGTTGCTATACCTTATTGCTAGCAGCAGTCTTCTCTACTATTTTCTCTACCTTACGTATTCCGCTGCCCTAACTCTTCTTAAGAGTTAGTTATTTTTAAAAGGAGAAAGCACTTTGAAAAGATATTAAAGTATTTTAAAAGTATAACTAGGCTATTCAAGCCCCCTCCCTTCTAGCCTAGATTGAGCCTATTTGGGACCAACAAGAAGCTTCAACGAAATCTACAATAGGCTTCTCAATGCTAAACACAGCGATTGGAGCGATGATATTCTAATGAAAAATGCAAGGGAGCTATACCCTCAAGAAAAAGGCCAGCACTTTGTTTTTGATCATGTTCGAGATGTGTTAAAACATTCTTCTTTATCATTTTCTCCACAAGCAGATATGTTTCACACCAATAAAAAGTCTAAGACGTCTGAATTCGAGGGCGATCATTCTAAGACTAGTGTGGATGTTGAAGATGTGGAAGAAATCAATTTACGTACTCGTCCGATTGGACAAAAGGTGACAAAGAGGAATGCTAAAGGTAAAGGAAAAGTCTAAACATTTTCAAATGTAAATGGATTGCATACGCTTTTTTATGGGATGACATTGTCTTTAGATAAATACTCGGAAATAAAAAAACAAGAATTTGAAATGAAAAATAAAGATCTTGAAATAAAAAAATTGAAGCAGAAGCTAAACGATCAAGAGAAGAAAGAAAGGAACGCGAAAGGCTCGTGAAAGACATTACTTTTCTTACTCAAGATACCTCCCACGTGAGTCTGACACAGTTTGCCATGTATCAACACGGATGTGAGCAAGTAAAGGTGCAATTGAGGAAGAAAGAGTATGAATTTTAGTGCTCATTGTTTAATGTAACTCTACTTTCGATCCAACTTGGTTGAGCATATATGACGTCATTACAGTGACAACTAGTGATAGAGTTTAATTATTGACGTTTTTATGTAATTCTAATTATTGCATTGTTTTGACGTAATATTTAAGTATTTATGTTGTATGTAATTTAATCATTTTATGTAATTTATTTTTCAATTTTAACGTTTTTATGAAATTTTCTATTTATGTTATTTTATTAGTTATGTATAATATGTGTTTTATAGATCATTTATTAATTAAATTATAAATTTTATAATTTATAATGTAATTATTTTTTTAAAATTAATTTATGTCTTAATTTATAAATGAATTTATTTATACGGAATATTTAAATATTAAATATATTAAATAACGTTAAATAAATTTATTTATTGAGAAGTATAAAAATAAGATTGAAGTGTAAAGTTAATAAGAATGCAGTAAGACCCAACTAAGAAGATGTTAAAAAGATTATGCAATGGGAAGATATATTCTTAAGTGTGTAAGAATATAAAAGTGTGTAGGTGGAAGTGGGACCCAGATAAGAAGATGTGTAAGAATAAGTAACAATATGGATGCTCTTATAGTAGAATCAAGTTGATGACAAAATAGACCAAATCAAGCCAAATTAAAAGTAAATTGAAAACATATAAATTAAACAAAGCAAATTGATCATGAATCTTTGCAATTCCTTCATCAAGTCTCCCTATGTAATTACCTCTCTTTCTTCTCTCCACCTACCTTTTCAAGAATTCCCTAATCAATTAGAACTCCAAATCGCCTCCTTCAATTTCATCTTCTTAAAAATTTCATCTAACGCTTCTGATACATCAATTGACATTTTCCACTTCCCTTTTCTCAATGATTTATGAGCTCGATTTGGGGTTTTGTCACTCGTCTTTGCCCTAATTTCTTGAATTTTGTGCAAAGATTCTTAGTTCATGCGTTTGTTGGGTTTTTTCGAGTTTGAGTGAATCACCGACTTTCTCCTTGTGTTGACAGGATGCCCTTGGAGGTAATGAATCTCACAGAGATCATTTATGTGTAGTGTAGATAAGTCATTCAGATGAGAATTGTGGGTTTTTGTTGTTTCTTATTTGTATTTAGATTTGCATTTGCTCATACATTACATTAGGTTCTATATTTAGTAGCTAAATGGGCTGTGTACCAGTTAGTGTGGCAACTGTGTATAGAATTTTGCCTTTAGAATAGTTAATTAAACCTCATAGGTTTCCGCAGTCATCACCAGAAGACTTCGGCAAAGGCTTCACCAGCAGCCTTCACCAGCAGACCTTGTCGGCCTACGAACTGCTGTATGACATATATGAAGATTATTAGGATGTCCAGCTCAACATAAATCAAGAGGATTATTAATTCGGATATTTTAGAATATCAGTTTGAATTATATCCCTCAAAGTTGATTCCTGAATTCAAGGATACGCCTTTCTAGTTTTTCCGAAGGAATGAAGACTTTTGATTTCTGAACAGGACTGAGCAGGAACCAAGTCTTACAGGTCAGCAACCTCTGTTGTCTTCCACCTACTCAATTCAATAACTGCTCCTCTCCATACCTCGATCAGATATCATTGAAGAAGAAGTCAACTTAACAGCTCCTTGCATTTAATGCATTCAACCTAATAGAGTTGTTACTCACTTCATCTTCTCCAACGGTCTCAAGGAAGCTCTCATTTAAATACCGCCATTAAACACTCGAAGAAATCAATCCTCTGAACTTATTCAACAACTTCAAGTCATCTTATTGAGTGCGTTCAAGAGATCACAAACTGATCAACGAAGTCCTCAACAACAACAAGAAGATTGCACATTCATTGCTACTTATTTCTTTCATCTTGTTGTATTCATTAACTGTTCTTCAAGCACAGTGAATATTCTATTTCCCAGATATTCACTACCAACCATCTAACACAAGTCAAATATTTTGTACATGATACATTAGAGATTTCTATAATAAAATTAATGGAAAACATAGTGTACTTTCAAATCCAAGGTTGACTGCATTGGTGGTAGACGTAGTACTCTTTATAGAACGAACCATCTCAAAATACATGTGTTTTTTATTCTCTCATATTTACTATTTGATATTGTTATCTACTCTTTAACTTATTTCCTTCAAGCTCTCATTTAAGATAATAGCCAAGTCTACTGGTAGTGCTTATCAGTAGACTTAGTCTGTCTTCCTTACAAGTCTTCCGCTACTACAACTTTTTCAATAGGCTGTATAGAAAGTATGTTGTTACTAAATCTGAATTGTGTAAGTTACTTAAATGGGATGCCGAGTTAGTGCAACAAAAATCTCAACAACAATGGTTTTGTGATGGAGAACGAATACTTCCTTTTTTTCCAGGCAAGCATTAAAGATCGGGTGGTTTTAAACAATGTGAAAATTCAATTAGCGGACGAAAGTTGGGTTACTGAGAACCATGAAATTGGCGACATGGCTGTTCGGTTTTTTAAGGATTTATTTACTTCTACTCGTCCAGTTATTTCAGATGATCTCTTTAGGAATTTCCCTCATGGTATTGATGTTTTGGATAATGCTAGCCTACAACATATCCCGAAGGAGGAGGAGATTTGGCAAGCGGTTAAACTTTTAAATCTTGAAAGTGCTCCCCAGTCAGATGGTTTTACGAGTTGGTTCTATCAAGGCTGTTGGTCCATTATAAAGGAGGACGTGATTCCAACGATTCAAGATTTTTTTCGAGGCTCCCAGCTTCATCGAGGTATCTCGTCTACTACTGTGGTGCACATCCCAAAAATCTCGAAGCCTACTGGTTTGGGTGACCTTAGACCTATTAGTCTATGTAATTTTTCCTGCAAAATTATTTCTCATATTATGGCTTCCCGGATTTCTCTCTACCTTCCCGCTCTTATATCTTTGGAGCAGTCGGGTTTTATGAAGGGCCATACCATTCAGGATAGTATTGTGATGGCGCATGAGCTCATAAATAAACTTGATACTAAAGTGCGTTTGGGAAACGTGGTTTTCAAGTTGGATATGTCTAAAGCGTATGACAGGTTGGAATGGCCTTTCCTTCTTAGGGCTTTGAAAGCTTTTGGTTTTGATGAGAATAGCTGTGATTTGATTTACTGCCTTGTGAGCAATATCTTGTATACCTTTAAGGTGAACGAGGATTGTTTTGGCTACTTTAATTCTTCTAGGGGGGTTCGTCAAGGGGATCCGTTATCTCTGCTTTTGTTTGTTTTGCCCATGAGGTCTTATCTATTAATCTTAATCGTGCGGTGATGGATGGTAGAATTCAGGCTTATGCCCATGGCCGGGGGGGGGGGCATCCCTATATCTCATCTTTTATATGCGGATGACATGATGGTTTTTAGTAACGCTAGTCAGAAATCTATATTGGCATTGAAATCAGTTTTGACAAAGTATGAAGTAGCCTCAAGGCAGCTCATCAATCTCAATAAAAGTGGGTTCTACGTGCCTAAAAAATGATCTCGCCGGAAAGCAATTTTGATTTCTCAATGGTCCGGGTGTAGACATCATTTTCTTCCAGTTAAATATCTTGGTATTCCTTTGTTCAAAAGGAGGATAAAGCAGTGTTATTTTGAGGATATCGAGCTTCGGATCACTAGGAGGATTAGTGGCTGGAAGGCAAACTTGTTATCCTTTAGTGCTAAGCTTGTTCTTTTGAAAGTAGTCCTTAGTAGTATTCCAGTGTACTCTCTTGCTGTTCTCAAAATGCCGAAAGCAGTCAGTCGCATAATTGAAAGGGCAATGGCTAATTTTCTATGGAACTTGGCAAGTGAGCGTATGGCTCATTGGATTCCTTGGGACGTGGTGTGTCGTACTCTTGAGGAAGGGGGTCTGGGTATCCATTCTTTGGAACATGTTATGGCATCTCTACACGTAAAGTTGGCTTGGTCGGTCCGACAAGGGGAGAGTTTGTTAGCTTGGTTTTTTACTTCTAAGTATGGGACTACTGAGGGTGGATTTCATTCAACTGCTTCTTCTCATGTATGGAGAGAAATTCTAGATCAAATGCCGAGGGTGGATGAAAGTTCTCGATGGATTGTAGGTTCAGGAGACATGAGTTTTTGGACCACTAATTGGTGTGGTGAGGTCCTAATACGTCCTCGTCCAGTTGATGCTACCCTGCGATGATTCATGCTGGTTTACATGATGTTATTCAGAATATTGTTTTACAACCAACATCTAAGGATAGGTTGATTTGCACGCTTACTACTACCGGACAATTCTCTACTGCAGCATTCTAGAATCATTACCGGTCTTCCCACCCCAAATTATCATGGGCCATGAAGATATGGAAGCCTTGGATTCCTTTGAAGGTTAGTGGCTTTGTTTGGAGATTGTTACATGGTGCTCTTTCGGTTGATTCTATGCTATTAGTCTGGCCTCTAAATGCGTATGTTGCACTACCTGACATGATTTAGAAACTCTAGAGCATTTGTTTTTACACTCTGAGTTGGCTCATTTCTTGTGGGATAAGTTCGCTGCCCCCTTTAATAAGGTTAATCGCTATGTTACTTTCTAGCACTTGTTTGATATTTGGGTGGTGGGGGCGTCATCTAGAAGACAACTTGGTGATCTTTAGTTGGGAATTTTTTGTTTAGTTTGTTGGGAAATCTGGAAATTTCGGTGCTCTACAATATTTGATGGGGTTTTTGCTACAGTGATTTGGAGGCTGAGCGATTTGGTGTTCCTTTTCCGTCCTCGAAGCAACTCAGGTCCGTAGGGTGATAGAGTTTTTCAGCACTTCGGCCTTTCAATTAGTCAAGTGAATGTGCGTGGTGGTTCTTGGTTGTGTTGGGTTCCCCCAACTTTGGGGACGTTCAAGTTGAACACAGATGGATCTGCTATTGATGGTATTTGAACAGGTGGTGGCATTATTCGAGATAGTGGCGGTAATATGGTTCATGCTTTCTCTCATTTTTATGGAGTTGGTACTAATATGATGGCTGAGATTTTGGCGCTCCGTGATGGTCTTCATCTTTGTCGTACTCTAAATCTTGGCCAAGTTATTGTAGAAACTGATTCCAAGGTTGCGGCTTTGGGTATTCATGGGGTTAATCAATTTCCTTGGCAATATGTTTACATCTTACGGACATGTTTTTCGCGAAAAGAATTGTGTGGCTGATCGTTTGGCTACAGAGGGTCATATTCACAAAAGGAATTGTCGGTTTTTGCGGATTAGTGATCTTCCTAGTCTGGTTAGACATGCTTTTAGACAAGATAGTTTGGGTTTGTATAATTATCGTAGATGACCTGTTGTCTCTTGGTTTAGAGGTAAGGCTCTTGTGTCCCCCCGTTCCTGGGTAAGGCTAGTTGTCCTCCTCCTTGTATGTTTTTTTCCTTTGTTTTTTTTATTAAAAGCTGCGCAGGCGCTGCCTTGGTTTATCAAAAAAAAAAAAAAAAAAAACTAGGCTATTCAACCCCCCTTCTAGCCTAGTATTGTGTCCTTTGGAACTAACAATTGGTATCAGAGCTTAACTCTTCGAAAACTAGTTTTTCCATGATTAAACTTTTGTGTGATAAAGATCTAATGGCATAAACACATTATATGCTACCTACGTCAAATGCAAACCACGTCTCAATATTGGACGTATGCCATTTCGATGTATGGAAGGATAAGATAATGTGTCACATGAATTCCATTGATAACAGGTTATGGAAATACGCGCTAGGAGGACTTATATACAATGAAGGTAAATCTGCTTGATAATATTGGTGGTAACCCACTAGAGGTTGTTAAAGAAGAATTTGAATGGACTGAGGACGAAAGGAAGCTAGTAGAGCTAGATAGCAAAGTGATAAATATAATCACAAGCTCTCTAGACACTAGCACCTACCAACAAGTGATCCGTTGTACTTCTGCCAAGGAGATGTGGGAAGCTCTTGTAGAAGACATGGAAAGAGACCAAGATACAAGAGACAACAAAAAATAAACCTTCATACAACAGTTTGACTCCTTCAAGAAAGATCCTAAGGAAACCTTGAGACAGGACTACAATCGCTTCAGTGAGGTAATTAGTAGTTGTTTTTCTCTTGGTAAGACTTATGGCAGAAAGGAAATGAACATGAGATTTCTAGGCTCTCTAGGTAGTATCTGGCATATGAAGACTACCGCTATGAAAGAGTCTAAAAACTTGAATGAAATGACTCTTCATAGTCTATATGCAAGTTTGAAGGCTTATGAGCTAGAGGTTAGTCAAGCTCAAGAGTAGGACATGTAGTTCAAAACTCTATCATTGCCATCCATGGTACAAGAAGAATCTCCAGTTGAAAACAAACCTTCCATTTCCTCCAATGAAAATGATTTTCTGCCTGATGAAAAATTTGCTATGTTTGTAAAACGTTTTAAGAAATTCGCAAAAACTAGTAGGAAGGACACACGCCAGCAACCTTTTAGAAAGACTGCTGAAGCCTCATCTAGTAATGAACTTGTGTGTTATAACTGTAGAAAACCTGGCCTCTTTGCTTCTAAATGTCCAAAGTTCAAATTTGAAGCATACCAAAAACCTCCTTATAAGAAATTTAAAAAACAAAGAGGTATGTTGGCTGAGGACATTGAGGAAAAGTAGGTTGCTACATGGTTTGAGACTGAATCAGAAAAGGATGAGGACGATTTTGAGCAAGCCAATATATGCTTAATAGCTTAAGAATCAAGTCCAACCTATGACTCTGAAAATGAATTCGAAATCTCACCTTATTCTATTGAAGAGGTTGAGAACAGCTGTGAGGAGTTCAGTAAGGAAGAACTGCTCAAGGATAATCAAGATATGATTGAGGAGTTCAATACCTTCAGGATAGTCTACGTAAAGCTTGAAAAGAACTATGAAACGCTTGTTGCTGAGAAATCTATGCTGACAATAGAGGTACAAACTCTCAATGGCTCTCAGTAAAAAAGTATCAAGTTAAAAGAGGAAAACAAATTCTTGTGTGACAAGGTTGATTGCCTAGTTGAGCACGTCAAAGGGATGAACCAAGAGAAAGAGGCCTTACAAAAGATCATAGACTCCTAGAACATCTCCAAGGAAACCTTTGAAGGAATCTTTTCTAGCCAAAAGCCAAGTGGAGATAAATCAGGCATATGCTATAATGATGAGCACAACTTAGTAAACTCTTCTGTCACAGAGGTAGGTGAAACCTCAAAGACTGCTATTGATCCTCCAATCCCTCAACAGACCTTTGGTAACAAAGGTAAATATAGACTTGGCTATACCAATGTTCCATACGTTTACCCAAAGGTTCACAAAGGGAAAGCCAAAATAGTTGATTCTGATGAGAAGCTTGTTAAAGGTACTTCCGAGAATTCTAAGTCTACCGAAAGCATCTCTGTTAAGGAAAAGTCTACTGGTTCTAGACAAAAGAAATCTTTGTCGTCACTTATCAAGTTTGTCAAAGAAAAGGACAAGGCTCCCAAGCTTGTTGACCTTAAGCTTAAGGGAATTTTGGTGGATGCTCCTAAATCTCCTAACAACATATTAGCCAAGGCTAGGTCTGCTGTTAACATATTCAGAAACATACATGAGAAAGCTCTCAAGCCTACAACCAATAATTTTGCTGAACCCAAGAGTGCTGTTGAAAGGAAAGAAAATCATAAGCATTCTTGAGGAAAAGCAGATCACAGTAAAATATTGTAGCTGGACGAAAGAACAGAACACTTATTGAAGCAGTAAGAACTATGCTGGCAGAAGCTAAACTTCCTAAGTACTTCTAGGCAAAAGCTTTCAACACTTCTTGCTTCACTCAGAATCGATCCCTGGTAAACAAATTCAATAATAAGACTCCAAATCTTCGGTTGTAAATATTTTATCCTTTATATTGCAAAAGAATACAGAGGTAAATTTGATTCAAAGGCAGATAAATGAATTTTTTTGGGCTATTCCAGACATTCAAATGCATTTCACATTTTTAATTAAACTGCTTTGAAAATTATTGAATCTGTGCATGTCACTTTTGATGAATTTGATTTATTAGAGCCACTAGTGGCTCCAAATTTTGATGATGATTTTGATAACGTTGAGACATATACAAATCAAGCTTCTACCTCTTCAACTCCACAGGATCCTCCGACAGTAGCAACTCCAAATCCTCCGAACCTAGAACCAGCAGACTTCAATCTTGCTGGTTATTCCTCAAACTCTACTTCTAATCCTTAACCCATCTCTTCTGTTATACCTCAAACACCTTTGCAGATCACCCATCCTTCTTCTTCACCAGAAAATGAAGGTCACGAAGAATTAACCTCTTCTAAACCTGATTATGGTGAAACATCTTCTCCACCTACTCCCGAATTTTTAAGGGAATAACCCACCAGAAGTGATCTTACTCCAGCAATTAGAGAACCTAGAGGTCACCCAATCTCTCAAATCATTGGTGATCTAAACACAGGACTTCGTACGAGAAGAAGTGTTCAAAATGAGACTATGGTTGCATTTGCATTCGTTTCTGAGATTGAGCCAAAGAAGATTGATGAAGCCATAAAAGACTACAACTGGATTGAAGCTATGCAAGAAGAGTTGAACCAGTTTGAAAGATGCAAAGTGTGGAGCTTAGTTCCAAGGCCTACTGATCATCCAGTTATAGGCACTAAGTGGGTATTCAAAAACAAAAGAGATGAAGACGGAAATGTTTCAAGGAATAAAGTTAGACTGGTTGCACACCGACAGGAAGAAGGAATTGACTAAGATGAAACGTTTGCTCCTGTTGCTAGATTAGAGGCAATCAGACTCTTTCTAGCCTATGCGTCATTCATGGACTTCAAAGTGTATCAAATGGATGTGAAGAGTGCCTTTCTCTATGGTGATCTTCAAGAAACAGTATACGTTGAACAACCTCTTGGTTTTGTCACCAAAGACAAGGAGAATCAAGTATACCGACTGAAGAAAACACTCTATAGTCTTAAAAAAGCTCCCATAGCTTGGTATGAAACTCTATCCAAGTTCTTAAATGAACAAGGATTCATGAGAGTAAGAATAGACACAACTATGTTCATCCTCAAGCACAAAGTCCATTCTCTACTGATACAGATCTATGTGGACGACATTATCTTTGGATCAACAAAGGAAAGCCTGTGTAAAAGATTCAAGAAACTGATGCAAAACAAGTTCGAGATGAGCATGATTAGAGAGCTCACTTTCTTTCTATGACTTCAGATCCAACAGTCATCAGAAGGAATCTTCATAAGCCAAACGAAATATGCAAAGGAACTTATCAAGAAATTTGGTCTTGATTCATCAAAGAGATTCGAGACACCAGTCTCTACTGAATGCCATCTATACAAAGATGAGAAAGGAAAGCAAGAGAACGTGACTAAGTACCGAGGAATCCTAGGTTCACTTCTTTACCTTACTGTCACTAGACCTGATATAATGTTTACTATCTGTGTTTTTGCTAGATTTCAGGCAGATCCAATGGAATCACACTTGCTTGCTACGAAGCGTATCATCAAATATGTAGTTACAACTACAAATCTGGGTATTTGGTACTCAAGAAGAAGCAATTTGATCTAGTTGGGTACTCAGATGCAGACTATGCAACCTACAAAGTGAGCAAAAGAAGCACAAGTGGGACTTGCCAATTTCTTGGAAATAGACTTGTCTCACGGTACTGCAAGAAGCAAGGTTCAGTTGCCAACTCCACTACAGAGTCAGAATACATTACTGCCAGCAGCTATTGCTCCCAATTACTTTGGATGAAGCAATAACTCGTGGAACTACAACGTCAAGACTGTAAATTGTCCAATCATGCGTGACAACGCATCAGCAATTTCAGTCTCCAAGAATCCAGTGATGCACTCAAAGACAAAGCACATTGATATGCGTTATCACTTCCTCAATGATCATGTGGAAAAAGGTAACATCAGTATGGAATACGTTCCAACTGAACATCAATTGGCTGACATTTTTACTAAGCCACTAGATGCTACCAGGTTTGTTTATCTAAGGAGAGGTCTTGGTATGATTGATCCTACAACTTAAGTTTATTTCAATTTAAGTTCGTAATTCCTTTTCATACCAGCAGACTTTAATTGTTACTAACTATGTTACTTGTGTAAGCTCAAAGTGTTAAGTCCTGGTTAGTACTTCAGTTAAAGTTAAAAAGAGGGTAAAACTTTTTGAAAACTAAAAGGGGTAAAAATTCACTTTTCACTGTTAAGTTTCAAAATATCTAAGTTGAGTGCTTTATGAAAGACATCTGTCAATCATCTAACCACTCTTCATTAAAGTGATTTTTTTATCTGCCTCTTTAAAAATACATTGAACCGCCATTTTAAAAAAAATTACAAACCCTCTAACTCTCTCTCTCATCTTCTTTGCAAAACCCTCTTTTTCTCTTCAACTGCTTCATATTCTTCTTCAGTTCTTCTTCGCTTTTCGATTCAAGCTACAATGGTAAGAACTCCAAACCCTCTATGAATCTTTGAGTATGCTTTGTTAAATTTATATTTCATTTTGGTTGTGTATTTATGGAATATGAAGAGACGCTTTTTCATTTTGCGTAACTTCATGTTCTCCTCCATTGTTGAACTTTCGAAAAACCTTGAAACCTTCACTACCAACCATCTAACTTCAATTTTTTAAACTTTTTATTTTCGTAAAAATGAAATCTTTGGTTGTTTGTTGTGTCTATGGAAACAACCCTAATTTTTTGATTTTTTTTCTTTTCGGTGAAATCAAACCCTAAATCTGGCTCATACAAGAACAAGGCCAAAATTACAGACCCTGAGGAAATTATCGCTCTAGATACGTCGTTAAACCTTTCTGGGTTTCCCCTCTATCCAGCCCCTCATGACATCATCCAGGAATAACCAGCAAACATCTACCTTCCTGGGATGTGCATAGACTTGGACTATGTTCGCACTTTTGCTACTGGAGAAAAATGTGTGAGGACATGGATGCTTCAGGGATTCTCCCCCTCTTTTTGCTCAACGATACTACCTATAGCAATATACTTGCTGAAGAGTTCTACCAGAGGATGGAGATAAACGTCAAAGCTCCCTCAAGCATGAGAGGATGGATTAGAGGATGACCCTTCACCCTCACTGTCCATGTAATATCTAAGGTGATTGGGGTCCACTATGGAGGCAACATTGATTTGTCAACTACTGAGGCTGATGCTTCCTGGGAAGTAATGAGAGGAGCAGATACTCCAAGGGAACCTTAACGGAAGATGCAACGAAATGTCTTTCCCTTGGATGCCTACTTCTCAAGCCATCTACTAAACAAATCCCTAGTTTTCAAAAATGGCTCTCATGATGTCTTCAAATCACAGCAACTGGCTCTATCCAGTACCATACATTCCAGAATTCAGCTCAACTCTGCTGCCTACATATACAAAGAGCTCCGCGACCACGTCTCTTATGTTAAGGCCAGCCCCTACAACAAGCGGCCTTTTGTTTGTCTTATCAACGCCCTTATGAGGGACACTCCAGACATCAACTATTCTGTTGACCCAGATGAGATCCATAAGGTGACGAATGACAAACAATTCACAACTACCTTCCTCTCCAAATATTTTGAAAATGAGAACAAGAGGAGATAGCTCAAAGGTCTGCCCAAAATCTCTCCTGAGATGATTGCTCATCCATCTCCCTTGATAGTTAGACGCTTTGACATGGTTGCTTATGATGCTGATAGAGAAGCAGCCCGTGCTGCAAGACATGCTGGGAAGGAGAAAAGGAACAATCCTGCTGGCACTTCTGTTGCCAGGGATATCCTTAAAGAGGCAATGCTGCTGGCCGATGAATCTGAACTTTTGGTCAAGTGCGTCAAGGCTAAGCAGGCTAGGAAAGCTGTTGGTTTCTCTTTAAATGAAGCTTACCTCATTTCCAAGCAGAATGAAGCTGCTAAGGTAAGGCAAGAAGAGGAATTTGAGGAAGAGCAAACCGAATGGATTCGGGCTGAGCTGAAGGTCAGCAGACATTCAAGGTCTACTGGTGGATCATCCTCTGCTAATGGTCAAACCTCAACCTCTCAACCTTCATCCCAACCTCAACCCACACCACCCTCTCCCAAGCCAAACCAAGCCTCTAAAAGAAAAACCTCTTCAGACCCACCCTCGCCCAAGCCAAAACGCAGGCGATTGCGTAAAGCCATCTTTGACCAACCAACAATAGACTCTTTCATCCCTACCAGTGAAGCGTCTAGATCCCTGTCCAGAGGCTGAGGCGTAAGAAAAAGGACTACTGCTCACCAATCCTCCACCTCAACCTTTTCGACCGAGTCATCTACTCAGAAGGAGCCAACCCCTCCGGAGGATTCTATACCTCAGGAGGAGCCTATCTCTCTTGAGGACTCTATTCCTCAGAAGGAGCCTACCCAATCCCCTGAACCAACACTTCCTTCTCCCTTTAACTACTCACCCAACCCATCTCCTCCACCCCTAGCTATCATTACCGAAAACCACACTTCTGACCAGAACACTTCTTCAACCCTTATAACTTTACCATCTAAACCAAACCCAACCACCCCTTTAATTCTTACACCCTGGTTTCCCCTACCCTATCCTCTACTGCTACGAAGTTCATATTTGAACTTTCGTCAATAGCAAACCTATTCCCAAAACCTCCACCCAACATTCAACCATCTACCAAACCTTCTATACCTTTTCTTCCTTCTTGCCCTCTCCACCTTTTTGGTTCTCTTCTGATCCAATCTCTATCTCTACTAACTCAAACAATGTCTGTGATCACTCAGACACAAATATTGAAATTCTACAAACTCCTCCTTCTTCTCCAGACCAAACCGACTCCTCTTTTTCTACACCCATCATACCTATCCCCGAATCCAGCTCAACCTCCTCTTCCACCTCTGTACCCCTCCAGCAGCCTCCCAGACTTGCTGCTGCTGCTTGTACCTCCACCTCTCTCCCTGAAGATCTTATACCTGTAGACCTCACCTCAATTCCCTCCACTTACTCCCTGGCCAATGAAGAAATCTTACGCAGACTTGATGCAATTTACACTCGGCTTGGAGAATTAACAAGCGTCTCCAGTGCTGCTGCTGAAGTAGCTGGTGAGTTATCCAGAGCTGCTGCCAGGAACACCATTGTCGTCCGCCAATTTCAAGAGGATGTTTGGACAAGATTTGAAGAGATAAGGCATGAGTCTACGGATCTCAAGACCGACATGGAAGCTCAGAGGAACGAGACTATCCATATCTGCTCAACACTCTTCTACCACTTCTTCCACAACATGACTGTCTATCTCACTTATGGTCACCCTCTAGTGATTGAACTCAACGACATGCTTTAGGATGCCATAAGGGAACAACATGCAACTGAGCGTGCACGTGATCTGGCCATCACGGAGGAGAAACATTATGTGGTCTATGAACCAAGTTCTTATTGATGAGAACAACTGACTTAGAGAAGAACTCGATTATCCTACTCGTTCTGTCATACAACATCATACTGAAGACGAGTACACCAGAAGAGTTGAAGAGCTAGAGCGCTAATGTAAAGAGAAGGAAGCAACAGACAAAGGAAAAGGAAAAAGGCCATGGTAACTTTTACAATAGAATCTAACTGAAAGATTCTGGGAAGGAAGAAAGTAGCTTCTCAGATTGAAAGATTTTGGGTTGAGAGAAAGTTAATAAAGTATAAATCCATTCTATGTTCAAAATCTTTGGTTATGAGAGTTTTAGAGGTTTGATAGGTAAAACATTACAGGTGCTTCCAAGTTCCTTAGTTGGCTTTTTTTTTTCCCATGTCTCGCTTTTCCTTTCATGAGTTGTCATGTCATGGTTTAACCAGATTTGAAAACATGTTGATTTCTTGAACCTAAATCTTAGTGTTGTTTTTGGAAACAAAATCTTGGTGAAATTCCTTTATGAATCCGTGCCTTAGAATCATTGTTTATATGGTAATAAAATCTAGAAATAAAGTAAGTAGATTTTATTCCTTTCTACTAATCCTTGTCCTTGGTGGAGTTGGATTCCTTTATGTGTGTAGGAGATCTTGACATTATATAAAGAGGAGCTTGGACACGGCTGAAACACGCATTCAGGGAGAAAATTCAGAAAGTTGAGAGCAGAAAAATCAGGTCCTGAAGCTGTCTAGTTCCAGATTATGTGCAACAGTTTTTGAATGTTATAACATTGGCTGTCACATTGAAGATCTGAAACTGTTTTGTCTTCCTGTTCAGTTTTTAAGGAAACTGTTTTTATTTCTTCCCACGTTTTGTTTAACCTGTTTATATGGGGTTTTTGTTCTCAAAAACTTATTGTCTTGTGAGAATATTTTGTGTGTGATTTCACAATTGATTTTGTAAAACGATTAATAGTTTTAGTGAAATCTTTGTGGCCTTGAGGCTAGGTCTACAAGTATTATCTTGTAGAATTTTTTTTTGGTAAAACTTGCATTCAGTTTTTAGTTTATACTTCCGCTGCTATATTCTTTGTTGACCATTGTGATTTCCATTGTAGCTACATTCACACCTACATTGGAAATTAACTTGGTTTCTCTTGAGAATCCTAGCTAAGAGATCAAGTGTTTGTGGTGATTGCATCATTGGTATATTCTGATTTGTGCTTAGTAAATGATTTATGATTTTATACCTTGCACAAATTCAGGGGGAGATGAGATTTTTTAACCAATGCAGGTTAGATGGTTTGATTGGTGTTGAATAAACACTTGTCATTTGATTTGACCAGAAAGGCTTAACAAAGGGGGAGATTGTAAGGGTAAAATAGGCATGACCTATTTTATTTTTGTTTCTCCTTTCTTGGTAAAATACATATTTGACAAGTATGACATTTTTGGAAACTAAATCTTTAATTAGATTTTGTTTTCCTTGGTCCTTAAGTTTTGTCATTTTTGGAAACAAAATATTCCTAAAGATTTATTGATTTCTTGAACCTAAATCTTAGTGTTGTTTTTGGAAACAAAATCTTGGTGAAATTCCTTCATGAATCTGTGCCTTAGAATCCTTGTTTATATGGTAATAAAATCTAGAAATAAGGTAAGTAGATTTTATTCATTTCTACTAATCCTTGTCCTTGGTGGAGTTGGATTCCTTTATGTGTGTAGGAGATCTTGACATTATATAAAGAGGAGCTTGGACACGGCTGAAACACGCATTCAGGGAGAAAATTCAGAAAGTTGAGAGCAGAAAAATCAGGTCCTGAAGCTGTCCAGTTCCAGATTATGTGCAGTAGTTTTTGAATGTTATAACATTGGCAGTCACATTGAAGATCTGAAACTGTTTTGTCTTCCTGTTCAGTTTTTAAGGAAGCTGTTTTTATTTTTTCCCACATTTTGTTTAACCTGTTTATGTGAAGTTTTTGTTCTCCAAGACTCATTGTCTTGTGAGAATATTTTGTGTGTGATTTCACAATTGAATTTGTAAAACGATTAATATTTTTAGTGAAATCTTTGTGGCCTTGAGGCTAGGTCTACAAGTATTATCTTGTAGATTTTTTTTTGGGTAAAACTTGCATTCAGTTTTCTGTTTTTAGTCTATACTTCCGCTGCTATATTCTTTGTTGACTATTGTAATTTCCATTGTAGTTACATTCACACCTACATTAGAAATTAACTTGGTTTCTCTTGAGAATCCTAGCTATTGTGTTCTTTCACAAACCAATCTTTCTTTTAGTAATAAACTTTGCTTAGAGATGATTTGTCAATTACGCCAAGCTGTAAATACTAGGTTAAAAAAAAAGCACTCCCACCGTTCCGCTCAAAGAGTCTCTGTAGAGGATACTAAAAATGTCATTTTCTTAAACTCTTTTGATTTTGACCGGAACGGAGGGAGTAAATTATAATGGATTACAAAAAAATAATAATAATATATATCTAGATGCTAATGATCTACTTTAGAATTGCTTTCACACGAATTGCATAATAAATTATCTTCTCCTTTTCTTCTTCTATATATAGGTCAAGAAAATAGGACTTGAAATCCCCACACCACAAACAACTAAATGCCAAACTATATGAATTATAACGCTGTGATGAAATTATTTCTGACTCTCCCTCTCATCTTGTGCCTAGTTCAAACAACAAATGGGTTTTGTATTTATGATCGCTACACCATTGTAATTTACAACGACATGAAGGAGAATATCCTTGCTCGTTGTCAGTCAGGTCACTCAGATTTTGGATTGATTACTATACATGTACACATGAAGTATGAGTGGCTGTTCTGTCCTATGCCTAGCCCACTTTACTTTTGTCATTTCTATTGGGGTTCAAAGCAAAATATTTTTGATGTTTACAATAAAAGCTTTCGTGAAGAATGTTCTGAACGAAGAATGGTTGCTTGGAAGGTTAATGAAACTGGTTTCTATTTTTGTACGGACCCTGTCCACCAAATTTATCCTGATCCCTGGGGGTTTAGGTATCCATGGAAGTGAAAAAAAATTATCTTCCGGTATCATCATATCTCATCTCATGAAAATAAGACGAGACATTGTGTCTGGTTTGTTATAATAGTGTTTGGTAACATTTCTATTTCTTCAATTTGTTTTACATGTTTCTGTTTCATTTTGTTTCTTTTTTGATTTGAATTAGAAACAAAAACACGCTTGATAAATCTTTATATTTATATGGATGAGTTTTTGCGTAAGGGTATATAGAACATATGGAGGAAACAAATTTAGGGTTGCGACTTTTTCGTGACAGAAGTTCGAAAGTCGGATCTCATTTATCGTGGCCATTCCGTGTTTTGGACAAAAATCATTTCTCCTATGTGAGAAACAATTTTTTTTTTCATTTCTAAATTTTAGAGAAAAGTGAAAAACGTTTCTAATTTTTTAGAAATAAAAATACTTACCAAACACATTTCTATTTCTAATTTTCACAAAAACTTAAAAATAGAAACAACAATATTAGAAACGATATGATTACCAAACAAACCTAGTATTTCACGAAAAAAATCTATTGACAATAGATCAAATTGGTCTAGAGGTATTTTTTTTTTGTTTTCCGAATCAAATGCTACAAGTCGTAGTATTCGATAGCCAATTGGGCTACTGATTTGAGGATGACTAGGTCTTTTGTAAAACTGTCTTACGGATCTTAATTCGTAAGACGAAGCCTCACTCTCTCACAGTTCAACCCACCAACACATAATGGGTCGAGTAAAAATGACCTGACCTACAAAAAATATATGTAAGACCGTTTTACTAAAATTTTTGCCTTTGAGGATTGCCTCTATTATTTTTATATAAACATGAGTTTGATCCTTGGAAAATACGTTAATCATTAAATTTTTAGTTTTGTATTGTAAGTATTTTGATGCATTTAAAAGTACTTCACTTCTCTCATGTTGATGACATTCAGCAATTGGATTGGAGAACACTCAATTATCACCTTCTTAATAAATGCGACTATTCTTTGACAAAGATATTGCGTCATTGTCACTCTTTTTAAAAATCTTTTCGATGAAGAAAAAGTGAATTATTAGTTGAAGCAATTTTCTTTAATTACAATCATTTGAGTTGATTCACTTCAAAGTTGAGACTCCTGTGATCATCTTTAGATATTTTTATTATCATAATACCATTTTGGTGTTTGAACAGACTATTATACCCTTATTGCTTAAAGACTCCTCTTTTGTACCTAAAAGTTGTTAATATTGAAGAGGTGCGTACCAAGTCCTTAGAGCTGTTACAGTTTGTTAAATAAATCCTAGTCTACAGGCATTAGTTATGCAGAGAGTTTGTAGGAGTTTGTTTAGTATTTCCAGTAGATAATGTTTTAAGTGAGCATATTTTTAGCTTTTCTTGTTAGGATGGTAGGCTATATAATAGCCTAAGTGTTTTTCAATAAAGCATGTAATTGGTCTCTCATTCAGTTTATAGAGATTGGTTTTATTCTCTACAAACTGGTATCCGAGCCTGAATAAGCAGCAGCTTAACAAAGAGAGATAAAGTGAAACACAGTGAGATGAGTGACAAGAAGGTCTCTGCAAAAATCCCTCACTTTGATGGTCTTCACTATGATCATTGGAGTGAGTTAATGGAAAATTTACTTCGAGCGAAGGGACTGTGGGACCTTGTCGAGAATAACTTTGTGGAGCCCCAAGCAGGAACAACGTTGACAGAAACGCAACGAAAGGATCTGGAGAATGCAAGGATGAAAGATCACAAAGTGAAGCACTACCTCTTCAGAGCCATTGATCGTGCAGTTTTCGAACAAATTTTGGATAGACGCACATCCAAAATTGTTTGGGATTCTTTGAAGAGAAAGTTCGGTGGGAATGATCGAGTGAAAAAGTCTCTCCTAAACTCGTTGAGAAGAGACTTTGAGGTGCTAGAGATGAGAGAAGCTGAGACAATCACAGAATATTTTGCCCGAGTCATGGCAGTGGCAAACAAAATGAGAAGCAACGGAGAAGATATGCCTGATTCGAAAGTGGTCGAGAAAATACTCCGAACCTTGACCGAAAGATTCACATACGTGGTGGTGTCAATTGAGGAATCAAAGGACACAGGAACAATGTCCATTGATGAGCTTCAAAGCTCTTTAGTAGTCCACGAGCAGAAATTTAAAAGGGCCAGCCGAGAAATTGATCAATTACTCACAGTAGAAGATCAAGCAGGAGGTAGAGGACGGGGAAGAGCACCAGTTCGAGGAAGAGGTCGTGGAAGAGGGCATCAATCCTTCAATAAAGCAACAGTGGAGTGCTTTAAGTGTCATAACCTCGGGCACTTTCGGTATGAGTGCCCCAAATGGAATAAAGAAGCCAACTACGCGGAGCTAGATGAAGAAGAAGAGCTGCTCTTGATGGCATATGCAGCAGAGCACGAAGCAAGGAGAAATGATGCATGGTTTCTCGACTCAGGATGTTCTAATCACATGTGTTGGGATAGAGGTATGTTTGTGAGTTTTGAAGAGGGATCCAAACATTCAGTTAAATGTGGTAACAATACTAGAATGACTGTAGCTGGAAAAAGTTGTGTGAAATTAGTGTTTAATAACACAATCTTTGTGGTTAGAGATGTTTATTATGTTCCTGAGCTGACGAACAATTTGTTAAGTGTGGGACAACTACAGGAGAAGGGTCTGTCAATTCTCATCAATAAAGGAGAATGTAGTGTGTATCATCCTCATAGAGGCCTCATTGCTCACACAAGGATGAGTGCAAATCGGATGTTCATATTGCTGAACGAAAGGTCAACCAACCCAACTCCACTCGTAGAAGAATGCTTACACACTAGCTCAGACATCACTTATTTATGGCATCAAAGATATGGGCATCTCAGTTACAAAGGTTTGAAAACCTTACAGTCTAAGAAAATGGTGCACGGGCTGCCTCAGTTAGAAGCTTCAAAAGTCACCTGCACTGATTGTTTCATCGGTAAACAACATAGAAATGCAATCCCCAAAAAGAGCAAATGGCGAGCAAGTAAAGTATTAGAGCTCATTCACGCAGACATTTGTGGTCCTATTGAACCAATTTCAAACAGCGGTAAAAGGTACACATTATGTTTTATTGATGATTATAGTCGTAAATCATGGGTGTATCTGTTGTCTGAAAAATCAGAGGCATTGGAGTGTTTCAAAACTTTCAAAAAGATGGTGGAAAAGGAAGTGGAAGAATCCATTAAATGCTTGAGGACTGACAGAGGAGGCGAGTTCACATCAACCAATTTCAAAACTTTTTGCAAAGAACAAGGAATCAAGAGACAACTCACCGCAGCATACACACCCCACCAAAACGGCGTAGCCGAAAGAAAGAACAGGACTGTCATGAACATGGTACGTTGCATGCTAACTGCAAAGAAGATTCCTAAAACCATACGGACTAATTTAAGTGGGCGCTCTATGTGTTGAATCGTTGTCCTACTTTAGCTGTGAAGAATATTACCCCTCAAGAAGCATGGAGCGGAGTAAAGCCTTCAGTTGATCATTTTCGGATTTGGGGTTGTGTTGCACATGTGCATATTCCAGAAGCTAAGCGAGGTAAATTAGATGATAAAAGTTTTCCTTGCATTTTATTAGGTATCAGTGAGGAGTCAAAAGGTTATAGATTGTTTGATCCTAAGACTAAAAAAATTGTGGTGAGCAAAGATGTCATTTTTGAGGAAGAAAGAAGTTGGGATTGGGGGAATGGTTTTAAGGAACAGATTGAGGCAAAGTTAGTGTGGGAAGATGATGAGTTTAGTGAAAATGAGAGTGATGGAGACAACAGAGGTGAAGTAGATGGTGATGGGGTAGATAGTGGTGCTGAAAATAATGAATTCGGTGGAAATAATTTAGAAGGCAGTATAGAAGACGTTGTAGCTCAAGGGAGAGAAAGGAGAATGCCGACATGGATGAGGGATTATGAGAGTGGTGAGGGATTAAGTGAAGAAGAGGAGGCTGCATACATGGTAGTCGGTAATGATGAAGATCCCATTTTCTTTAAAGATGCGGTAAAAGAAGAGAAATGGAGACAAGCCATGAACAATGAGGTTCAGTCAATTGAGAAGAATAAGACCTGGGTACTGACAGATTTACCAAAAGGAGCTAGAAAGATTGGTGTCAAGTGGATATACAAAACCAAACGAGATGAGCATGGAGAGGTAATCAAGCACAAAGCTCGTCTTGTGGCCAAAGGGTACTCGCAGAGGGAAGGAATTGATTACTCGGAGGTGTTTGCACCAGTTGCAAGGTTAGATACTGTCCGAACCATCATAGCATTAGCAGCTCACAAGAAGTGGAAAATTTTCCAACTCGATGTCAAGTCAGCGTTCCTTCATGGAGAATTAAATGAGAAGGTGTATGTGGAGCAACCTATGGGCTATGAGGAGAAGGGCAAAGAACACATGGTTTATCAACTTCACAAAGCTTTATATGGTTTGAAACAAGCCCCTCGAGCTTGGTTCAGCCGCATTGAAGCTTATTTTATGAAAGAAGGCTTTCAAAGGTGTGCTAGTGAACAGACCTTATTTACTAAACGAAGCAGTGAAGGCAACACCATCATTGTAAGTATTTATGTAGATGACTTGATCTTTACCGGTGATAGTACACATTTATTACTTGATTTTAAAAGGTCTATGATGAACGAATTTGAAATGGCCCGACATGGGAAGCATGAGCTACTTTCTTGGGATAGAAGTGGTACAAAGATCTGGAGGCATCTTTATTTACCAAAAGAGATATGCTCTAGAAGTACTGAAGAAATTTGGGATGTTGGAAAGCAAGATGGTTGACACTCCCATTGTTCCAGGGCCTAAAATATCGAAAGACAAGCATGGCATTGAGGTAGATGAAACTCATTTCAAGCAGCTTGTGGGCGTCGATGTATCTAACCTCCACGAGACCAGATTTGATGTTTGTTACAAGTCTTTTGAGCAAATATATGGCTAAGCCAACTGAGTTACATTTGCAAGTTGCCAAAAGAGCTTTGAGGTACTTAAAAGGCTAGGTACTGTTGGTTATGGTATTTACTACAAGCATGGAGACAACACCAAACTTATGGCCTTCACATGACTATGCCGAGACATAGAAGATAGTAAAAGCACTAGTGGTTATGTTTTCATGCCTTTGAGTTCGGGGCCATTTCACGGGCTCGAAGAAAGCGACCTATCGTTACTTTATCAACTACGGAGCGAGTTCGTTGCAGCAAGAACAAGTGCTTGTCAAGCCATTTGGTCAAGAGAATCTTGAAAGAACTCGGACACGAAGAAGAAGAGTGCACCAAAGCATTATGTGTGATAACACTTCAACCATAAAGCTTCGAAAAATCCGGTTCTACATGGTCGCAGCAAGCACATACTGAGTAAGGTATCATTTCTTGAGAGACTTAACAAAAGAAGGTACCATTGCTTTGTTTCAACTGTGGAAGTGCGAGATCGGATCGGCCGACATTATGACTAAGCCTCTTAAAACAGGTGCTTTTGTCAAATTTCGAAATATGATGGGTATGTGTGAAGTCAATGAAGTAAGCTAAACAAGTCTCACCATGTTTAGCTTAAGGGAGAGAATGAAGAGGTGCGTACCAAGTCCTTAGAGCTGTTACAGTTTGTTAAATAAATCCTAGTCTACAGGCATTAGTTATGCAGAGAGTTTGTAGGAGTTTGTTTAGTATTTCCAGTAGATAATGTTTTAAGTGAGCATATTTTTAGCTTTTCTTGTTAGGATGGTAGGCTATATAATAGCCTAAGTGTTTTTCAATAAAGCATGTAATTGGTCTCTCATTCAGTTTATAGAGATTGGTTTTATTCTCTACAAATATAAATAATTGATTATCTTTATTTTTATATTATCGTAAAAAATAATGCATGGTCATGTTAGTTTTAGATAGGAAAATTCCGACACAGTGCCTAAACCTCACAGAAGGTGCAATTTAAGGAAATGATATTGTTGAAAGGGGAATTCAAATTGGACTAATACTTGAGGGAGGTTATTTGTAATTTACCCCTAATTATTGTCATATTTTTCTTTTTCTTTGGTCTAAAAAAATTATCTCATTTGTAAGGTTCTTTTTAAAGGACAACACTTATCATTTTACCTAAAGTTGTCTTTCGGGCCTTGAAAACCTCGAGCCTAGCCCAGCCCATCTCTTAGCCTCGGGCCTATGGGTCAAAAAAGTATTTATTTTTATTCCAAACTAAATAAGAAAACCAAATACCATTAAATTATACACAATGATATCATGCACTATGATTCCCGCACATAAATCTATCATCTCCATATGTTGTACAGTTTGAATCATCATTTGAAACCAAAAAAAGAAGAAGTCAAGTTGACTACGAAAATGATATTTGGGACAGAGGAATTGTATATGAAGTCAAACATCCTTCAACCAGTCAACCTGTTTCAATCTCTCGGAAGTCTAAATTAGAGAGTTGTACAGTAAAAGCCACTAATACAAACCACAACATGAATCGTTCAACTTTATCCAAAACAAAGAAGTTCTCATCGGTAAGGCTCAACTTTGTTTACTCGGGTAACCTCTAGACTCTTAATTTAACGCGACATATATAATATGCAAGCATTCTAAGAAATTTTAATCTCCAAACTCATAATAATCCCCAAAATTTCTACCTTGGAATGATAGAAGAAACTGTATAACAATAGCAAGCTAGTTGATCAAGAATCAATACTCAAATAAGTAATTGTTAAAATGAAGAAGAAGATCTGATCCAATGTATCTTCAGGGTCCTCAGTGTCTATATTCAGAAGTTATTCAACTACAGGGGTGTCGAGTGAACATTTTGTTTCTTTGGTAGTTTTGTTAGTTATTCATTAAGGGTAACCTTGTAATTTCCATCTTCTTTTCTTGACTGAAGGCTGATGTCGATATATCAGTAAAGGATATATATATCCTTTCTAATATGTATTATCTACCATTGAATTCCTTAAAGAAAATTAATAATATTCCAATATATTTTTCTCTCTTCTTCTTGTTCCAATTGTTAACATGGTATCAGAGCCATTGAAGGGCACATCGATTCTGGTTGCTTGTTCTTCATGCCTTTCTCCTTTTATCACTGCTGCAGAAGAAAGTTCATAACTCTTCTTCTTCAAATCAAGTTTCTGTTCTTCACTGTTATTCTTTCCCTTCTCTTTCTTGATTGATCTTCTGTCTTTCCCTCCATGTCTAATCGGGATAATCAGTCTCCCACCAAAGAAAGCAATAAAGATAAAATTCAAGAATCAACCAGCCATACCAATGAGTTCTATGATTTTTCAGAATCTACTTTTCAATTGTCTGTTGGACATCCACTTTTTCTCCACCCTCATGATCATCCAGGTATGACACTTGTGTCTGATCTTCTAACTGATTCAAATTTCACTCAATAGAAATTGGCCATGACTATTGCCGTATCTGCCAAGAATAAACTTGGCATGATTAATGGAACCTTCAAGAAACCTCAACCAGATTCAAAATATTCTAATGCTTGGGATAGATGCAATTCTATGACTATATCTTGGATCCTAAATTCTGTCACCTCTGAAATTTGACAAAGCATAGTTTATTTTCCTACTTCTTGTGAAATGTGGGAAGATTTAGTCACTAGATATTCTCAAAATGATACTACAAAGCTCTATCAAATCAGAAAAACCATTGCTCTTTGTACACAAGGAACTATGTCTATCAATTCTTATTTTACAAAATTCAAAGGCCTATGGGATGAACTCCAAGATCTTCTTCCTCTTCCTAATTGTATTTGTGATTGCACTTGTGGAGCATCAAAACTTCGTGTGGATTATGATCATGCATATAAAATAACTCAATTCTTAATGGGCCTATCAGACTCTTACACTGATGTAAGAGGACAGATTCTTAGAATGCCTCCCTTGCCATCTTTGTCCAAGACTGTTTCTATCCTTATACAAGAAGAAGCTCAAAGACAGTGTGGCATATCTAGTGGGCAACCTGAATTTCCAACTGCTTTTCTTGGAAAATCTGGAAACCAGAACAATGTGAATTCTTCTGTCACTGGAAAAACAAGCAGTTGCAACAATGAATGTGGCACATCTCTTCTTGGAAAATTTGTCAATACCAACAATGGAGGAAACAGGTTCAATAAATCTGGACATAATTCCTTCAAGAATAATCAATTCAATGGAAATTCAACTTCAAAAGGGAAATTTTTCTGTGAGTTTTGTCATGGAGATTCCCATCCAAAAGAGAAATGTTTCTTTTTAAATGGATTTCCAGATTGGCATCCTCTATTTGGCACTAAACCAGATCTCTCAAGAATGCCAAAGAATAAATCCAAAGGAAAAGCCTCCAATTCTGCCACTTTGAAAGACAATTCAAGTAACCATTTTACAGAAGAACAAGTTGCTGAACTCCTTGCTAGGATCAAGCCAAAAGTCAACAATGTTGAGGTTCATTCCCCTCTTGACTTCAACACTGATCATATGGCAGGTAAATCTACTTATACACACAAGTATGCAAATACTTTTTGTTTATCCAACTATAATTGCAAGTCCTATGATTGGATAATTGATACAGGAGCATCACACCTTATAACAAACTGTTTTTCAAACTTAATTAACCATATTCCTACTCAATCTGTTACACACTTACCAAATGGTAAAAGCTCTATCATTACTCATAAAGGATCTGTTAGACTAACCAATGAAATTTGCCTCCTTGATGTTTTCTTTGTTCCTGAATTTAAGTTCAATCTATTATCAGGAAGCAAATTTACTCAAGATGCTGGATGCCTTCTTACCTTTTCTAAAAACCTTTGTTATATTCAGGACCTTGCCAGGAAAACTTTGAAGGTGACTGGTAAACTTGATGAAGGCTTGTATAAGTTTGATTCACAACAGCATTGTATGGATAATAAGAAGAATCATACCAAAACTGTTTACCCTACATACAATGCTTTCAATAGTATTTCTTCTCAAGTTGTAAATGATGAATTTCATTCAATCTTTAGCACTATTGATCCTGTACATCTCTGGCACAAAAGACTTGGACAACTTCCATTACAAGCTATGAAGTATATTGATTCTTTATGTTTCTTGCACCTGAATAGACTAAAAAATTTATGTTGTGACATCTGCCATATGGCCAGACAAACTAGAAAACCTTTTAATGTTAGTAACTCTCTCAAACCTTCTGCATTTGATCTGCTCCACTGTGATGTTTGGGGACCATATAAACACCTTACTTATGAAGGTCACAACTCCTTTCTTACCATAGTTGATGACAACACTAGAACCACATGGACCATTCTTCTTAAAACTAAAGCCAATGTCTGCATTATTATGCAATCTTTCCTTACCATGATAAGTACCCAGTTCAATAAATTTGTTAAAGAAATCAGATCTGATAATGGAACTGAATTCTTTAACAACTGCATGAATTCTTTACTTGACTCATTAGGCATTATTCATCAAAGCTCATGCATAGACACTCCTCAGCAAAATGGCAGAGCTGAAAGGAAACATAGGCACCTTTTAGAACTTGCTATAGCCTTAAAATTCCAAGCTAATCTTCCCATACATTTTTGGGGAGATTGTATCCTCACTGCTACTTACTTGATTAACAGATTACCTAATTCTGTTCTAAAGTTCAAAACTCCCTTTGAAACTCTTTATGGAACACCTCCCACTTACAATCACCTTAAAACTAAAAACTATGGGATGTTTATGCTATGCTTCTACCTTTGCACAAAATAGAGATAAATTCATGCCAAGATCTCAAAAATGTGTTTTTCTTGGTTATGCTTCTTCTAAAAAGGCTTATAAATGCTATAATATTACAACTCACAAAGTCTTCTTTAGTAGAGATGTAGAATTTTGTGAAGAGGTCTTCCCTTTTCAAGTTAATAATCAACCTGAGTCTTCCAGCAATAGACTATTTCCTGATGATGATAATTTTACAACCTTGGATGATGATGGTAATCAACATCAGGATAATGACAATCAACTTCATAGTGATACTCAAAATGACATCCTCAATGATATCCCTACTACCAGTAATGATCAGCCCATAGACACTCCTCAAACCAGCTTTGAACCACCCCCTAATAACAGACCTGTTAGAAACAGAACTATTCATATTAAATTTAAGGATTACACATGTCTGCCTTCTCAACTTCATGATCATACTGCTGCAAGTGTAAAAGGTACTTCTCCTTATCCTTTTAAAAACTACTGTAATTTCAGTCAGGTTTCAGATTCTTATAGAATCTATTCTACTAAAATTGTTGAAAAGAGTGAACCACAAACCTATGAACAGGCTATCAAAGATCCTTTGTGGTGCCAAGCTATGGAAGAGGAGTTAAGAGCATTGGAAATGAACAAAACATGGACTGTTCAACACTTACCAGAAAAAAGTCACAAGGTTGGCTCAAAGTGGATATTCAGAATTAATTACAATCCTGATGGAAGCATTGACAAATACAAAGCAAGATTAGTTGCAAAAGGTTTTACTCAAATAGAAGGAAATGACTATTTTGAAACTTTTGCTCCAGTAGCAAAAATGACAACCATCAGGATACTTTTGTGCATTGATGCTTCTAAGAACTGGGAAATAGATCATTTATATGTTTCAAATGATTTTCTGCATGGAGAGTTAAAAGAGGAAGTCTTTATGGATCTTCCTCCTGGTTACTGTCATAGTTTATCTGCAGATAAAGCTCCTGTGGTATGCAAGTTGCACAAATCTATATATGGTCTAAAACATGCACCTAGACAGTGGTATGAAAAGCTCTCAACTACTCTAGTTCAATATGGCTTCACATCATCTCAGAATGATCATACTCTATTTACCTTCAAATCTGAAACCAATTTGGTCATTCTTCTGGTTTATGTGGATGATCTACTTATTACTGGAACAAGTAAAGACTTAATTGACAATGTCAAGGAGTACTTAAAGGCCAAATTTCCTGTCAAAGATCTAGGAGAGCTCAAGTATTTTCTTGGAATTGAAGTTGCAAGAAATTCTTCAGGTGTCTGCATTCATCAAAGGAAATACACAGTTGATATTCTTACTGACTGTGGTCTTCTAGATGCCAAACCAAAGGCAGCTCCTATTAAACTAAATCACAAGCTTGCATCCTCTACTCAACCTCTTCTCTCGATCCAGACCCCTGACGTAAGACCGTGATTGATCTATTTAACAATCACCAGACTAGACATATGCTATGGAGTTCATATTTTGAGTCAATTCATGTCTAAACCTACTGTTGAGCATTGGAAAGTTGGATTAAGGCTTGTTAGATACCTCAAAGGAAGTACATGTCAAGGCATTTTCTATCCATCTAATAATCCTCTTGATCTCACTGCCTTCTGTGATTCAGACTGGGCAGCCTGCCCTATCACCAGAAGATCCTTATCTGGTTTTTGTGTTTTTCTTGGGAATTCACTTATTTCATGGAAAAGTAAAAAACAAAGCACAGTTAGCAGGTCTTCATCAGAAGCTGAATACAGAAGCATGGCTAACACTTGCCGTGAGTTAACATGGCTTATGGCAGTTCTTAAAGATTTTCAGATTGGGATAGATAAGCCAATTCCTCTTCATTGTGACAACAAATCTGCCTTATACATTGCAGCTAATCCTGTATTCCATGAAAGAACTAAACACATTAACATAGATTGTCATATTGTGAGAAACATGCTTATAAACAATCTTATCTCAACCAAATATATTGCTACTCAACTTCAACTGGCAGATCTGTTCACTAAAGCTCTCCCAAGCAATCAGTTTTCTGAACTACTTAGCAAGTTGCATGTCAAGAATCTCTTCTTACCTTCCAACTTGAGAGGGGATGTTAAAATGAAGAAGAAGATCTGATCCAATGTATCTTCAGGGTCCTCAGTGTCTATATTAAGAAGTTATTCAACTATAGGGGTGTCGAGTGAACATTTTGTTTCTTTGGTAGTTTTGTTAGTTATTCATTAAGGGTAACCTTGTAATTTCCATCTTCTTTTCTTGACTGAAGGCTGATGTCGATATATTAGTAAATGATATATATATCCTTTCTAATCTGTATTATCTACCATTGAATTCCTTAAAGAAAATTAATAATATTCGAATATCTTTTTCTCTCTTCTTCTTGTTCCAATTGTTAACAGTAATACTCTTAATTTCATGCATCAACGAGATTCCCATAGAAATTGCAACAAAATTAGAGAAGAAAAAGAATCAACAATCACATAAATCAATCATCTCCATATGACCCAACGGGAAACGGCTGAAAATTATAAAATGAAGGAACGAAAACCCTCTTCTTCCATAGGGGAGTTGGAAGCCTGAAATCACTAGAAAACCCTCTTCTTCCATGTCAAACGAAACAAGAACACAAGCTTCGCCAAGAGTTCCGATTGCCGAGTGGCGTCTGGCTAGTGCCGGAGGAGGGAGACAAGTGAGGACTGAGGGCTGGACTGGAGTGAGGAGGTGGACTCGCCAGCGGATCAAAGGGTTATAGGCAGAGGCGACTGGGTCTGGCGACGGCAAGTGGCGAGAAGAGAGATTGAAAATCTAAAAAATTGGAACTAGAGGAATAGGAAGCAGATTCAGATTATCTATATGGTTTTTAGTTTTTACTTTTGAATTACTTTTTTTTTAAAATTACATTTGACTTTTGTCAACTTGTGGTCGGGCCGGGTCGGGCATATTTCAAGCTTTTCATGATCGGGTTGCATTTGGTTCTCAGGCCTACCAGGCTGGGCCCAAAAGGCTCGGTTGTTATGGGTCTTTTTATTTGGAGCCCAGACCCATGAATAATCGGGTGAGCTGGGTTGGGATCAAATTTGAGAACTATAATTTTACCCTTACTTTTTCTTCCAACTTTAATTATGGGTCATATATACTTAATTGATTTTTAAAGAAAATTACATATTATACTAATATTAATAATTAAATAAATTGTTTTTTCTTAATCCGTGTGTTGGGTTAAACATGACAATAATTTAGAGACGAAGGGAGTAGTAGATGAAAAGATCTTTCAGGCCACCTTATTTTTTCAACATATTCGTATTGCCCACCCTACTCGTAAAATATTCTGCTAGCCATCGAACTGCATATCCGTCTATAAATTGCCCACCTACTCGTAAATTATTCAATTAGTCCTTCGAACTCTAATTCGGTCTAAAAATGGCATATATCACGCCCTGACCAAGCTCCTACATTGAACCCCTAAATCGAGACGCGTGTCTATGACTAAACAACAATTAACAATTAAACAAATGAGTTGTAACATAACAAAACATAACCACATTGGTAAACAAATATGCCATAAATAAATAATAACAACAACCTTGATGACTAAGAACATGAGCCAGAAACCCACAAACCACGAGTTAACATGCTCAGGAAACCTACAGTAATATAAACAACTACAAATCCACAACTAGAACAAACTTCAAGGGTTACACAACTATACACAAGCACGACAACATGTGTCGACACCAAAAGAGAACATCACTAAGAGCACTACACAAGCTACCCAAAATATAGAGTTTACACAACCTCATACACACCATCTTCCTTACCAAAAGTAAACAAGTATACAAAGCTCTAAGGAGCTGCTACTCAAAAGACAATTTGCTATTGTTTTAAGCGAACTAGCCGACCTTACTTTGAACTCTTTAGCTAGCTCGGATCTAAGAAAAACAAATAAACAAGAAATGGGGTGAGTTAAAGAATAAGTTACAATACAATTACATGACTTGTTATTATGCACAACAAGTCAGTCGTCAACATGGTATCAATATCAACATGGTATCAATATCTGGATTACCAAACAACAAAACATGTGCCAAGTTATCATACGACACATAGTCCACGCAGCACATGAGATAAACACATACGTGCAGCATGATTAAACACTCATATAAAAGGATATGATTTCCATTTGGAACAGTTGTGTTGCTCCTGCAATACACACCAGAATAATGTGTCTTGATACTCATGTGTGATGTATTATTATCCGTTGTGAACCTACTCAATCATTAGCTAACAAAGGCACATGTATTGCTTATAAGGTTGTGTTACTTTTCAACTATGGCCAATAGTAAGGCTTGCGTGTAACATGTGCGCGACCCATAGAGATTATGAAACTTTCGCTTCGTAAAGACTATACGTCGTCCCACCTTTGACTTTACAAAGAATACGAGCTTGACTTATTGCAATGTACAAGTGGGTATTTACTCATCACATTATAAACAAGGATCGAGCCCAGAGATAGTGGACTCAATCATTACCAAGTAGATTAATAATCCTAGCTACCACAAATCATTACCAAACACAATGTTGCAGCAATTAAATAACACATTAAGACTATATACTTAGTCTCCAATTATCAAGTGCCAAATAGTACACCAATTGTAATACTTGCGGACAAATATTTTAACCAAACGCGTTCCAAATATCGTAGGGATCAAACATACTACTTGTTATATTTATTCGACCCTAATTCGACACAGTTTAGTCATTTACTACGTTTCATAGTTCTTGGGTCATAATTGCTACTTACAATGATACCCGAATCACTTCTCGAGTTATATCTTAGCTAAGAATAAGGCTTAATGTTGAACTCTAATCACAACAACACATTTCAATATCAACAAGTATCACAACCATAGATTTCTACACATCATTTCAACATAGGAAGGTAGAATATCAACTATAACATGTAACATTGATATTATCATAAAAAAAGAACCCGAAAATACTACCGATTAAAACACGATAAAACCTTTCTAACCTCGACCCTACTTGGGCACTAAGCTTCGGTGTCAAATAGTCAAATGGAGGCTTAGAAGTTGAAGAACTCAAAAACCCACACACACACACATGCAACTCACGTCCTCTCACTTTCTCCCTTTAACTTAAACCAGGAAATGAAGTTTAAAAATAACAAATAAGGTATGGTTGAAAAGTCCTTTAAATCTAGTTTCTAACGCATCAAACAGATATAAATTATGAGTTTTTTTACACAAATGTATGATTGTTTTACTAAAAACCAATTCTGGTTGATAAGGTGGCGCTGAAAAAGGGCGCGGCATGCCATTTTGGGCGTCCTAACTCTGGAGTTACTGGAAATAACGCCAAATCTAGCGCTAGAGGTGGCACGGGGGCGTGCCATTCTACTAAAGGGAAAGTCCAAAACTCAATAATTAAATCCCCAAGACCACCCATAACAACCTAGGATGATACCATGCTCAAAACGAACCATAAAAAACATAACGCTCATCGGAACAACTCTTACAGGGTACCCAACAACCCGACATTCAAACTAACAACTAAAGCAAGATTGAATCAATAGTTAATTCATGAAATTCAACAATTCAAAGATAAACAAACATTAAATAATCACATGCAAACCTTATATGAAATATTGAAATGTAATAAGAAGCTACGGTGTTACAACCCAACTTTTGAGTTTATTTGTAACTAGTTTTTTTAACATGTGCGTTAAACACACGTCAACTAAATCGTACATAAATAAAATAAAGATGATTAGTTTATTAACAATTATACATAAATATATCACTAATCATTATAGATTATACAAAATTTCCTTATACACAACATTTGTTGTCTTATTAGTTGGTTTTTTATCTTCACCGCATATGAATATCTTCAAATCAAAAATAATTTGTTACTCTAGAAACTACGACATATAACTGTTCATGGCTAAATACTAGCTTTTTCAAAAAGAGACCTACGTGCAATTATTGACTTTGACACTTGTTAATTGTCATTGTATATGATACCAGCAGTGTAAATTGTATTCTCTAGAACTTGAAATACAATCTTACACTTGATAGATTAATGACAATCTTGGGATAAAAACAATTTCTCCAACATTGTTTCCTTTTAAAATTTTTGTTTCAACAAAGTGATCCATAAGATTTATGATGATTAGTCTTGTTCCATTGCACAACCCTGCAACATGGTCAATATTTCTCAATAGCATTACTGAAACACTAATTTTAAGTGTCAATTCATGGCCTGATAACCCCGAACACTTTATACTATTCAAAAACTATGTATAATGAATTTTTCAGAAAAACTTGAATTTTTTCTGTCCTTCAAATAGAATTTGAACTCAAATAAGTTCTTCCATTTGAATGATTACTTTTATTAAATTATATTTGTATTTTATGAATAAATAAATTTCTGAGAAGAAAATAAGCTAAAATCAAAATAACGAAATTATTTTTACCGTTAACTATTATTTTTGTTTTGTAAATTATTTTGATTTTAATAACTTCCATTATATATTTTTGTTCTATTGACTTCGTAACTATTATTTTTGTTTTATTGACTTCATAACTATTATTTTTGTTTTATTTTTAAGAGTTAGTTTTACGAAAAAAAAATTGTTCCGTAATTTTTTAAATTATTTTGGCCTCAGTTTAAATTGTTTTGTTTTATTGACTCTGTAACTATTATTTTTGTTCCTTCAAATATTTTTATTTTACTAACGTATTTTTGTTTTACATAACTATTTTTAAGAATTTGTTTTAAACTTTTGTTCCGTAAATTATTTTTATAATTTTACTAACCTCAGTTTAAATTATTTTTGTTTTATTGAGTCCATAACTATTATTTTTCTTCCATTAAATATTTTTATTTAACTAATTTTTTTTTTTACATAACTATTTTTAAGAATTTGTTTTAAAATTTTGTTCCATAAATTATTTTTATTATTTTAGTAACCTCGGTACACCCGACCTTTCTATTGAAAGTTGTAAAGTCTAGGGTGTCTATAGTGGAACTTCAACACTCTACCTCTCTGTTAGGAGAAAATAGTAGTGCCAGTTGAGCCAGAGCTCGTTGTTGTTGTTCTTTAGACTTGATATATCATATATATGTAATATGTAGATGGAGACTAAGACCTTTAAAACCAAATGTTGCTCTCTTTTTTAATGTACAATTGCCATTTTGTCAAACGATTAAATTTCAAACTATATGGGTGATAACACTGATGTAATTTTTCTCACACTCCTTCTCATCTTGCATAGTTGCATGTGCCTAGTTCAAACAACATATGAGTTTTGTATTTGTGATCACTATACCATTGTAATCTACAACGACGTTAAGGATGATATAAGACTTGTTTGATTTGACTTATCTGAATATGCTTACTTATGTCTTATGACTTATCATAAGTTGTTTTTGAAACGTTTGATTTCATTTATGATAAGATAATGTATAAGTCATGTAGAAGCCTACTTGTTTGTTGTTAGCCTGACCACTAAGATTTTAGATTGACTACGACAATACATAAATATATCAACAATCAAGTATGAGTGACTGTTCTGTCCTATGCCTTGACCACTTTACTTTGGTCATTTCTATTGAGATTAAAAACAAAACATTTTTCATATTTATAATAAAACTTAAATCGCAATTTGGTCACCCTATTTTCATAATTTTTTCATTAAGCTAACTCTACTTTCTTTTTTCTCACTTTCATCATTATACTTGACCCGTAGTTTTACGTTCATCACTCCATCAAATTTTTTGGATGGAAATCTTTAAAAAAAAATTAAACATATTCTTTGTTATAGAGTTACATGACATCATGGTCTTCACAAATAATTTACATTCTCTTTATCTTTAAATATATTCTTTGTTATAGAGTTACATGACTTCATGATCTTCAAAGCCTCCATCCTTCTAAATTAAGTTCTTTATATAGTTACCAAACTTATTTCAAAGGTAATTCTAAAGATATTAGTTACCAACTATGTTTGAAATTCTTCTTATTTGGAGATATATATACATACATATATATTTAAATCTTATACAAATACAAGACATATCTACTTTCTCAATAACATACCTTAGCTATCTTAGAATGATTTTTAAAGTTTCATCTCAAGTAAATAGTATTCAATCCATTAAATATTTTCCATCCACCATAATGGTATAATTCTTCCGAAAGTATTCTAACAATTGGCAAAAAATTAAGTAAGACGGTCTTACAATTATTTTTTAAGACGGATCTTATTGACTTGACCTATCGTGTGTTGATGGGTTGAGGTGCGAAAGAGTGAAATTTTATCTTACAAATTAAAATCCATAAGGCGGTCTTACCTGAGACCTACTCCTAACAATAATGTTAACGTTCTGTAATTTTATTAGAATTAGAATCTGATAAAAAGGGAGATGATAATGTAATTTTAGATCATAATGGTGGAAAAAGTGAAATATTTTTTTATAATTGATTGCAAAAAATTTACCTAAAAGAATAAATTGCATTCTCTTTGTCTTATATAAGTCAAGAGTATGCAACACGAAGTTCCCATCACCCCTCCTCTCCAATCCTTAATATGTTAAACATGTCAAACAACTCTAAATGTAATGGTGTTAGGTTTTTTCTTGCTATCATCGTTGTGGTGTTCCTCGTTCAAAAAACAAATGGGCTTTGTTTATGGGATACCTACCACATTGAAATTTTCAATGCTATTGAAAATGATATATCTGTTCGTTGTCAGTCAGGTCATTCAGATCGTGGAATGGAAAAAATAGGTCCTAATTCGTCGTTGCAGTGGAAAACTTGTGCTACTTTGCGAACACTTTACTTTTGCCATTTCTATTGGGGTTCAAAGCAAAATATTTTTGATGTTTTTAATGCAGAAATTTATGCTGAGTGTGGCCAAACAGATACAGTTCGTTGGAAGGTTGATAAAATTGGCTTTTGGTTCGCTTGTGACCCTCTTGTGTCTTCTCACGTTAAGTGGGAGTTTTGGCATCCTTGGAAGTGAAAGAAATATAATCTTTTGGTGTATAAACATAGTTCATGAAAATAAGATGAGGAATTAATCTCATGTAGTGTTTAGTAACTATTTATATTCTTCCTTCTATTTCAAATATCTTGAACTAGAAACAAAAACATGTTTGATAACTATTAATTTATGCTTCTATTTGTAAATTGCATATATCTAAAGTCCTATTTCTTCCCGTTTTCCCCTTTGATCCTCAGTGGCTCCAAAGTTGGTCGGAGATGTTGATCCTTGCAAATTGGCAAGGAATTAACTACAAATAATAATCAAATAGAATGGAGACCACTTGGTCGGAGTTCATGTCATCGTCTCATATGAAACAAACATGGTTCTAAAAATCACCCTAGCCGGTCGCCTAGGCACTGGGCATCACTAAACCGCCGCGACTTCCTTCAAATCGGCCCCTTAGTCTCCTTAGATTCCGTCTACGCCTAGACCCACTGAATTAAATTTCTTTTTTTACGTTGTCGTTAACATTCAAAGAGTTCGAGAAACCATCACAGTTCAAACAGAGTGTTCAGTGTTCGACTCTTCAGATACGACACACCATCTCTTCATTTTCAAAGTAAATTTTGTTGTTTTCGCTGACGTATTTGAAAGATCTGTTGTAGCCTTCATAATAATGTCATTATAGCTTTTTTGTCGCTCAAAAGCTAGTAGTACAACACCATAGAAAAAGGAGGCGAGAAATGGAGGGACGGGGAAGGAAAGATAAGAAGAAAGGGAAGACTTACGGTGGGATAGCGACGGACAACAATGATTATGGTGTGAGATGGAGAAAGACAGTGCATCAAGATATCAAACCCTAGAGAGAGATGATTTCTGCGATTAGTATCCCAATTTCTCAAAGACTCGAACCGTCCGTTGAGTGTTAAGGCTGGCAAGAAAAAAAAGGGCCAAAATTATCGACGTGGGGTGATGGGATGTAACTGCTATAACCCTAGCTAAAGAGATGACTGGGATTGTGTTTATTGGAGGAGAGAATTCACACCCTGAGTTCAAGGGCATCTGTTCTACTTTAGACTTTATTTGTTTTAAAGGTTATAGGGGATAAATACCTTACCCCAATTCTTATTTTTTATTATTTTAATATCTTGAAAGGCTACAATTATAGATATATGATGTCTTTGGTATGGCTAGAACAAATAGTGTCTCTGGTAGGGCTTTGAACACCCGACCTCTCGGTTGAGAGTAGTGATACCAGGGTGCCTCTGGTATATCTTGACACTCGACCTCTCCATTAAGATAAGCAAGCAACTAAATGGGGACTTTGGGTAAGGATTGAACAACAGAAAAGGTTTGAACACCCGACCTTTCTATTGAAAGTTGTAAAATCCAGGGTGTCTATAGTGGGATTTCAACACTCGACCTCTCTGTTAGGAGAAAAGATTAGTACCAGTTGAGCTAGAGCTCATTGGTGTTGTACTTTAGACTTGATATTTCATATATATGTAATATGTAGATGGAGACTAAGACCTTTAAAACCAAATGTTGCTCTCTTTTTAATGTACAATTTCCATTTTGTCAAACGATTAAATTTCAAGCTATATGAGTGATAACACTGATGTAATTTTTCTCACACTCCTTCTCATCTTGCATAGTTGCATGTGCCTAGTTCAAAAAACATATGAGTTTTTTATTTGTGATCACTATACCATTGTAATCTATAATGACGTTAAGGATGATATAAGACCTATTTGATTTGACTTATCTGAATATGCTTAGTTATGTCTTATGACTAATCATAATTTATTTTTGAAACGTTTGATTTCACTTATGATAAGATAAGTTATAAGTCATGTACAAACCTACTTGTTTGTTGTTAGCCTGACCACTAAGATTTTAGATTGACTACGACAATACATAAATATATCAACTATCAAGTATGAGTGACTGTTTTATCCTATGCCTTGACCACTTTACTTTGGTCATTTCTATTGAGATTCAAAACAAAACATTTTTAATATTTATAATAAGACTTAAATCGTAATTTGGTCGTCCTATTTTCACAAATTTTTCATCAAGCTAATTCTACTTTCTTTTTTCTCACTTTCATCACAATAGTTGACCACGTAGTTTCACGTTCATCACTCCATTAAATTTTTTGGATGGAAATCTCAAAAAAAAAAAATCACATTCTTTGTTATAGAGTTACATGACATCATGATCTTCACAAATAATTTACATTCTCTTTATCTTTAAATATATTCTTTGTTATACAGTTACATGACTCCATGATCTTCGAAGCCTATATCCTTCTAAATTAAGTTCTTTATATAGTTACCATACTTATTTCAAAGGTAATTCTAAAGATATTAGTTACCAACTATGTTTGAAATTCTTCTTATTTGGAGATATACATACATACATATATATTTAAATCTTATACAAATACAAGACATATCTACTTTCTCAACAACATACCTTAACTATCTTAGAATGATTTTTAATTTTTCATCTCAAGTAAATAGTATTCAATCAATTAAATATTTTCCATCCACCCTAATGGTATAATACTTCCGAAAGTATTCTAACAATTTGCAAAATATTATGTAAGACGGTCTTACAATTATTTTTTTAAGACGGATCTTATTGACTTGGCCTATCGTGTGTTGATGGGTTGAGGTGCGAAAGAGTGAAGCTTTATCTTACAAATTAAAATCCGTAAGACGGTCTTACATGAGACCTACTCCTAACAATAATCTTAACTTTCTGGAATTTTATTAGAATTAGAATCTGATAAAAAGGGAGATGATAATGTAATTTTAGATCATAATGGTGGAAAAAGTGAAATATTTTTTATAATGGATTGAAATTTTTTACCTAAAAGAATAAAATTGCCTTCTCTTTGTCTTATATAAGTCAAGAGTATGCAACACGAAGTTCCGATCACCCCTCTTCTCCGTTCCTTAATATGTGAAACATGTCAAACAACTTTAAATGTAATGGTCTTAGCTTTTTTCTTGCTCTCATCGTTGTTGTGTGCCTAGTTCAAAAAACAAATGGTGAGCTTTGTTTTTTCGCTCCCTTCCGCATTGAAATTTTCAATTCTATGAACAATGATATATCTGTTCGTTGTCAATCAGGTCATTAAGATCGTGGAATGGAAAAAATAGGTCCTAATTCGTCGTTGCAGTGGAAAACTTGTGCTACATGGCGAACACTTTACTTTTGCCATTTCTATTGGGGTTCAAAGCAAAATATTTTTGAGGTTTTTAATGAAGACATTCATAGTCGGTGTGACAAAACATTTATAGTTGCTTGGAAGGTTGATAAAACTGGTTTTTGGTTCACTTGTGACCCTCATGTGGTTTTTCCCGATAAGTGGGAGTTTAGGCATCTATGGAAGTGAAAGTGTAACGCTCCAAACTCGAGTCCGACAATTTGGACCCACAATTTGGCCACGTCACCAACAATCAATACCTAAAATTCATAATAACTCCCAAAGGTAATAATTAATAAATTTAATATCCTCCAAATGTAACTAAAATACAACCACAAAATATCTGAAACGAAATCCAAAATAAAACTGATCAAAATTGATTAAACTTCCAAAGTACAAATTAGCTAAAAATGTCTAAAACTTCTTTGACCATCTTCATTCATCTACTCGAAACAATTCATCTAGCCAAACAAAAATGTCACCTGGAAGAGAAAGAATATGAAAGGGTGAGCGAATAATGCTCAGTAAGTTCAAATACAACCCCTCCGGTTACTAAGGAGGAGTTGACCGAAATAAATCAAGAAATAAAAATAGAAAGTTCCAATATCTAAAATGCGAAAATCATATAGTCAAAGTTCAAATATTCAGATTTCAAATATATTTTCAGGATTCCAAGTGAAAGATAAAGATACAACAAACGACTCGAGTAATCCAATTGTCACCAACCGTCCCATACCAGCTGGAGACAACGGACAACTCACAGATACCAAGATCACATAAGCAGTCAAAGACCTATCCGAACAATGTTCCAAAATATTCTAAAGACCCATAAGGGTAAAGGTGTCTAAAGGGTATATCCGGATAACTAACCACATGTCTAGTGGTTAAAAGGTTTCGAAAGGTCACATTAACCCGTGACTAGGTAAATCGAAAGGTCACATTAACCCGTGACTAGGTAAATCGAAAGGTCACATTTACCCGTGACTAGGTTGTTTGACTTAGTGATCAAGGTAGAAACTTTTAAATAATCAAATACATTTTACAAAATGAATTACAAACACATTTATGTATCAAATAGATATCTCACATAAAACATGATAGGTATGTGAGATTAAACGAAGGAGCATAATTATGAGTAATTAAATGAACGAAATCGACGGAGTTCAAAATCAAATACCGATACAAAATCGGCACACGTTTTCAAGGAACGACATTTATCAAAGAAATAACGGAAGCCTAACAGTATGAAATGAATAATTCAAAAGACCTAAATGAGGTATAATCCCTTATCTCGAATTGCTTTGCAAAATAATTCTTGTCACGCGTACAATCGTCTCACGCTCGTTCGTCCGAACTAGCATTTAACGTAACAAAAATTACTGACTAATATCTTAATAATTAAATTACTAAATTATAAGTTTTTTTTTTGGTACAGACTATCTACTAACACACACACACATATATATATATATATATCTCCATCCCATCCACCAAATCTATCTACTAGTCAAAATCACATTGTTATATATAATATTTAATAATTAACCACATACTAAACACACACACACATAATAGTACCCATCACTCCAAAGTAATTCTCACAATTTACTGACCATGCACACATACATCAACATCCTCCAATTCGAGTACTATTCACAACACACAAACACACACGTATACCATCCACACTAAAACCAACCTAATACTCTCTTTCCTTTATTAATCTTTTGATGTCTTCTCCCCCCCGGCTCACATATATATGTTATTATTTTTCTCCAAATCCATCTAAACATGCTATGTTTCATATTCTACAAATCCAAAATTTACAATTGAAGAAAAGATACATAACTCACCTCAAGTTATAATACAAATCCTTCTCTGTTCGGCGTCCCTATTCTGCCGTCGTCCCTCTCTCTTGTTCTGCGGCAACTCTTTCTTTCTTCCGTTCTCAAATATATTTATATTAAACCCTACTAGGTTTTCTAACCCTAAATTGCAATCCTAAAGTTAACTTGACCGAAATTAATTAACTAATAATAATTGAGAATTAGTATTAAAGTTTTAGTCAAAAGTGGGCCTAGCCCGACCCAATCCAATTAATTACTAAATAGGTCCAAAACAATAAGATTAACTGAAAACAATTATAGTATTAATTAAATAGGTCCAAAACAATTATAATTATATATATATATATATATATATATATATATATATATATATATTAATTAAAATTATCGGGGTATTACACTCTCACCCCCTTAAAAGAAGTTTAGTCCCTAAACTTAACACACCAAGTCTTACAAAGAGCTCAAGATGTTTCTCTTCAAATTTAGAACAAACCAAGTTACTCCCAATAGACACAATGACATCGAAGAATAAACTTTAGTAGATTCTAGGCATTCAATCCTTAAATGTAACCTAGACAATCCATTTGTCCAAACATCACATGTAAAACTCCTAGTGCCCCATACTTGGTCCAACAAGTAAATGACCCAAACCATGCGTCAAAATCATCAACGTCTTAAAGAAACTCAAAGGATAGGATCTAAATACTTAGGTAACGGAAATGGATCTCTTGGTCGTTGTGTTAATTAATCAACGTCTAAGTTCTCATGTAAAAATTTGATAGGTCGTATAAGTGTGGCAATGTGATCGATTAAGAAACACTAGGGTGAATAAAAAATTTAACATTGCGAAACTATATAATGATGTACTATACATGTTTCCATATCATTCGTCTCGAACAGCCATCGCGTAAATTCTTCCATGTGCATTTGGTTTAGGTTTATCGCCGCTGCTCGTTCCTCGCGCAAAGTTTTCCTTCAATGGTTCCAGGCAATCCTTGATCCTATGCCCTATCTTTCCGCAATTAAAGCAGGCTCCCGTAGTCCAGTAACAAGTATCAGTCCTATGTTTTCCACCACACTTATTACACTCAGGGTCATTATTCTGATTCGGCTGTTGACCTTGATTCTGATTCCGCCACTGATTTGGTTCCTTGGACCGATTGTCCTCTATGGTTCTCTTCTTATTTCCACTATAACTTCTTCCTTGATAGCCCGACTGATCTCGAGAACTACTTCCAAGACTCTCAAAACCTCTTTTTTTCTCTTCCTTCTTCTTCCGGTAGTTTGCTGACACTCGTTCAAGTATTCTGGCTCGGTCTACAACTTCAGCATAAGTCTTCAACTGTAAGGCTATCAATCGATGGCTAATCTTTCCATCGAGGCCTCTTTCAAACATCCTAGCCTTTTGTTTGTCATTCTCAATGAGACCTGGAGCATACTTTGATAGTTCCGTGAACTTGACAGCATACTCATCTACCGTCATATTTCCTTGCTCTAGATTGAGAAATTCAACCCGACTTCTCTGCGCACGCTCTCAGGAAAATATTTCTTATTGAAGACTTCGAGAAAAGTCTCCCAAGTGTACTCTCCCACCCCATTTGCTTCAACAATCCTCATCTCGGACTGCCACCACTTATCAGCCTCTCCTTCGAACTTGAACGTGGTGAGGTTGACTTTCTGTTCACTCGTGAGGTTCATAGTTCTAAAGATCTTCTTCATACTCTCAATCCATTCTTCTGGCTTAATGGTGTTTGGTGCGCCTGAGAAGGGCTTAGGGCTTCTCTTTTGAAAGATGTCAAGTGGGTCCTTTGCCACTGGTCGAGGTTGAAGAACTGCAAGATGAGGTTGCAATACGGCAGGCTGAGGTTGCGGTGCCTCAGGCTGAGGTTGTGGTTGAGGTTGAACAATCTGACCAATCCTGTCTACCGCTCGTGTCAATTCTGTAGAAGGTTCATCATAAGCACGGGGTCTACAAAGGCGGGATTTGCTGCGTTAGGCTGAGACGCTTCAGGGGCAGGGTTTTCGTTATTCACGTTAAGTTGGCTTCCAGATTGTTCCCTCACACTCTCGGAAACGGAGTCCTCTACTGCTCTTCCTACCATGTTTCCTCGGCCACGACCACGGCCTCGGTTAGCGGTACGTCCACCTCTACGTGCCATTTGATACTGATACAAAAACGAGCAAGTGTCAAATAATGCCTAAAATTTTATCACACTAAAATGGTGCTCGCTAACTGGCATGGCGTAATTGGAAACACTTTATATAATTGTTAAGTAATGTCAATTTCTTCCAAAGCTTATCTTATAATCTTGTGCACTTGAAATACACCAACACGATATATAGTTCTAAATGAATGTCAAATGAATACAAAAAATTCCTCAACATTTATTCAATATCAAACTTTATTCCAGTGTCTCAAAAATTGGATAAACCTCGTGTATTCCAAGTCTAATAAACTAAAATAGGTCAAATTTTTACGAGTAACCAATAGTGTATCAGTCCCAATCAAAATAAAGGAAATCATAACTTAAAGCTATAATCGTAAACTTAGAACTAAAATTGCACACTTAAACCTATTAATGGTATAAACAAAATCATAACCTTACACTACAATCAATTCCTAATTCTATAAATTTCTAAATCCTAAAATCATCAGGATCTGAAGCCTAAGTTCTGATACCACTCTGTAACGCCCCAAACTCGAGTCCGACAATTTGGACCCACAATTTGGCCACGTCACCAACAATCAATACCTAAAATTCATAATAACTCCCAAATGTAATAATTAATAAATTTAATATCCTCCAAATGTAACTAAAATACAACCACAAAATATCTGAAATGAAATCCAAAATAAAACTGATCAAAATTGATTAAACTTCCAAAGTACAAATTAACTAAAAATGTCTAAAACTTCTTTGACCATCTTCATTCATCTACTCGAAACAATTCATCTAGCCAAACAAAAATGTCACCTCGAAGAGAAAGAATATGAAAGGGTGAGCGAACAATGCTCAGTAAGTTCGTGTACAACCCCTCCGGTTACTAAGGAGGAGTTGACCGAAATAAATCAAGGAATCAAAATCGAAAGTTCCAATATCTAAAATGCGAAAATCAAATAGTCAAAGTTCAAATATTCAGATTTCAAATATATTTTCAGGATTCCAAGTGAAAGATAAAGATACAACAAACGACTCGAGTAATCCAATTGTCACCAACTGTCTCATACCAGCTGGAGACAACGGACGACTCACAGATACCAAGATCACATAAGCAGTCAAAGACCTATTCGAACAATGTTCCAAAATATTCTAAAGACCCATAAGGGTAAAGGTTTCTAAAGGGTATATCCGGATAACTAACCACATGTCTAGTGGTTAAGGTAAATCGAAAGGTCACATTTACCCGTGACTAGGTTGTTTGACTTAGTGATCAATGTAGAAACTTTTAAATAATCAAATACATTTTACAAAATGAATTACAAACACATTTATGTATCAAATAGATATCTCACATAAAACATGATAGGTATGTGAGATTAAACGAAGGAGTATAATTATGAGTAAATAAATGAACGAAATCGACGGAGTTCAAAATCAAATACCGATACAAAATCGGCACACGTTTTCAAGGAACGACATTTATCAAAGAAATAACGGAAGCCTAACAGTATGAAATAAATAATTCAAAAGACCTAAATGAGGTATAATCCCTTACCTCGAATTGCTTTGCAAAATAATTCTTGTCACGCGTACAATCGTCTCACGCTCGTTCGTCCGAACTAGCATTTAACGTAACAAAAATTACCGACTAATATCTTAATAATTAAATTACTAAATTATAAGTTTTTTTTTGGTACAGACTATCTACATACATATACATACATATATATATATATATATATATATATATATATATATATATATATATATATATATTATCTCTCCATCCCATCCACCAAATCTATCTACTAGTCAAAATCACATTGTTATATATAATATTTAATAATTAACCACATACTAAACACACACACACACATAACAGTACCCATCACTCCAAAGTAATTCTCACAATTTACTGACCATGCACACATACATCAACATCCTCCAATTCGAGCACTATTCACAACACACAAACACACACGTATACCATCCACACTAGAAGACAACCAACCTAATACTCTCTTTCCTTTATTAATCTTTTGATGTCTTCTCCCCCCTCGGCTCACATATATATGTTATTATTTTTCTCAAAATCCATCTAAACATGCTATGTTTCATATTCTACAAATCCAAAATTTACAATTGAAGAAAAGATACATAACTCACCTCAAGTTATAATACAAATCCTTCTCTGTTCGACGTCCCTATTATGCCGTCGTCCCTCTCTCTTGTTCTGCGGCAACTCTTTCTTTCTTCCGTTCTCAAATATATTTATATTAAACCCTACTAGGTTTTCTAACCCTAAATTGCAATCCTAAAGTTAACTTAACCGAAATTAATTAACTAATAATAATTGAGAATTAGTATTAAAGTTTTAGTCAAAAGTGGGTCTAGCCCGACCCAATCCAATTAATTACTAAATAGGTCCAAAACAATAAGATTAACTAAAAACAATTTTAGTATTAATTAAATAGGTCCAAAATAATTATAATTTTAATTAACACGAATTAATATATATATATATATATATATATATATATAATTAAAATTATCGGGGTATTACAGAAAGAAATATAATCTTTTGGTGTATCAACATAGTTCATGAAATTAAGATGAGGAATTATATCTCGTGTAGTGTCTAGTAACTATTTATATTCTTCATTCTATTTCAAATATCTTGAACTAGAAACAAAAAAATGTTTGATAACTATTAATTTATGCTTATATTCGTAAATTGGATATATCTAAAGTTGGTCGGAGTTCATGTCATCGTCTCATATGAAACAAACATGGTTCTAAAAATTGCCCTAGCTGGCCTCCTAGGCGCTGGGCATCACTAAACCGCCACGACTTCCTTCAAATTGGCCCTTTAGTCTCCTTAGATGCTGACTACACCTAGACCCACTGAATTAAATTTCTTTTTAAAGACCCCTTTATCCAAAACGTTGTCGTTAACATTCAAAGAGTTCGAGAAACCATTAAAGTTCAAACAGAGTGTTCAGTGTCCGACTCTTCACATACGGCACACCATCTCTTCATTTTCAAAGTAAATTTTGTTGTTTTCGCTCACGTATTTGAAAGATATATTGTAGACTTCGCAATAGTGTCATTATAGCTTTTTTGTCCCTCAAAAGCTGGTAGTACAACACCATAGAAAGAAGGGGGCGAGAGATGGATGGACGGGGAAGGAAAGATAAGAAGAAAGGGAAGACTTATGGTGGGGCAGCGACGGCAACAACGATTATGGTGTGAGATGGAGAGAGACAGTGCATCAAGAGATCAAATCTTAGAGAGAGATGATTTCTGCGATTAGTATCCCAATTTCTCAAAGACTCGAACCGTCCGTTGAGTGTTAAGGCTGGCAAGAAAAAAAAGGCCCAAAATTATCGACGTGGGGTGATGGGATGTAACTGCTATAACCCTAGGTAAAGAGATGACTGGGGTTACACTTTCTATGTTTCGCACCCTATTTCTTGCATTGATATGTTGTATCTTGTGTTGTACATTGCAAGAACGTGAGGATGTGTATAGCCTCGCCCTAGAGAGATATCTATTGCCTTAAATTTTAATTTATCCACCTTTTCAAATTAACCTTCAGATTTGTCTTCTATTTGTTTCTTCCCCTTGTTCTCGTCCAAATACATAATTTGTAATTTGGACTCAAAAATTTCTTTTTAGTACTTATATTCTCTTGGATTTGCACTTTGTGTAAAGATCATTAAAATTTCTTTTAATCTTGTAAATTATAATATGATCATTATTTTAATATTTTTAAATTATTTGGTGATATTTAGTATTTTTATATGTGAAGGTTTTAATGCTTATTAATTAGATTATAAATTTAAAATCAAAACATATTGTAATCATCCCTTAATTCTAGGCCTTGTCTAGGCACCGAGCCTAAGGAGCTGGTGTTGTGCCTAGCAGCCACTTAGCTACTTTTAGAACATTGTAAACGAATCATTAAAATGGGGATTTGAAAAAAAGGGTAATGCTAGAGCCACTCTAATAGCACTCAATTTTGGGTACCAAATGATGTGGCATCTTATGTGTCATATTGTTAACATAACTTTTTAACTTACAGTGGAGCCCATAAAATGCCAAATAAGATGACACATTGGAAACCACATCATTTGGTACCCAAAATTGAGTGCTATTAGAGTGGCTCTAGCATTACTCTGAAAATAATCTCTTTTTCGCGTACCATAAAAATATACATTGGGCTATAAATTTTGCACCGTGTGAGTAAACAAAAGTCATGTCCTCAAACCTAAAACAAATCTTGTAACAAAGGTTCCATAAAAGTTTTGGTATAAGTAAGCTACTTTGTCGAGGCGTAGCCTGAAAGTCTCTGATCAAAAGCGGCGATAAGTTTAATTAGAGATCAAATATCATTTGAAGCATTCATTTATTTCAGTGCACTACACAAATGTCATATAGTTCTTATAAGACAAAACAAAACTCTACATGTTCATTCTGAACATAGTTAATCACTCATCAACTGTCAAACTGGGTATTGTAAGGGTATTTTAGGCATTGCCTAATTAATCTTGTCCTCACTTTCTTAGTCAAAATAGGATTTATTTTGGTATTTTTGTGTTAGGATTTAAGTAGGATTCTTTATTAGAGGATAGGTGATATTTTTAGTAACAAAATCCTTTGCATAAGTGTTTAGTTATTAATGTTATCAAATTAGGAAAGGTAATCTTGTGTTGTTTTCGGCTAAATCTCTTTCCTAGTATGTTTTTGTCTTGCCTTGCCGTGTTGTTGCAGATTCCTTGGTGTCTTGGATTTCAAGTTGCTGCAGCCTATATATATAGGAGATGCCGAGCAGCCTTAATGGCTTGCAGAGTGACACGCAAGAGAGCATAGGCAGGTGGTTAGAAGTGCTTTGTGAGCGAAAAAAAGTTGATCCCATTTCTTATGTGTTGAATTAGAGAGAAGAGATCAACCATTGTTCGAAGACCTTGCCGAAACAAACTGCCGAAGTTTTATATCTTCAGAACACACGCCTTGTGTTTCCTCGAAGTTCTTTGTTTTGTGCTTCCAGCTTTTGTTGTTTGTCTTGGAAGTCAAGTTGCTTTTCTTTAAGAATTTTCTTCCCACGTTTGGTTTAGTGTTTATGTGGGTTTTGTGATTCTCCAAGATTATATATCTTGTGAGAATTTTGTGTTTTTGTTTAGATTCAAAAACGGTTTTGGTTTTAATAAAGTTTGTTGCCTTGAGGCTTGATCTACAAGATTGATTCTTGTAGATTGTTTTTGTGTGATTTTTTTGTCTTACTAAGTGTGTTAAATTTCAAATCTCAAAACAAAACTTCCGCTGCAAATTTGTTACACACTTTCGGTTCACATTGTTACCGCCATTGTTGCAACATTCACGCAACATTGACAGTAACATCGTCCCATATTGAGATTCCGTGGCATCGCGTTCTTTCAATTGGTATCAGAGCCTACTCTTGATATCACTAAGAGTCGATTCTGCTTAAAGACGTGATGGATTCTCAATATGAGAATGTGGTTCGTCCCCCTACTCTTACTAATGCTAATTATTCTATATGGAAAGTCAAGATGCGTATCTTCATCAAATCAATTGATGAAAGAGCGTGGCTTCTGTGTTAAATGGTTGGAGTCCTCCCAAAACCGTTGATTCCGATGGTGATGTCAAAGTCACTAAGGAGTCTGAGTGGTCCAACGATGATAGGAACACAGCGTCTTTTAACTCAAAAGCTTTATCTGCTATTTACAAGGCCTTAGATGCAAATACTTTTAGAGTAATAGCAAATTACGACCGCTAAAGATGTGTGGGAGGCCCTTCAAACCTTATGTGAAGGACTCGCCGTGTCGCTCCTCAAAGCTAAGAATGTTAACGACTCAGTTTGAGAACACAAGGATGCAAGAGTCTGAGGACATAATGACATATTATGGAAGACTTCTTGATCTATCCAATTCTGCTTTAGCCTTAGGAGATCCTATTACAAATGAGCGTCTTGTCAGTAAGATGATGAGGACTTTGCTGAAAGATTCAATGTCAAGATATGTGCTATTGAAGAAGCACATGATATTGACAAGATGAGTTTTGAAAGATTGGCTGGAATTCTTCAAAACTTTGAGTTGAATCTAAACGATCAATTAAAAACAAAGGCAAAGGTGTCTCATCATCTTCTACACCCACTGAAAAACATTGCTATGCTCGCACCAATTGATCGTCATGTGATTTGCTTGAAATTCAAAAAGACATTGATGAGTCGATTTTGGAGAAGAATCAATTGCTTTATTGACTACTAAATTCAAAAATTTTTGAAAAATAAAAGTCAAAATAACTCCATCATCAAACTCAAAAATAAATTTCAAACCCGATTCGTGAAATTTGTTCCCAAAGAACAATCCTTTCAAACTCCCGAAAACCCTTCACAAATCCTTTTGTTTAAGTCATCCTACAATGGTAAGAATCTTGATTCTATCCAATGTAGAGAATGTCAAGGTTTTGGACACTACGCAAACCAATGTGCTAACACTTTAAGAAAGAAAGGATTGAATTTTTCTCAACTCTAAGTGATAGTGATGGAGAAGATCCAGTGATCTTATCACCTTGAATGCGCTTTATGATTCGATTCAGATAGTGCAGTTGGTTCAGAATGTATCACCCGATGTTGCAACATCGAGTAACATCGGAGAAACATTGTGCGTAAACAGAAGCTTTTTTCTGCTTTTAATTCAACAGCTGCGAGGATGACGAACATTCAGATTCGCACTGAAGGGTACAAGGAGCTGTACAAGGATTGGGAGAAAAGGGCTCATCAAGTCACACTACTTGGTAAGGCGAATGAACCGAAAAAGGCCAACGAGGAGCAAAAAGAATGCATAATCAGCCGAAGGAGTCCTAAGTAGAAAGGATGTGGAAATTGAGCGTTAAAGGAGCAACTTGCTCAAGCTGCAAGCAACACCGACCAAGTGGAATTCAAGCAAACGTAAGGTTGACGATCCGCTAAATTCTCGTAACTCTTCCGCATCGTATAGGTTTTGTCCCTAAAGTGTTTGTGAAAGAAGGAGAAGGAACTTCAGAACCAAAAATGATGAAAGCTTTCCGAAAACGTCAGGATAAAACAAGACCAAGAAGGAAAAATTATGTTTGTCACTTCGCCATAAGCTCCGGTCACATCCAAATTTTTTGCTTTCTAAAAAGGCAATGTATGAGAATGAAAAAAGGCAAGAATTCTTTGGAAAAGCTCATCGGTAACAGATGAAGCAACCACGCGCCACCAATGCAAAGAACATTGGCGTAAACATTGGAAGCCTCATTCAAGGGCAAATCATAATTTTTTCCAAAAACCCCAACCCAAAACTGTAAAAAATGTGGGTTCCAAAAACATGTGATGAAAAATGCAGAGCCAAATATCGTGAGCCATTTGATATCCGCTCGGCGCCTCCATGTCCCATGATGAAAAATGCAATGTTACATTTACCTCTTTAAAATCTCATGTAGCCGATCCCGGTATTTCGATAGTGGTTGTTCTAGACACATGACAGTGAAGCCGAGAATTTGAAGGAATATGTAAGTATGAATGGTGGTTCCTCGTGACTATGGTGGTGGTGCAAAAGGAAAATTGTAGGTAAAGGAACATTGAACGTTGAAGGTCTTCCAAACCTCAAAAACGCTACCATGTGGAAGGCCTTAAGACAAACCCGATCAAGATAAGTCAATTGTGTGACGATGATCTTCGTAAGATTTGACAAACATTCTTGTGAGGTTTTTGATCATAATAACAAATGTCTTCGACAGTTTAAGATCGTCGATAATTGTTACTTGTTCAATAACACTCATTCATGTCAAAAAGCAAGTATTGATGTAATGCATCTCCGGCACCGTAAGCTTGGTCACATGAGTTTTCGAAGCTCGATGAGCTTGTGAGGCATGATGCTGTCAAAGGATTACCAAATCTGGAAAGGAATTACTCAAAGGTATGTGGACCATGTCAAAAAGGTAAACAAGTCAAGGCCTCACATCTCCCAATCACACAATGCTCCACTTCCAGATGTTTGGAGATGATTCATACTGACCTTATGGGTCCCATTGAGGTAGAAAGCCTAGGTAAGAAAAAAGTACACCTTTGTCTGTAGATGACTTCTCTAGATATACTTGGGTAATATTTTTAAGAGAGAAGTCTCGAAACTTTTGAGGCTTTCAAAATTTGGTACACCCGTGCAGTTATGAACTTGTATGATCTAAAACTCACTAGATTAGATCGATCATGGCACTAATATGAAAATGCATCCTTTTCTAAATATTGTGCCTCTAATGGTATATCACATGAATTCTCTGCTCCCAAAACTCCACAACAAAATGGAGTGGCGGAGAGAAAGAACAGGACACTGCAAGAAATGGCTAGAGTAATGTTACATTCAAAAAACTTGGCCAAAAGATTTTGGGCTGAAGCTTTGAACACTGCTTGTCATATTGGAAATAGAGTTTTCTTGAGACCAGGTAGCACTATGACACCTTATGAGATATTTCTTGGGAAGAAACCTACCTTGAAATACTTTCATGTGTTTGGTTGCATATGTTATCTGCTCAATGATAGAGATCAACTTTCCAAGTTTGACTCTAAAAGTGATAAATGTGTTTTTATGGGATATTCCACAAATAGTCGAGCATATAGAGTATTCAATCTTCGAACTAAGACTATTATGGAATCCATGAATATTGTGTTTGATGATTTAACTGGTCTTGGTGTCAAAACTTCTGAGGAAGACGTTTGGTTTTGGATTTTGGAGACTTTGATCCTGAATTGAATCCAGAGTTCAGTGGAGCAGAATACGATTCGAGCGTATACAGTTGTTCGATGAAAAAGTTCAGAGTTGTCACCCAATGTTGTTCCGGATGTTGTTCCGATGTTGCAACATCGGAGAAACATTGTCTACGTAACCCAGAAAAGAAGGCGCTGAACCGATTCAAATCAGAAGATGATCACCCGTAATGACCGATCAGAAATCGACATTCCCAAAGAAGATTCGTAGAAACCATCCACTCACTCAAGTTATAGGTAATGTAAGGGATGGTGTGTCAACCGAAAGAAAGGTAAAGTGGACTACAAGAAACTAGCATGCATGACTACTCTTGAATTTGATGATATACATGCTTCATGCTTTGTTTCCACCGTTGAACCTAAAATGTACAAGAGGCCCTTAAAGATGAAAAGTCGGATAAATGCCATGCAAGAGGAACTAGATCAATTTTCAAAAATGATGTGTGGTATCTAGTTCTGCACTCCACTTCAATAAATGTTATTGGAACTAAATGGATTTTCAAAAACAAAACGAATGAAGTGGGAGAAATAATGAGGAATAAAGCTAGATTGGTAGCTCAAGGGTATACACAGTCGAGGGGTGGACTTTGATGAAACCTTTGCACTGTGAGTCGTATTGAGTCTATCCGTCTACTTGCCATTGTCTGCTTCTTGACATTACTCTTCAACAAATGGATGTGAAGAGTGCTTTTTGAATGGGATTCTTGAGGAAGAAGTTTTTGTGGAACGACCAAAAGGATTTGAGGACCCCATAAACCCAATCATGTGTTTAAATTGAAAAAGGCTTTGATGGTCTCAAACAAGCTCCTAGAGCTTGGTATGGTAGACTTACGCATCACCTTTTACAAAGTGGGTTTAAAAGGGGAGAGGTGGATAAAACATTGTTCATTCCAAACAAGATCAACATATTTTGATTGCTCAAATTTATGTTGATGACATCGTGTTTGGATCCACCTCCAAATCCTTGAAAAGAATTTGTGCATCGCATGACATCCACTTTTGAAATGAGCATGGTAGGTGAACCGACATATTTCTTAGGCATTCGATCAAACAAACACATGAAGGGATGTTCATTTCTCAAGCCAAGTATTCTCTAAACTTGGTGAAGAAATTCGATCTTGAGAATGGAAAACATAAAAAGACCCCTATGGGCACATCCAACAAACTTAATAAAGATGAAAAATCGTAAAGTGTTGATCCTACCTTGTATAGAAGTATGATAGGAAGTTTGTCGTATTTAACCGCCACTCGCCCGATATCATGCATAGTGTGTGTTTGTGTGCAAGGTATCAAGCAAACCCCAAGGTTTCTCACCTAAAAAGTCAAAAGAATCATTCGATATGTTGGTGAGACCTTGGCATGGGTTTGTGGTATACTAAGCACACAAACACCAACTGTTGGGTTCAAGGATGCCGATCGGGCCGGGCAAGATTGATGACATGAGAAGTACGCCCGGAGGATGTTTTTATTTGGGAAACAATCTCGATTTCTTGGTTTAGCAAGAAACAAAATTGTGTGGCTCTATCAACAGTGAATCAATATATAGTCGCCTGGTAGGCATGTACACAACTTTGTGGATGAAACAAATGATTAAAGATTATGGATTGCACAAAGGACATCTTAACTATGTATTGTGACAACACAAGTGCTATAAGCATAGCTAAAAATCTGCTCAACACTCAAGAACAAAGCACATAGATATAAGACACCATTTTATTAGAGACTTAGTTGAACAAGGCATGTGTGCATTGAACATGTTGGTACGTATAACAATTTGGCCGATATCTTTACTAAGAGTCTAGATTTTGAGAGATTCATAAATCTTAGGAAATCTCTCAGATGTGTGCCATGTAATCACTCACTTATATTTTAAAAAAAAAAAAATTTAGGCATATTGCATTGATGTTCAGAGGCACACTAGATCAAATCGATTGTTGTTAGTACCTTTGAGCATGTGTAAAGATTCATTCAAAACTTTTGTGATTATGTTGTGATATTTTCTTCTCACCTTCTCCCAAGACTGGTTTTGTATTTGAGAGAAAACTCTCAGTTACACCACAAAGGAAAGAGCTACCTTTCAAAAGTTTTAGGATGCTGCAATTTGTCAATGTACCATGAGGTTTCGACTTGCATGGGTTGATCTTGACTAAATTGACTCCTCTGATTTGAGAAAGTGTGAAAGCTACCTAACGGAAAAGAGCTACCTATGAACAAGGTTGTGGCTTCCTTTCTTTGGGACTATGGATTTTCGAATCTCATGGGTCGATCGAATGCAAAGTCGCCACCCTCGTAAATAGTGTGAAAGGTTCCTAGTGGTGTATTTTGCTTGAAATAAAGTAAAGCCTGTTTTTATAGGGAAATAAAGTACCTATAATGTTTTTGGGAGAAATTGTGTTAATTGGTGAAAGAAAACTGAAGATTCAAACATAAAATCACGTATTTTTGGTGAATGTGATTTCCATTGTTGCAACATTGGGAACTGCAATCAGTTGATATAGACATCTCACTTGTGTGTATATGCATTTTTTTTCGATTTTTTTGTTTTGCATATTTTAGACATACTGTTTAGGTCATATAGGTGCATGGTATCGCCTGCCTTAATGTCTGGCCCATTATGTTTAAAGCACGTGTATTGTTCTCAAAGTCATGATTTTATGTGGTTGTCTACTCTACTCGTGTCTGTCTTCATGATGAGAACCGGCTGAATATCTGTGATTATATGCTTTGTGGAGTCTCAACTCTGGTTAAGTATGTTTCTGTGTATTCCAAAAATATCTGATCGCTTAAAAAATGTGTTTTTGAAATCAGATTGTATCTCATATTGCTCATTTAACTCTCATGTCTCAAACAAAGAAACTCGTGTCTTACTTACATCAGTTGGTCACTTGTGTGGTTTAAATTTTGAATGCTCTCGTGAAGTATGCGTCTGTTCTCTCGGCTTAATTACCAACGGCTAATTGTAATTAGTGGCATGTTTAGTGAAAAAAACCTTTTACAGAAACGTACGCATTTCTTCGCCTCTATATCTCATCAAAATTTTCCGTGACCTTGTCCCTCTCTGTTCATCTCTCAAAGATTTTGTCAAAATCATTCGTAGTTTTTCCCCAAGAATCATAAATGGCTTCGTCTTCCAAAAGCCCTAAGTTGTCAAGGTCGAATGTTGCAACATCAAGGCCATCGGTGAGAAAAAATTTCGCGACAGAAGATGATCTTTCGAAAGCCATTGTTGTATATCAACAAATTCCTGAGCCTCTATCGTTATTCTTCCAGGGGAGAAAGGTAATGCTATAGATGTGGAAAACCCTGGAGATTTGTCTGGTTTTTCATCAATAGGCAACCCTAGTTCTCGGCGGTCCAAACGCCAACGAGGCATTCCAGCAAACTACGATGATCCCTCCCCGCCGACATTCAAAGCCGCAAAGAAAAACAAAGTTGAGGCCGGTGTCTTCAAGGAACCCTCTGATTCTAGCAAGTGATTCGATGATGAGGATTTCATTCCTCCCGCAGTTCGATTCCCCAAACTCATGAAGCAACTCTGTCACCAAAGATCTCCTCCTCTCCTCCCTGCTCAAGAGCCTGATGAGGATGAAAATTATCCGATTCCATCCCCAAGGGTAGTATTCCCTCATCGAATCTCCTCCTCGCTTCGCTCTAAAACATCAAAGGTTGGACCGCCCCGCCATTGATGAAGAGGTTGTTAGAAATTTGACCCGATTGCGCCAAGCTCGTGCTTCTGCCTCAGACCATCACCCTCGCCTCCTCCACCAACCGTGCCTAGCCCATCGTCTTCTTCCGAATTCGACGATAGTTCTGATCAAAACTATTCGACTCCGAAAGGTTCTCCAGTTGTGAGTGAAGACTCTGAAAAATCTCCGGTGAAATCTTCAAGGAGACGATCTGTTCGACTCAATGTTGCACCGATTGTTGCAACATCCAAAGAAAGAAACCTCTCTGCACTCCCTACTCTTCTTCGCTTATTTCTAAATCGCTTCCTCGCCGGTATAATATTTCTAGGAATATCATTGATGAGCGAAATGTTCTTAGTTCATTGTTAGATACCTTTAAGTTGTCCGATTATTTCTCCGACCGCCATCTTTGAAAACCTTGTCTCTGTCCAGTCCCATATCCTCGTGAACCGATTCATGAGTTCTATGCTAATCTTGAGAAGAGAATTCATGATTCTGTTGAGTCTAGTTTTGAAAAAGTCTTTGTGAGAGGTCGTTGGTTTTCATTCTCACCCACTGTCATAAATTCCTTGCTTGATTATCCTCCATCCGGTATTGTTGATTTTTCTCGTTGACCTTAATTTGTGTATTTGGGAACTTACTGGTGGTAGAATTAAAGTGTGGCCACCAAGGGTGTTCCAGCTTAGTACTTCACAAGTGTCTTCTATATGCATTTTTGCACAAAATTTGTTGTGCAAATTGGTCACCATCGAAAAACACAAATGTCATCACCGAAGAACATGCTAAGATCAGATTCTTCGCACTCGTAAACCCTTTGATCTAGGACTCGTATATGTTTAGGAAGATTGCATCCATGGTCAAAAATGTGGTGATAAAAGGTCACTTATTTTTCCTCTCTCGTGTACCGCCTTCTCCTCTCGTGGGTATAAACCTCCCTCCTCCACTCTGCTTATCTCCCCGTTTCGAGGCTCTTCACTTTTCTTCCAAACTTTTAAAAGTGGATAGGCTTATCAATTTGCCTCTTCAATCAACTCCGATGCACCTCTTCCCGATCCTATAATTCCCGATCCTATTACATCTACTCCGCCTCGTTGTTGTTCCTCCGAATGTTGCAACATTCAAGGCAACATCCAAAGGCCACATCCACTCTCTGCTTGCCCTCCTACAGACCTATGTCGATTGTCTTCATCCAAAAGCAACTACGATGATACAGACCGCTTTTCACATCTGCCGCTCATCGTTTTTTCTTACGACTTTGGTCGCAAAGATACCTCCCGGCCGAGCAACATTCTCGTCAAATAGGGGTGGCCGCAACAAGAGCCGAGCTAGCGAGACAACAAATGCCGGGTCTGGGTGATGCCGAGTCGGTGGTGATGCCAAGATGCTCGTAATGATGTACCTACACCAATGATTTTTGTGGTTCTTGTTGTGCATGAAACTAATGATGGTTGGATAAACATGCTCTTTATTTGGTCTCGTAATAATTAGGATAAACATATTTTGAGGTTCATGTAATTTGTTGTTGATGATGACCGATGATAGTTGATTATATATCTCTTCAAGCTCTTTCAGGTTCTTGGAATTTGACCAAGAATGCTCTGACAGGGGGTGATTGTAAGGGTATTTTAGGCATTGCCTAATTTATCTTGTCCTCACTCTCTTGGTCAAAATAGGATTTAATTTGGTATCTTTGTGTTAGGATTTTAGTAGGATTCTTTATTAGAGGTAGGTGATATTTTTAGTAACAAAATCCTTGCATAAGTGTTTAGTTATTAATGTTATCAAATTAGGAAAGGTAATCTTGTTTGTTTTGCGCTAAATCCCTTTCCTAGTAGGTTTTTGTCTCTACGTGTCTATTGCAGAATCCTTTGGTCTTGGATTTAAGTTGCTGCAGCCTGTATATATATAGGAGATGCCGAGCAGCTTGAGAAGATAGAGAACTGAGAGCATAGGCGAATTTGGTTAGAAGTGCTGTGAGCAGAAAAGAGAAGTTGATCCCAGATTTCTTGTGTGCTGAATTAGAGAGAAGAGATCAACGATTGTTCTGAAGACTGCCGAAACAAACCTGCTGCAGTGTTATATCTTCAGGAACACAGCCTTGTGTTTCCTGAAGTTGTTGTTTTGTGCTTCCAGCTTTTGTTGTTAGTCTTGGAAGCTGTTTTTAGTCTTTAAGTTTTTTCTTCCCACGTTTGGTTTAGTGTTTATGTGGGTTTTGTGATTCTCCAAGATTCTATATCTTGTGAGAATTTTGTGTTTTGTTTAGATTCAAAACAGCTTTTGGTTTTAATAAATTTGTTGCCTGAGGCTTGATCTACAAGATTGATTCTTGTAGATTGTTTTTTGTGATTTTCTGCCTTACTAAGTGTGTTAAATTTCAAATCAAAAAACAAACTTCCGCTGCAATTATTCTGTTACACTTTCAGCTCACATTGTTACCGCTGTTGCAACATTCACCGCAACATTGACAAGAACATCGTCCATATTGAGAACCGTGGCATCGCATTCTTCTTTCACTTTCTAGTATAAAGTTGATATCACATGATCACATCACTCTCACGGATCTCTCTCGCTTTGTTTCACTTGCAAGTTTCAAAAACCAATCTAATGTGTTGTTTGGTAGTCAAGATTAAGGTTCAATAAGACTAATAAATCAAGTTATCTTATATTTGGTACACAGTAGGTAGTCTGAACTAATAACACGAATTATCTAGATAAAGTCATTATCCTCTCATTGTTAATATCAAAGGAGAGAATGATATTATTAGCGCCCATACAAAAAAAATTAAGATTAACATCTTTTTATCTCAAAACTATATCAGATATGCAAGTGAGGATTAATAACGATGACACTAATAATATTAGGATAAATAATATTATTTATCTCTGTCCGACTAACAAACAAGACATGTGAGTGATTTGATCATGTGATGATATCATCTTCTATACTAGATTACTAGTAAGTTTCATTGGTCAACTCAACTCAAAAATATATATAGAAAAAAAATGTATTCTATTCGAGCTACTATCAAATGAGCTCTTTAAAAAAATGTTACAATGAGCAATAAAATAAGTAAAGACCATTAACTCAGACGATTTTCGTGCTAATTAATTAAAGTAAAATTTTCATCCAGTAACGATAATCTTTTATATAAACGGCTCTTAGAACATGACACGTGTTGATCATATTTTTGTCTTAATTTTTTAATATTTTGGTTGACCACATATCATTTACAAAGCTGATTGTATAAAAAAGATTATACACTGCTGATAGATGAAAAATTAATTCAATTAATAAAGACAAAATTAGTTGAGAAAAATGGTTTTAAATGTTTCCATTAAGACAAAATTAGTTGAAATTAAAAAAAAAAAAAAAAAAGATTCCTAACTTCCATCTCTCAAAAATCATTAAATTCACCAAAACAATTAAAGCATTAAACAAGATTTCTTAACCACATGACAACAAAAAATTGTTGGTGGTAGTTTAT